>NKZR01001182.1:0-228923 GCA_002370795.1 Metschnikowia sp. 03-147.1 | reverse complement strand
GTACTAACTAGTACTAACTAGTACTAACTAGTACTAACTAGTACTAACTAGTACTAACTAGTACTAACTAGTACTAACTAGTACTAACTAGAGTAGTGATATACACCATTGTAGCGAGATACTTAGCAATACTAAGTCAACACTTGTTCGGTTTCGTAGTCCAGTTCACAACAGAGATGTCGAAGGTTTCTGGGAATACACATGAGAACGATCAATGAGCACATGGCGGCTCAAAGAGTTATGTCAATTGTTAATCATTTGGAGTTACGCCAAGCCACGTTTATCAGAGCCAAGGCCTGGGAATTGCCCAACAAGGCAGACCACGGTACTATGTATCATCGTCGCAGTCATGAAGTCATACGACCAGTGTCACCAAGCGTGGCAGCAGAGACCAGTTTAGTCTGTGCCTTTAGGCGGTACTCTTATGCCAAACTGGAGCGAGTGGTACAGACCATGAACAATGTTGGGCCGGACGGGCATCCAGATGGCCGGACGATGCTTGAACGCACCAACAGTGCACGCGTACACTAGGTTAATGAAGGTCTGGTTGAAGAAGTGGGGGTAGTTGTGACTGAGCGTTGCTGGACACTACTACCATGACAGTATTTATGGGTGAGTAGTGTAGTGTAGTAGTTGTGTAGTGTAGTAGTGTGTAGTGTAGTAGTTGTGTAGTGTAGTAGTGTGTAGTGTAGTAGTGTGTAGTGTAGTAGTTGTGTAGTGTAGTAGTGTGTAGTGTAGTAGTTGTGTAGTGTAGTAGTGTGTAGTGTAGTAGTTGTGTAGTGTAGTAGTTGTGTAGTGTAGTAGGATACGATTTAGGTAGTGTAGTATCTGTGAATAATCTCAGAAGTCAAACATGCCACTATGGCCACCAGACCGTAGTGAGCTGGCCAGAATACAGATGTGCACATGCACAGATGAGGAAGCATTACTGCTTTGACAATACATGAGGTGCATGGAGTGCCCTGAGCTTCGTGATTATGGTGGTTGCATTCCAAGGAGATCAATTCAGCGTGATTACTGTTGCTGAATAGTATTACTGATAACTGGACTACTTATTGTGTATTACTACACAATTACTACAATTACTACACAATTACTACACAATTACTACACAAATACTACAATTACTACACAATTACTACAATTACTACACAATTACTACACAATTACTACACACAATACGAGTATAGAGTAGAGTAGAGTATAGTATAGTAGAGTATAGTAGAGTGTAGTAGAGTATAGTAGAGTATAGTAGAGTGTAGTAGAGTATAGTAGAGTATAGTAGAGTATAGAGTAGAGTAGCACAGTGTTCATAGTGCACACTCACTGGCAAAGTGTAGTTACATTGTATTACTGTCACCCGTACACTTCACCTATTCTCTCCAGATACCACCACTTGCGTCTCTTCACCAGCTACACTCATGGAATGTCACATATCTACCATCCGAATGCCCTCTGAAAAGACCCTCTGACAATATCCTTACCAAAACCAGCGTACGCCTTTTCCCGGACTGCCATGATCTCCCGACGCGCTGTCCTATGGCAGCAAATGGGAATAGCCTGTCACTCTTACCCAATCACACATGTGCACCGTCAAGTGTGTTTGACTGTACTTTGTCTGTCCACAGTTGGCTCACACCTGGGCTCACACATGGGCATGTGAATAGGTTTTCGTGAGAGTAGTCTGTATTGTGCTATGAATGTGCAGAATGTGCAGAATGTGCAGAATGTTCAGAATGTGCGGAGTGTGGAAAGATGAGAATGCATTAGTAGTACTGCATGTCTTAGAGGGAGGACTGGGATACTAACGGCACTGGACTCTGGCCAGAATGCTAACACTCATTGGTGTTTCACTGGCACCACTGTTAATGCACCTCCACGGCCCGGAGCCCAAGCTCAAGAAACGCCTTTCAGCGCGATGCTAGATTATGCATACGCATGCATCCGACCGCAGAGTAGCCGGCCCAGCAGCCCACGCTACACCATAAAAGGACTTCTGTTGGACTTCTGTTGGACTTCTGTTGGACTTGTGTTGGACTTCTAGAATGCAGGACGTGTGCCCTGTTTATGGCAATGTGGGCCTCTGCCGATCCAAGGTAAGCGCTAAGAAGATCTCGTGGCATCTGTCGCAGCCACTTTCACGCGCTTCTTATCCTCGAAGTGTCACGGCTAGCGTTTCGAGTTAGCGTGTACCGGCAGCGGCGGCTTCCAATTGCCTGCCACCCACGTATCATAAGCGCCAGGCCGCATGGCCTCGTCAGTATTCTTAGTTAGGCTCTAGAATCTGAGAAGGGCCGCTACTTGAACCAACGTATAGTGGGAAGCAACTGTGGCGTTGCCAGATTGTGTTGGCAGGCCCATCGACCACTAATACCGCCGACACGTGGCACATCTAGCCTTTCACGTTGGGATCCGTGTGGCCCTCGGGCTGGACCAATTTGTGTTGATTGCTTAAATAATAAGGGTGTGATAGCAGAATTGAGAGAAACTAGGGAAACTAGGGAAATCGGGAAATCGGGAAATCGGGAAATCGGGAAATCGGGAAATCGGGAAATCGGGAAATCGGGAAAATAGAAGAAATTGGGAGTGACACACGTCCTAAATAAGTACATAAGATGCAGTACCGTGGCAACACTACACTAGAGTGCCCTGTGATAGTATTTCTTTTCTCGTTCACTTTTCTGTCTATTGCAAATCTGTTGCTGCGGTCACAGTTCACCAACTTTCAGCCACGATCGCCATTGCTTCAAATGTGCTGTCTACACTGACAGGCAGCTGGTTTGGTGGCGGTCAATTGAAGTCGTCACGCCATCAATTGATGGTGTATGCGTCGCACGAGACCCTCTGGTGCAACGTGAAGGGGTATGGATTCTCCGCATCATCGTTGGACACCACGTCCACCACCAGCAACTTCCCGAGAGAGAGATCCGACTCGGTGACATTGTCCGTGCGCGTAGTGTCGAACTTCACCTCCATGGGGAAGAGCACGTCCTCGGACTCCACAGGGATGGAGAACTCGAAGTTGCCCTGAGCCTCGGAGAAGTCGATCTGGTTGATTGTAAACACCACCCCCTCGTCCGTCTCATCGTAGTGCACCTGGCCCGCAGAGTCCTCCTTCAAAACCACGTCTTGCAGCACAACAGGCACCACCACCCGCACATTGTCCAAGGCTTGCTGGCTGGGGTGCGCATCCAAGTAGTCCAGCGTCAACTCGTACTCGATGTTCACATCAGCCAAGGTGCCATTGAGGGAAACCCACACCGTGAACACAAGCGGCACCAACGATGCGTCTTCGGCCTTGCCCAAGGCTCTCCATCTCAAGACACCCAAGCTCTGGTCATTGCTGGGGAACGGCTTGGTCTTGTCCTTGAGCGAGATTTCGCCCGACGACGTGAACAAGCCGCGGTCCACGTTGGGATGGGTTTTGTACTGCACGGCCGGGTTGTTGACCACGTTCAACACGATCTTGGAGCGGGCGTACTCCAGTCTGTTTATGCGCAAATTGAGGTCGCCCTTGACCTCTGTGGAAGTGACGGAACCCTCCCGCGAGAGCTGCGCCGAGATCTTCTCGTTGATGGTGATGAGAACTCCATCGTGCACTGCAGATGTGATTGCTGGCGACGCAGACGACGTGCGGTCGTGGGCAGCCAACTCGCCAACCCTTCCGGCGGGGCTCGGGGACGCACCGGGGCCTCCCGAAACAGCAGCGTGGGCGGGCGAAGGAGCCACAACAGACGCAGGGCTGGCTCGGGCAGCCGGGTCGGCTGCGAGAAGCGACTCCCTCTGGTCCATGGCAGGCTTGGCGGCCGGCTTCTTGCCCAAGCGTAAGCCGCTGCCGCCAGCGCCACGTGGCGCATGGGAGCGTGTGGGCTGCGGCTCCGGCGACGCGTAGGCACCAGCTTGTCCCATGGAGGGCCCCAGCGGAGGCCCGTCGTACAGCACGTTGACAGCCGACAGCGCGTTGATGGGCAGCATCATGGCCGAGTGCTTCAGCAGGGACTCCAAGTTCTTGCGGGCCAACTCCTTGCGCTGGATCTCCTTGGCCCTGCGGCGGCGCTCCTCCGTGGCCTCGATCTCCTTGTTGCGCTCGATGATCTCCTGGATCTTCTCCTCGTGCGAGTCCATCTCCAAGAAGCTCTGCACCTGCAGCATGGTCAACTTCTCCCTGAAGCCCAAGGTGACGATCTCGTCGAAGGCCGAGAGGATCTCAAACGCGTTGGCGAAGATCTCCTTCTCGTCCACACTGCGCAACATGTTGCTGACCACGCTGACGAACAAGTGCAAGGTGTCGATGTCCTGCAAGATGTTGGACTGCTTGTTGGTCAAGAGCACGATGTAGTACTCCTCCAAGGGCTGGTAGACGTAGCGCACGGAGTCGTCCTCGACGGTGGTGTTCTGCGAGCCGGACGACGAGAGCAACAGCGGGAAGTTGGCGAAGAGCGTGGTGATGCGGTCCTTGCTGAGGTCCCTGAACTGTCTCAGGACAAGCACCTTGCCGCCGTGGGTGCATATGGAAGCTGCTAGAATGGCCATTGTGTGGAAGGTCCAGGGTACGTGTGCACTTGTTTTTGGCCGCGCGGCGTGCGCGCACCAGACTACGAGTGTAGGAATGGCAATGAGTGAAGGAACAGACGTAGGGAATAATGGGGGATTATGACATGCACTAAGTGAGTGGAAATGATGGAATGGAATGATGGAATGATGGAATGATGAAAATGACTTACTGCATCCAGTGATTGGTCATGTGTTCTGTGTGAATCTTGTTGTTCTAGCCGGCCCGAAGTGCAGTCCTCTAGTAGTCGAGGAGTGCGTGGTTCAGAGGCCGGATGCTGCTAAGGTGCGTCGTCGAGTACAGCGTGAGGCTGAGGGCTGAGTTTCGGGATGTGTTGAAAGTGGAGGGCATGGTAGTGCTAGTAGGGAAGCTACGTTGGGTGCAGGTGGTCAGTGACATTGGTCATTTAGTCAGTTGGCTAGACACTCTAGTCTCTAGTCTCAACGGCTGCATGGGCGGCGGAAGGGTCGGGTCATTTGCACGTGTGACCCTCCGGTGTCGACTCTTTTGCCCATTCTGGCAGCTAAACTCTGCACAGATCCCAGCCAGCCCTATGGTCGCAGGCGGTGACGGCTGCCTGGCCTACGCACTGGCATGATGGTGGAATGGTTGATTTTGGAGTGGTAAGGAAAATGGTTATTTTGGAGTGGTAAGGAAAATGGTTATTTTGGAGTGGTAAGGAAAATGGTTATTTTGGAGTGGTAAGGAAAATGGTTATTTTGGATGGTATGTGGATGGTAATCGTGTAATCGTGGTCAAATGGCTGCGTGAAGGCCCCGAATCATCTCCCATGATTTCAAATATGGTTTAGATGGTCTTTATGATCATAAAAAACAAAGAGAAAGAAAAGTAGGTCAAGTCATGGGAATATACAATTCTTTAGGTGTCCGGATGATGTTTTATCTTTTCCTTAATTGTTTAGAACCGAATGCCAGTGGTCTACAAGCTGCTATGCATCAGCCCTTAGCTGAATGCTACATTGCATAGAAGCTGAACCAGTGATACTACGTCCATTTTTTGGTCCTTCACTTCACCGCATGGGCATCACTTGTTTTTCTGATATTTAGACGGCTGTTGGCTCAGTTCGGCTCCACATGCAAGGCTAAACGTATTCTTGAGACCTGGACATTGTACGGAAGAGCCAGTGACTGCCGCTTTGCGTTCCTATGGCGTCCAGTGGAGGGCTGCTACTAGAGACTGCACTTCGTCAGGGTAATTACTGCTCGTCTCTGCTAGCTGATCACACTACATCGTAGTATAGAGACCATTTCTTGGCAATTCCTCCTGGCCAGCATAAGGTGTTATACTGCGTCTTTTCCATGCACACCAGTACAGTGTCATACGGAAACAGAGACTCGGAAGGTCCCATCCAAGCACTTTATCGCCTAGTAGAGGCTAGAGCTGTGGAGCTGCTTGGCTGCCACATTGCAACCAGGCCTTCAAGGAAGTATTAATGGCCTGCTAAACTGCAAGCCGTTGGCGTTCCTGTATGACGCGTAATGCCGCCCATGCAGGCCGTGCATGCCATCTGATGTTCGTAGATACCGGGCCACACGATTCTAACAGTCGATGATAGCGTAGTTTGTAGATAGACTGCTGCAGATTGCGTGTAGTTGTTCAACTGGTTCAACTGTTCAATTGACTGCTATCCTCCACTCATTTCGCACCATTTGCCGTGGTGCTGCTGGGTGCAAACCACCTGGGAGCCGGCAAGCCCTGATGCCATGCACTGCGGCTACTGGGCGTACTACCACATCAGCCGGTGCATGGATGAATGGCACTGGAGTGAGTCTCCTTGACAATAATAGCATTGTTTCGATGGGTAACAGATGCTGTTTGCTCATTAGCCAATGACACTGCACGCGTGTTCGGTCCATTCATTGATCCAGCCCATTCATTGATCCAGCCCATTCATTGATCCACTCCATTCATTAATCCACCCCATTCATTGATCGATCCATTCCTCTCTTGTGGTTTAATCCTGGTTGCTCCTTGTTCCTTTGTTCTTCATTTCTCCCACGCCATCTTTTCACCTCACCCCATCACCGCCAATATTTTTTAGCCATTCCTCGCGCCATTGTCACCCCATCCGCTTCTCACCTGGACGCTTATAGGCTTGGTCTGTCGGCGCCCAGAATGCTTGCAGACTCTCCCAGGTATCGTCCACTCCTTCCGCTCCACTACCACTGCCATCCGACGCAGACCCAGCCCCCCAACTCACACACCAAGTGCGCTTCGTTTCTCTGCACCCCCTGTCCAAATGACCGCCCCAAGTCCCAGCTCCTTGGCTGGCGACCCAGAGCCAAATGGCCTGGAAATTTTTCTCAAGCCACGCCAGAGCAGCACACGTGACCCCAGGCCAGCTCACCTGCCATCACTTGCACTGGACCCTGCCGCACGCGCACTGGGTGCAAAAAAAGTGGCCTTGGCACAACGCCGGGGCATCCTCTCCTCGCTCACGCTTCTCGCCGAGTGCCACGACGCAATGCTCTACCTGACGCCTCGCAAGTACTGCATCGTGTCGACGGTGGCTTTTGCCGCCGTCACCGGCCCCATGGGCTCGTCCATCTTGCTCCCCGCCATCGACGACTTGGCCCGCGACCTCCGTTCCGACGTGTCCACCGTGAACGTGGCGGTGGGGACGTACTTGGCGGCGCTTGGCTTGTTTCCGCTCTGGTGGTCCAGCTTTTCCGAGCGCCATGGCCGCCGCTCCGTGTACGTGGTGTCGTTCACGTTGTTTTTGGCCTTCTCCATAGGCTGCGCTTTGGCGCGCTCCATCTCCACGTTAATCGTGCTTCGCTTTTTCTCGGGCGTGGGTGCCTCGGCTGTGCAGGCCGTGGGCGCCGGCACCATCTCTGACATGTTTGCACCAGAAAAGCGGGGCACGGCGCTCGGCGTGTTTTACCTCGGGCCGCTCTTGGGGCCTTTCCTCTCGCCCATAATTGGCGGCGTGGTGGTGCAGGCCTGGGGCTGGCGGGCGTGCATGTGGGTGCTCGTGATCTTGTGTGGCGTGAATGTGTTCACGATAGTGTTCTTCTTGCCGGAGACGCTTCCCCAGGATGCACCGCTGCTTCTAGACCGAGCCGATGAGGCAGGTGGAGAGAGGGGAGCGGAGGGGAGCATGGCTGGGGAGAAAGTGAGCGAGGATGCACCGGAGAAGGCGGAAGAGAGCCAGGGTTTGGCCCGGCCAAAGCTGCCTGTTTCTGCGGCAGAACCTCCTTTTTCCGACGCTGCGCTTCCTGTTTCCGAGCCAGCCCAGACATCTCAACAGACCTCTGTCAAGTCCAGCCGCCAGAACTCCGTCTCTCTGCATGTTGGCCTGAAGTCCTCCATAATGGAGTCTGTACACTCTGTTCGGGCTAGCGTCTATGAACAGCCCGTCGACACCTTGTTTCCCACCGTCTCCCACTTCAGCTCCCGCACTTCCTTGGCCCGGGCGCCCAAGTCCGCTCCCGCTGCCCTGACGCTGTCTATGCAAGCAAATCTGCACGGAACGCCCGACCAGCCCGCCCAGGTTGCCCAGGTCCCCGCACAAACCACGGCCGCCTTGGTCTACGACCACTTGATCCGACCAACTCACTCGCTCATCCTCCTCACTTACCCGCCCTTGTTGCTTTCCGTGTCGTACTCCGCCCTAGTGTTCATGGGCATCTATGTCCTCAACGTGTCCATCTCCAACCACTACGACATGCCACCCTATAGCTTCTCGCCGTTGATCGTGGGCCTCATGTACACGCCCAACTCGCTCACATACATCGTGGCGTCGGTGTTGGGCGGTCGCTGGGTGGACCGCTTGGCACGGCGCAACGCCCAACTCAACCACGGAGTCATGACGCCGGAGCTGCGCTTCTCGTGGAATGCGGCCGTGGCCGTGGCCCTCCTTCTCCCAGGATGCTTGGTGTTTGGCTGGTGCTTGCAGAATGGCGTGCATTGGGCTGTGCCGTTGGTCGGGTCTGCCGTGTATGGATTTGCCGCTATCTTGGTGATCGGCTGCAGCCTCACCTACATCACTGACTTGTTGCCGGGGAAGGGAGCCACGGGCGTGGCCGTCAATAACTTGGTGAGGCAGATAGTTGGGGCTGCGGCGACGTTTGCCACCAAGCCCTTGACCGACGTGCTAGGCGTAGGCGTCGTGTTCTCCGTATACGGCGCGCTAGTAACTGCGGCTGCTGTTATCTTGGTTGTTTTGAAGCACCGAGGACTGTCCTTGAGGGAGAAGCACGACATTGCCGACTACTACGCGAAGTTGTAGCCGGCGGGGTAAAAGGAGGCGAGACTAAAGCCGCCTTGATTGAATGTCCTCAGCAGAACCTGAAATAAAGCTGTTCGGAATGTGGTGGAATGTAATAAATGCCTCTCTTCAAAAAGTCTGCAGGTAGCTGAACTGGCTCACCGTTTTCTTCAACTCATGGCTGTCGCGGACTACAACAAAATTGGGGATCACCTGGTCTTATATACTCGCGTACATGCAAGCAATGTTTCAGCCATGCAAGCAATGTTTCAGCCATGCAAGCAAGTACATCTTAGCCAAGCAAGTTTCATATCCATGCAAGCAAGTTTGATGTTGCACCAAGTAATGTCATCTTATCCATGCAAGTTTCATCTCCATGCAAGCAAGTTTGATGTTGCACCAAGTAATGTCATCTTATCCATGCAAGTTTCATCTTCTCCATTCAAGCAAGTTTGATGTTGCACCATGTAAACTATGTCATCTCATCCATGTGGCTGCATCCCTTTCTGTCAGCTTGAAGATGACAACACGGCAGGAGCCTCGGCTCCAGCATGAAACATGACCACCTTCACGTGGGTTCTGACGCCGCCTGCTACTGCACCGCATGGACGGGCCCTGTCCCCACAATGCACTCATGAGGACACATAATAGCCATTTCTGCAGCGGACGATTGGACATTGACCAGTCCACCACTCGGAGTCTGTGACCTTCCGGTATGGTGATGACGTAGCCCGCCTCATTTTCTCTCTAGCAAGCGCCTTTCCTCCTGGAGCTTCCCCAACTCCCGCTCAATCTCCACAATCAACGTATCGTACCCACACGACCTCGACCGCACACGGGCTTCACGGAGCAACCGTTCGGCCTTGTCATAGTCGGAAAGATGCAAGTGCACCACGCCAAGCCCGTATGTGGCAAGGGCAACGGTCTCGGAGATCGTGGCATTCTCCGCCACAACGTCACCCGGCAACTGCTTGGCGCCATTGACCACCGACTCGTAGGTGGCCGTGACCATTTCAATCAACTTGGTGCGGTTGGAAACCAACTCCTCGTACTTCTTTTTGTCCTCTGCCAGCACAGACGCTATGATCTTGCGCCGTACGTCCTGCGCCTCGTCACTGCCCACGGAGAGCGGCTGTAGTGGGTCATGGATGGCCTTGACCACATCGTGGTCGACGCCTGCATCCTTGGCAAACTTCTGTCGCATGCTCTGCTGCTGTGCCTCGAGCTGCTCCGCCTGGAAATAGAGCAACGACGCAGTGTTGCATTGCGCGAGCAAGAGCATGTTGGGAGAGACTCCTGCAAGCAACATCTTGCTGGTCATGGCCAAATTGATGTTGCTGGCGGCGTTTATGTCGCCCACGGAGATACAGATGGCCGAGAGCATTTCGAGGCCCACGAAGAACTCCTCTGCAAACGGGTACCAGGCCGCGGGGTTTGTTTCCAACACCAACACTGCATCCAGGTTGGCGTCTTTGGGTGCAGTTTCTCTGGGGGCAGTTTCTCTGGGGGCAGTTTCACTGGGGACAGTTTCTCTGGGGGCAGTTTCTCTGGGGACAGTTTCTCTGGGGGCACTTTTGACTCCGCTGCCAGTCACTGCACTCTCACCAACCGCACTTTCGCCGAGCTTGTCGCTCTCCACCACAGGAAGCTCCACAGCCTCAAAGAGCGAGGACTTGGCCAAGCCCAACTTCTTGTTCACCTCGTCCTGCGCAATCATGAGGTGCGTGATCAAAATCGCCTTTGAAAGCAGCGGGTTGCTTTGGTTCAACTCCACCAACTTTAGCGCCACCCGAAGATCCTTCTGGATCACGTGCGCCCGATGGTCGATTCCCCGAATAAGCGCTGCTTCCGGCGTGTTTTCCTCCGCCTTCAACGCCGAGAGATAGAGCGTGGCAATCTCGTTGTAGACAAACGCCGCCTGTTCCTTCATAGACAAGCGCTCGTACATCTCGGCCACTTTCAACTGCACGCCCGTGTACTCGTCGGAAATCGGGTCCACGTGCTGCGCCTTGCACTCCTCTAGCGCCTGTAGGTAGTACTTGAGCGCCAACTGGAAGTCCATTTCGCCCTTGTCACTTTCGGCGATGATGCCTTTGCGTAGTATAGCCGCCACCAGCTCTGGAAACGTGTGCTTGGGCCACCACATGTAGTAGGCAAAGGCCGAGACTGAAGCGAGCCAGAACGCGCCGGTCACGGCCCTTTTGAACCGGGAAACCGGCGGCTGGAGGTTCTGGAAGTAGGTCTGGTTGTATCCGCGGGCCCCGATCCGCGGCAAACGGCGTGCTGCTCGTCTGGAGAGAAGCCGAAACATGGGTCGGCGGCAGTTGGGGTGGTGCGGGCCTTTATCACCTGCGCACGTGACCGCGGGCGGTACGGATGTGCGACCGCCGCGGCGCACGTGACCGGGGGTGTAAGCAACAGCGCACGTGACCGCGGGCGGCAAGGATGTGCCACTGCCGCTCTCACTCCCCACCACCCTCTCCATGTCCAACATCGCCAATATCTTCAATCCGCCGAAAGGCAGAGACTTGTCGGACGACGAGTGCTTGGGATGTACTGTTGTGCAGCTGGTTGTGAGTCTCTGCGGAGGCGTCTACTTCCTCTCGCCCTACCCCTTCCGGGATAAGGCTGGAGGTGTCGACTTGAAAAAGCACCCGCTCTGGTTTCAGAAGAGTGTTCGCGGTGTCGGTATCGGGCTCATTGCGTTGGCCATGTACCGGGTGGGGGAAGTGGGCCAAATCTGGTATAAAAGGAGGTGATTTCCTGCCCGGCAACTACTCGTTGTAGCTGGCCCCATTGCCCCGTGCCCAGCAGCCCGGTGGACATTGACGTAGCCTGGCATTGACGCAGCCCGGTGGACATTGACTTGTCCCGGTTTTGAAACCCCCAGCTGGGCGTGTCCTGCTTACGCCAAGGTGCCAAGGTGCCAAGGCGTTGCGGCCAACTGAAGCTCACGCACGTGCCACGCGTCTTAGTTGTGAAGCTCGCCGAAGTATGTCAGCCGATGGTGCTGCATCATGTGACAGTATCCACGTGGGCCATAGCGTGTGAGTGCATTGGGCACATCTCGTCAGGCATGCTCCCACGTGAGCCCTGGCGCTTTCTCTGCATTCCACGGCTGAAACTCCGGGAGCAGATTTAGCCCAAGTCTCCATGCGCGGGGCTCATGTCCACCATGCTGGGCTCATGTCCGCGCCGCCTCGCGATATCAATTGTTCTGCACATAGACGGCCTGAATCGTGATCCACCCAGTGCTTTGTCCGGAATTGCTCCGTTTGCTGTGTGCCTTCCGCGATGGGGCAGCGGTGCTGGCAGCAGGCCGCCTGGACGTGCAACGCCAACGCACGAGGCTGCTGAGAACAAAGATCTGCGCCTGCATATATCGTAGGCTGTGTCGATGGCGGGACCTGAGACTGCATAACCACGGCGGCACCGTTTTTAGATGTGTCATGGACTGGATCGTGCAACCCACGAGTGTGTTGATATTTGCGCTTGTCAAGTCGCACTTTGTCGTCTGCCTGCATAGCTTGGCTCTCTCGGGCAGATGCAATTGCACGGAACGAGATGCACGGGCGTGTCCCCCACGCATGGTTCCAATTCGGCAGCACGTCGTTTCGTAGTCTGAATATGACAATGGTAAATGCCAACTTTGGGGGAGCTTTGGGTGGCCGGCCATTCGCCCTGTTTGGGGTCATTTTCCGAACCACTTGTGTAAGTAGAGCGCAATCTCTGCATCGGTACATACGCGACACGCATGTTCTGTAGACCGACATTGTTAGTGAAGGTGCGTGGAGGCACCAACCGAGGAAGTCTAGGTGCAGCACCCGAGGGACCACAGCAACGTGGAATTCCGAGCACCCGGGGTATTCAGGCAACCGGACCTCTGGACGGCTTTCTTTGCGACAGTCGCCCTGCTTTGCAAAGAAACCCTGGGCACTGATATGTAGGCTTCAGATGCCCACACTTCGTGCATCTTCACATAGAAAGTCTGTAGCAATGACGTCGGGCATGCAGTGCGTCTAAAGCGTATGCCGCACTGAGAAAAGATGGAGGAGGCAACCCAGGAAGAGGTGGCAGAGCGCCGAGTATGTGGGCGGCCCGGCCGTGGAAACGCCCCGATTCACGGTCGCCCAAGAGCATATTTCTCTCAAACACACGTACGGGTTGCAGGCCGTTCCCGATCCGGTAAGACGGCGGGCAGCGGTGTGGTCGTGCGCCTACCCCTCATGCGGTGCCATGCGCAACTGCTCTATTGAACAATCCGCTGCTTAGTCCTGCATCACGGTTTGCATATCAGGTACCGAGCTAGTCCACGCTAACACTTACTTCCTTTTCCTTATCTCTGCTTGTACCGTGTTGAAGGTTTCCATAGTTCAGGCACCAACCATCGGGATATTCCAGAGCCGCTCCGAGTCCGCCGCCCCAACTGGCATCGCCGACGTCGCAGTGCATTCGCCACGGAAGATACCAAGAATAAGCTGAACAATCGACAAGCTGAACATTGACCCTATATTTAGACGTTCGCCCCTGGATCCGGCTTCAAAGCTTAATTTATTGGCTTGGGACCGAAGAAGCTGTGACCGGCTCATTCTTGTTTGAACTCTGTTAGGCAACCTTGTTTGAACTCTGTTAGGCAACCTTGTTTGAACTCTGTTAGGTAACCTTGTTTGAACTCTGTTAGGCAACCTTGTTTGAACTCTGTTAGGCAACCTTGTTTGAATAGACTCTGTTAAGCTGGAACTTGCACTTTCTGACTATCAGACATTGTGTGAACTTTAAGTGCCTTGTTGCACGAGGAAATCGAGCCATTTTGAAGTCTGCACTGTCTGGCTCTCTTCCTTTTGACCACATACAGAGTTGAGGGCCTCGACTGGCTGCCAGGGTTACAACCCGAGCAATCGCTAGAACAACACATTCCGAGGCTCTTGCCAGAAGCCTCACAGCTTGAACCCAGTCGCTTCCGACTGACTGTCTCCATTCAGTTGAATCCCCAAGCTTTACAGCTTTTGACACAGTCCACAGTAACAGATACCTGCACGTTCTCCTTTAAGTGACCATGGAACAATCATACATTATGGGACCCGTCGACCCCAAGCAAGTGCCTCTGGCACGGCGGGGATGTTATGGAGACGAAGAATATACACGGCCAAATGGCAGTGCGGAGCCAAAGAATCAGGTGCCGCCAGGGGGTCCTACGCAGCAGGGGGTAAGGGGCGTGGCGCGAAGCGCTGGCAACTACAACGACTACGGGGGGCTGGATGTGCACATGAACGACCCTCGGTACGTGCCGCAGGACATAGCGTTTCCGGTGCGGGACATCGATGCTAAGCGGCCCAAGACATACTTTGGGTATCCCCTCGCTACAGGCGGCAATACGGGGGGCGTCAGCGGGGGTATGTCTGGCGTGGCTGGGGGTATGTCTGGCGTGGCCGGGGGTATGTCGGGCGTCGCCGGGGGTATGTCTGGCGTCGCCGGGGGTATGTCTGGTGGAGTGCCCGCCGACATGGTCGGGGCAGTTAGCGGCGTGGTCGGCAACACGGCCGGGGGCATGGCCGGGGGCATGGCCGGGGGCATGGCCGGGGGCATGAGCGCAGGCATGGGCGGCGCTTTGAGCGGGGGCTTGACCGGGTTGGCCGGCGGCATGGCAGGAATGGCCGGCACTAGCGGTGTCGGCGCAGCGCCCCTCACAGGCAACATCCAGGTCAGGTCCGCTTTCCCCGGCATCCCCATGAGCGGTGTTGGTGGGCTCAATTCCGGAGCCATGGCCATGCCTGCATACGCGCCGTACCTCTCTGCAGGTGTAGCCGGTGCGAACATCATCTCCAACTCCGCCTACAACCTAGGTCCCTCCCTCATCAACAGCATGCCTGCGCCCCCACCAGCCGACCACGTGCAGGTCAAGAAGGAGGAGCACGAGCTCGGCCTTCCGGACCAGGCCGCCGACTATGACCAAGTAAGGCCGGCACGTGGACTCAAGCCGCAGATCCCCCCGCTCCATATCCAGCAACAGCTCAAGAACACAGACGCCGCCCTCGACCACAAGGACCAGCACAACACCATCCTGACGCGGTGCTCGCGCTGCAAAAAGGAGTTCGTCCAAAACCTCTCTCGGGCTCAAAACCACACAACCGCCAACGGCACCACAGAGCCCAAAATCTATAAGTTGTGCAACCACTGCCGCGACCTCCAGAGACAGCGGTCCCGGCGATGGCAGAAGAAGACCAAGGACAAGGAGGGCGCCTGCAGGCGTTGCGGCAGTGAAATCCCTGAAAGCGAACAGAACTACGTGTTGTGTGCGCTGTGCAGGAACAACCTCCGGACCCGCAAAGCCAGTCGCGCCGCCAACGGCCGGTGTGTGCACTGCTCGGGCCCCATCGGCGAGCTGATCATCGGCTCCGATGGCGGCACTCCGGGCCGCCGGCGCTCGTCGTCGTCGCGCGCTGCCGACTTCAAGGTGTGCCAGCGGTGCCGAGAAAACGACAAGATCCGGCGCACCAACCTCGAGAAAATGGGCAACTGCAACCGGTGTGCCAAGGCCTTGGAGCCCCACGATCAGGGCCGCAACAAGGTGTGCTCGCAGTGCCGCGACAAGAAGAAGAAGAATAGTGACTCGTTTGTCCTGCAGGCAGGCCTGGCCGCTTCCGGTCCCCATGGTGGTGTGGCCCCCAACGCGCCCAATCTTGCGGTGGACATGGTGGCGTCCGTTGGATACGGGCCCGTTGACCAGGCGATGCTTCCCGGCGTGCCCATGCAGTCCATGGCGGTGCCTCTGCAGGAGTACGGTATGAACTACGGGCAGATGCTTCCGGTGGTGCAGCAGGATCTCTACAAGCCCACGCAAGGGCTGGCGTTGGACGCGCAGTACTCGTACTCGCGGGCGTATCCCAAGTGAAGAGCGTGGAAACATGAAGATTAGACAATGAGTGAGTGTCTTGAGACTGTGCAGAAGATGGCTGAGGGACATGAACAAGCGAAGAGTCACCCAAGTTTATTTTTATGGCTAATCTTAGAGTGGCACTAGCAGTGCACTCACGTCATGCGACGGGATGACGACTCGGCCACAGATACTAGACAGTACTAGATCAATACTAGACAGGACTAGACAGTACTAGACAGTACTAGACAGTACTAGATCAATACTAGACAGGACTAGACAGTACTAGACAGTACTAGACAGTACTAGACAGTACTAGATCAATACTAGACAGTACTAGACAGTACTAGACAGTACTAGATCAATACTAGACAGTACTAGATCAATACTAGACAGTACTAGACAGTACTAGATCAATACTAGACAGTACTAGATGCTAATGCCTGCTGGCGCCAGTCAAACAAGCCTACCATAGCCAATGAGTCGTAGACCTGCATGTGGCCAGACGTGCCCCAGCGATGGAGCTGTATGTCCAGCGGGTATTTACAGGTAGCGAGGTGTAGCACCAAGGTGTTGGAATGCACGGGGTGCGTGGGACGGCATATACGCGCCGGCTTGCGGCGTGAGAACACGACTCTCGGTGCGTTCTTCGGACCACGCTGCAGCAGCATGGTGAAGATGACAAGAGACGATTTCCAGGGGGCGTATGGCCGAGGCCATGGGTGTGCCGATTTTGCTACAAACTGTGAGCATTTGTGAGCAGTACTGAGCACTTAATTGCAGGCATTAGCGGTGTTCAGCTGTACATTACTAGCTGTGCAACTCGCTGTGGCCATACGTACATACGATCTGTCATGCGCTGAATTTCAGGAGACCTGGCAGTCTTGCCTAGTTTGGTCGGGTACAGATCCGGGTGTGGCGATAGTAATTACTCGGAGGAGGTGGTGACTCCGTCTGTCATCTGCAGTAACAGTCACCACATGCCCGTGGTAGTAGGGTGTAAAGGCATACTCGGCTATTGCTGTAGTTCTGTTTGGAGTGCTGTCTGTAGTATCTCTGAACGGCCTTACAAATGACTACAGGCTAAGCAATGAGCTAACGCACATGCAATATCTCCTATAGACGGAGAGGTTCACTCAAAACTTCCTACCGTTGACATAGCCAAGTCTGCTACACCCGTCAGAAAAGTGCAGCTTGCGAGCAGAAAAAAGGACTGACTGGTGAACTGGCTGGAGAACTGGCTGGAGAACTGGCTGGAGAACTGGCTGGAGAACTGGCTGGAGAACAGTAGGTATCAGAGTTGTTCTTAGTTCTCAGCATTCACAACTGATACACACTTCGAAAGACCATACTTAAATACGAAACCTATTGGCAGGGCAGGCTTGAGAGTCGCTGACTCATAAAGATTCGATCAAGATAGAGCTGGCGAGAAGATTCAGCAACGAGTTTGATCAAAGGACGAGTCCGATAAACAGATGGTCTCAAGACCTAAGACCATTTGTGAGTCCTATCCACGGCACAAGAGTCTTTTATTTAGAGGCTACTGTCGACTACTGTCTACAGTAGACCTGTCTACAGTAGACCTGTCTAGAGTAGTTCAATTTCATTCCTAGAACTTACTGCTGACTATTAGAATCCCCAAGTCTAAGAACGTAGCTTCCTTGCCTTCATTGTTCGACAATCCATAAGGGTCTCAGAAACACATTGAGAAACTCACCAAGACCAAGAATGGCAAAGCTAGTCCACACGTACGGTGTACCAGGTCTGTTGGCAGTCAGTGGTCAGGAAAAATTCAAGTCCAACCTGAGTTGAAGAGGGACTCGTTCTTGAGATTGGCTAAATAGGAGATCCGTCGAGAAACTGTCCTAGATGCTCTAATGGTAGGTGTCGCGTCACAGGATAGCTATGTCGCCCAGTAGGCAGGTAGGCCAGTAACATGAACAGAGCACTCCGAACAGAATCCTCAGAATAGTCAAACGCCTAGTCGCAGGTTCTAAAGCCATGGCAGCGCCCAGAAGCTCAGATACAAGTGTAACCCTCTCATACCCACCGATCGCTGATACTACTGAGCACTTCAAATCAGCCCGTGTTCCGAACCGTCAACAGCTTGAAGCACCTTACGACGTCACATGCATCTTAAAGGATTAGCGGGTCGCTTAGAGAGCGCAGGTTGGCCAGTGACATGACAGTGGTAGGCCTAAACTGCCAAAGTCAAATTTCATCGTTGGCCGTTTGTTGCCTTCTCGTTGTCTTCTTGGTTGAGAAGCCATCCGTCCTCCTTAAGTGGTAGCTTTCAGCTATGAAATTACCTCGCTGAAAGTCTCCAGACAGCAACGGCTCAGTAAGACCTCTGGGTGCCGTGCGCTTCTCTCGGTCGGGACCTTGTCTGTGGTGCAGCCAGACTTGTGTGGTGCAGCCAGACTTGTGTGGTGTATTTATTGTCCTGCGCCAAGTATCCTTCCAAGGCTCCGCTCCAGGGCTCCAGGGTCATTTGAAAGCTCGTCGCAACAGAATTAAATTGTGTTTAGTGGCTTACTACACTGTACTATAAAGTAGAACATTTTCAGTCCGGCCAACCTCTCGTGGCCATGAATTCCCACTCCTCGAAAAGCTGTGTCAAAGTGATCGTTTGAGGTGGGTGCTTTGGCCGAGTCTTTCAGGAACCCCAAAAGCTTTCACAGCCCTTTCTTATCGAGTTTGATACTACCTAGCTCACACTCTTTGGAAGTCTACTTATGAGAAGCCACAGTGAAAAAAAGCTCTCTACAGTCACTTGCCCTCCTTTTGTCTCACTTCACGTCCTGATCTGATTTCCACTCTTTCCACGCTGTGAGTTTTGTCAACACGTCCCGAACACACTGTATGTCGGCTTTGAATATGCCTTAACGCTCATTCCACTCTCACTGTGGCCTAAAGTCTTGCATTGTGGATTACATTCCTGAACGTATCTATGGGTTGTGGCACATAGTATGTAACTTGTTGTCTTTTGGCTCGTTTGTATCCATGTATGGAATATATTTTTTTGAGACCAAGATGTCAACTTACGGGCATTGTCCTGCGCTTTGACCACAGATGCTCTGCTGGGAAGGTAGAAGTCTGCTGAAGGAGCGGATCTGGCGTTGTTCCAGAGAACATGGGTAGATTGTAAGGAGGCCGGTTGAATCAGGTGTAAAGGGTGAAGGGTAAGGGTGAAGCTGGGTAAGTGCACAGTAAGTCGAAACTATCTTAGCCTATAAACAATTTGTTTTCAAAATCTCAACTTTCATCTACTACGTTGTGAGCAGCCGTGTATCTTCAACGCCGCAGCTCTTGTTCTAGCATCAATGGAGTGGGTTTTCTTCGGAAGCCATCGCTGAATCTTCACCAGTTAATTAAATAGGGCTCGAACCCAATTTCGGTCACATATCGGAATGACCATACGGCCACGCAGTCTGGAGCGTCCAAGACTAGCCATGTGTTGGGTAAGACGTCTGTATACTTCAAGCAGGATATATCGCATCAAGGTTGAATGCAGATATTGGACCTTTTAGCTACTGTGGCCAACACTCAGCCTTCCTCAAAGTCGTTTGTGTCAGACTAGGCACTGCCAGACTTCTTTAGTGGGGCTACACCTGTAAATAACTCAATGGTGAGTGCACAAAGCCTAGTTGATGCGAGCGGGAGTAGTGAGCTGATTTACTGTGGAAGGCTGGTAGGTGTTTAGTGCAATACTGGGTTAGGAAAGTAGGTTTCATTGGCGCTACTTCAGCGAGAGAGTACAGACCGCAAGCATCAGAGAAATAGCCATCTACACAAACCAGCTGCTCATCAGCCACCAGTATCACGTGAAACGGCTTACTGCTAGCATTGGCCATGACTGATTCATTGGCTAGGCTGTGAATATTTGAAGCAAGCATTATAGTGAGTAAACGGATTTTCAACAATTACTGGCTATAACTTAAAAGAGAAGCGAGGTATTGATAAAGGCAGCTGTAAGTGGGTTAATAGAAGGAGCATAAAAGGTGGAGTGGGTAAATAAGTCGATTTTCGTAATTCCAGAGTCTTCTTCTCTATTCTCTTTGGTTACTGTATCAGATGCTCTACGCGTCGTACATCTTAGTGTGTCTAATGCTGGCGTGCTATATCTTAGCATCTTTCTTCCACCGTATTCATTCCTTCTTTGCCTGCTGTTTGTCGCAGACATAAGTTCTCAGCCAAGAACGTAAGACAGAAGCTTCTTTTGTACAATGCTCTGTTGTTCAAGTAATCCTTGGGATTAAACAAGTCCTTCGGCATAGTCTATCAATTGAGCGGCCTGTTGCTTGGGCAATAATCATTCTTCCCAACTTCTGGCACATCATTGTCTGCCTGTCCAATTAGACGTAACTTCTAAACTCTTGCTTCAAGTTCTTGAACTTCTTGCTCTTTTTGTTCTTGAACTTCTTCCTCTTTTTGTTCTTGAACTTCTTCTTGCTTCAAGTTCTTGAACTTGTTGCTCTTTTTATTCTTGAACTTCTTCTTGCTTCAAGTTCTTGAACTTCTTGCTCTTTTTATTCTTGAACTTCTTCTTGCTTCAAGTTCTTGATCTTCTTGCTCTTTTTTTTCTTGTTAGAATACAGTTTATACACGCTTGCCACCAGCTTGAACCAACTTTTTCTCCTTTAAACAGAACGACAAAGTTCATGACTGCCACTGCCACTATGACGTTGAAGCACTCGTCGGCATGTTGGTCAACTGCAAGAAGTTGCCCCAGCAGGAGTTTTCATACCAAACAGTTTGCATGGAACGCTGTTCTAGCGAAACGGTGAATTTGTGTTTCTTTTACCCGTTCCCTATTATCTCCATGTCTTGCCCCATTCCTGTATTCTGCTGCTTGGTTTGACCAAACGGCTTACCCGGCATTGGTCTGTGTGGTGACTGTGGTAGAGTGTAGCCTGGAATTGACACGAGTGCAGTGAATTGGCGAGCCAGGCTGCCACAAACTTCCTTACACTGTATTCTATACGCGCAGTATTCTCTATTCCTTACTGTATCTATCCTTACTGTATCTATCCTGACTGTATCTATCCTGACTGTATCTATCCTGACTGTATCTATCCTGACTGTATCTATCCTGACTGTATCTATCCTGACTGTATCTATACGCTCACTGTATATTACTACAACACCGCCTTGATCTTCGACACTAACTCATCCTTGGAGCTCAAGGCCTGCACGTCCAGGTTCCCCCAAGAATTGTACATGGACCGAAGAGATGCGAGCGATAGAGGCGCATACGTAGAGGTGAGTGTAGATTAGAAAGTAGATGTGGATAATGAGTAGTACTGTGGATGATAATGGTCGGAACTGTGGATTGTAGAGATTACGGCGATGTAGATAGGCACAGTTGATGTGGTTTCTTGGAGTGTAGAAGTAGTAGTAGTGTAGTAGTAGTGTAGTAGTGTAGTAGTGTAGTAGTGTAGTAGTAGTGTAGTAGTGTAGTAGTGTAGTAGTAGTACTAGTAGTAGTGGCACTGACTAGTTTGTAGAAAGCTAGCAGTCAAACTGCTTGCATGCAGTGCATACCCTGTACCCCCTACCTCCCAATTTCCTGGGCAACTCTACGTAGCGTAGCACAATTGGGACCTCGTCTAGCTGGGGCATCTTTATGCATCAATCACGCTGGCGCATGAATATGCATGAATCGAGCCGACGCACACGCAGTGCGCACTGGCTCCAGCCCGACTGTGGCGCGGCAGGCTAGGGAAGGGACTTTTCCTCAACTTCTAGATGTAGATGCGTTGTAGATGTAGATGTAGATGTAGATGTAGATGTAGATGTAGATGTAGATGTAGATGTAGTAGTGGATGTAAATGCAGCAGCAGCAGTACTAGTACCAGTACTAGTGGTTCTACTAGTAGTAGTAGCAGTATTAGTAGTAGTAGCAGTATTAGTAGTACTAGTCAATACCTATCTGCTATCCCTACCATCCTCCCTAGGTAGTGCACTCCCACAAAGTCCTCTTGCAACGTTACGCCAATCCACCACACTGCATACAACCTGGCCCGTCTGGGTACTAGTATAAATGGTCGGTATTGCATACTGCGTGCTGACGCTGGCTGGATGCCGGCTGGCCTGTGCCTGCAGGCGGGTGTACTTTGTTGTATTATCTCCGAACATGAAGTCTGTTTCGTGGGCTTGACGGCTGTGTATCGCATTGCGGCCTCGTACTAGGCCTCTTTGGCGGCCTGCTTGGTGTTGGTGCCATGGTTATGCAAGCAGGGGCTGCGTTGCGTCATATCTCGGACGCCTCGCCCGCTCCACAGCCCTCGCTTGCGTGCCGCCGTCCTGCCTATCTCCACCAATCGGCGGCCGTCAGATCTTAAATCCTAGGCAATTGTTCTTTGCGTCCTGCACACCGGCCCGCTCACATCAAGACACCTGAAACTCCCGTGGCCGCTCACTCTTCGCGCCCGCAAACTGCACGCCCTCCACCCCACTCCTTTTTTTCTTTCCCGGACGCCTGGAAACTGTCCCCAGCTGGCGTGATATATCGAGGATTTCCTGGCCTCATATACCCGTGTCCTGCATACCACCCCGAACCACGGAACACAAAGAGGCGCCCTGGAGCATATCCCGCCCTAGAAAGTTTTTTTACAGCCAAACAAAGCACGTACTGCAGACAGTCTCTCGCTGCCTACGCTCTCTATCCACGATTACCGCCGGTGCTCCACCGCCATAGCCAGCACGCCACGTTTCTCGCTTTCAGTCTCTCTTTTCGCTTTTCTGCACATCCCGTGGCTCATGCTTCATCACAGCAACACTTCTGCGTCCTCGTTGGCTGCCAGAGAGAAGGAGCTTCCGCCCATTCCGCAGCACTCACAGCTGCCCGTTGCCCGAGCCGACCTGCTCATTCCTCGGGACGAACCCCTTATGGCGCCGAAATCCCTTAACCGCAAGAACATCAAGAAGCTTCTGTTCGATCCCGCTCCCTCGGAATCCACCGGCCCCCAAGACGAGTACCCGGGCGAAAGCAGCCGTTTCGACATTCTCCAAAAGCCCAGGGCTAAAAGGCATCCGCGTCCAGCACCACTCCTCCACCTTCCGAAGACCGCCCCCACGGGACTCGGTGCGGCCGGCCTCGTGAACTCTCTAAATGGTTTGGAATTGGCTGAAAAGCTGAATGCAGAATACGTTACCAAAGCGGCAGGTTCCGCTTTGGGCCCCGCAAGCCGCCAGAGTGTCCATGGCAAGCGGCAGACTATCATTTCGTCAATATCACCAACCAAATCCATGAACACGCCGCTGCCTCGAGAGACCCGGTCAATTGCCTCGCCACTACCGTCAACGCCAATCGCTACAACGTCCACCTCAATGAACTTGAGGGACGAGGACTTGGTACATCTCAAGGACTTGGGCTCAGGTAACTCCGGCGTGGTTCTGAAAGTGATTCATATCCCGCTGCAGAAAACAATGGCACGCAAAGTCGTGTTGATCGATTCGAAGTTGGCCGTGCAAACCCAGATCATTCGGGAATTGCGCATCATGCATGAATGCCGTTCTCCCTACATTATTGACTTCTACGGAGCTTTCCTACGCACGAACAACTCCATAGTCATTTGCATGGAGTACTGTAATTGTGGCTCTCTTGATAAAATTTTACAGCTTTGTGCCCCTAAGAGATTTCCTGATTACGTGCTTAAAAAGTTGCTGTTTTCCATTCTCTCGGGCTTGGCGTATCTTTACGATACTCACAAAATTATTCACAGAGACATCAAGCCTTCGAATGTGTTGATGACACATAAGGGCGAATTCAAGCTTTGCGATTTTGGTGTCTCGCGAGAACTCACTAATTCCATCGCTATGGCAGACACCTTTGTGGGCACGTCTGTGTACATGTCACCGGAGCGAATCCAGGGCCTGACTTATGGTATCAAGTCGGATATCTGGTCCATGGGGTTGATGCTATATGAATTGGCATCTGGGAGAGATGTGTGGAGTGATGAAGCTGAACATGATGATGACCAAGAAGAGGACTACAAGTCCAAGGCCGCTGGAGCCAAAAATGCGGGTCCTGAAGGTATCCTAGACCTCTTGCAAAGAATTGTCAATGAACAATCGCCCACACTTTCCGGCAAGACGGACGCTGCTTCGCTCGAACCCTTCGACGCAGACTTGACGTCTTTCATCGATGCCTGTTTGATTAAAGATGATTGCCAAAGGGCGTCGCCCCAAACATTGCTCCTGCACCCGTTTTTGAGGGATGTAGATGCAGCAGAGAAAAAGGTCAAGGTATGGGCTAAACAGATCCGAAAGCATCACAAGGGGGACTAACTTGGACTTGTGTGGATTTTGTGTTTTAAAAAGCCAATCCGACTCACAAGCACCATCATTTTTTCCAGATTAGCTGTCTGGAAAGAGACTTCGCAACAAGGCATTATGAGCTACTAGATGTCAAGCTAGCTAACTATGAGAAGACATTCATGAGAGCATACGAGGGTATACTATAATGACATTAACATTAAGCTTACATAAAGCCAGGAAGCACCAGAGAGAATATGAGAGCATTGATAGTCGGGTATACTATAATGACATTAACATTAAGCTTACATAAAGCCAGGAAGCACCAGAGAGAATATGAGAGCATTGATAGTCGGGTGAAAATGCTGGCGATTTGTATAAAACACTCGCTGAAGTTTGCAATCTCGCCGGAGCATCCTGTTGATTATTTCACTCAGATGACAATCCGCTGGCTCGTCAAATTCTTGGTGATTCAGACAGAGCCCAAAGTCGTGGTCACAATGCAACCAACGGAGGTTTCTGCGAGGAGATATGACCTCGGTGACCTCTGCCAGGTCTTTGAAGCGGGGACCCTTTTTTGCCACTAGGTTAACAGAACTAGCCGAATCTCTTGCAGTGACCAAGTTAGTTGAAATTGCTGAATCAGCTAAGTTGACTGAATTGCCCCCAGACGAGATGACTACCAGCGTCTCCAGCGTCAGCGTTTGTCCAGGAACCTTGCCGTCTTTCCATATTTGGTATTGGCCATAATTCAAGTCGCTCATAAACTTCAAAAGCCTTTCAATCAAGTATTTGTCTTTATATGAAAGCAGAACCCTCAGAATGTATTTGTCGGGATTTTCCTGGTGACATGTGGCAGGTAGCGGGGAATTGCCGAAAACAGTCAATGTGTGGCGATTTCGTGCGATAGCTAACCCGGTGGATATTCCACATTGCAACGCCAACTTGAAGGCATTCGGCAGGCGGGAAAACACGAGCACATGACTGAATTTGTTGCAGTATTTCTCCATGAGCTCGGGCGATTCTTGCAAAGCGGTCACGTCGGAAAATGTGAAGCGCAGATGGTCGAGTTTCAAGTGTTGAATGACTAATAGACAATCATTTGCTTCTTTGGTAGCATCGTTGAGGAGGATTAAAACCCTGCCCGTGGATGAGTTTGCCAAGCTCTCACAGAGAGTGTCTTCACAGAAAGAATAGAATGGCAATGCAACGTCGATAAGAAAACAGCAGTCGTGCACAGAAACATGGTCCGAGATCTTCACCAACGAGTACTGAGGCAGTCGGATCTGCATATAGTCCTGGAGGCCTCCAGCTAAGTCTCGACCATAGGTGGGATTGCTGAGGCAAGGCCACGTTTGATGCACGGAATAGGTGTTTCTCTGATCCACCGGCACTTCCTGCACTCGCAAGCAGTTATTGCACATGCTGCTCTGCATATCGCCGGAGTTGTAGGACGCTTCATGCAAACACCGGGAATGAGGAAACACTAAAAACTTGTGGCGCAGCAGCCATGGTCCCTCGGCGGGGAAGTTTTGCAATTTTCCAATGGTGATGCGTCCAGGAACTGTGCCTGGGTGGCTAGCAAAATCAGTGGAAAAGTCAACGGCAACGTGTTTTACACGGAGCAAGACCCTTCCGGGCTCGGTGGCAAGCTCATGCCGTAGAATGACGGACTCTTTAATCTGTGTTCTTTTTTTGTCTGGCTGTTGAGTTCCTGTGGTGTTGTCTGTGCAGATTCTTCGTCTAACAGGCAATGCACTGATGTAATGCGGGAAGTACTCGGCAACTCGGTGGGAGGTTTCGCCAACAGTGTTGAGCGCTAACGGCAGATCTTGTGGGGTTGCACTCATCAGCAATGGATCTGTGAATCAAATTCCACAAGAATGTCAGATAAGGGGATGTATTTGATCAGGATCTGTTTTATCAGGAAATTTTCTACCAGAAACTGGATAATTGGCAGACGTTGTCTGGTGGAATGACAAATGGGGTATTGGAACTTTTCGGGGAAGGAAGGATGCAAGCGACTTTTAGAGAAGCGTCAATTCCCTATGCAGCCGAAATCGGTTTTAAGCAAATATGGTACAATTCAACAAGAAAATCAGGGGTGTAGTTTTTTCCTGTCCGCTTCTGCTGAACAATAACCAATAAAGTGTCCTTTTTATGCAAGTGATTCCGCAAGGAGCACGGTTGCGTGTTGAATAGGAAAAAGCTGGATCTGCTTGGTGAGAGCTTGTTTGTCAGCGGGATTCAACCAAACACATGCACAGGTTCGACCCGGCTGAACTGAAACTTTCAAGGTCCTAGCGTTTGAAGAATGACCGGCTGTTTTTTTCGTGTCATCGTCTGCACTGCACTCGCGTACCTGGTCGAAGCTCTATGCGTATGCACGCTGAGTCGCTTACTGTACGCCCCAAAAAGATGAGCTGTGGCATGTGCTTTCTAGCGCCGCCAGGATAGGGCCCCGGTCACGTGCACACTCCTAGCAGCCAGTCCGCATGCGCCAGTCGTTCCCGCTTTCTTGATCCGCATTCTTCCGCTGTTTGCCTGTTTCCAGCAATGACGAATGCTCGATTCCTTTTATAATGTGTGACTTTCCCAGATGCCGCGTGTACGGATCTGCGCCGTGTGTACGCAGAAGTAGTGAGGTCAAAAACGGATATCCTGCACCTGGGCTGCAGGTGTCTCAGTACCTCATACCAGCACCACATTCTCCATTTCAACACCAGATGCATACCCGTTTTGGCCATTCAGACGGCGTGGATGGCAGGAACCAGCTTGAGCCAAAACGCGTCTTACGAAAAAGTCTCACGAAAAGTTCCAGATAGGATTCCACACTTCACAACAATAGGCACTTCTCAACAATAGGCACTTCTCAACAATAGGGACTTCTCAACAATAGGCACTTCTCAACAATAGGCACTTCTCAACACTAGGAACTTCTCAACACTAGGCACTTCTCAACAATAGGCGGCGGTCGCTGGCCGGTGAAGACAAAAAACTTGCTGCTCAATTGAAGACCTAATTATTGACTTTGTGGACGCAAGCTATGCTCATCTGTTGTGCTTCCCAATGTGTCGAGCATTGTAGGCTACGCTTCTTGCGTGTGCAGAACGGCGTAGCCCGATGCGCGGTGCTGGCCGCAGCAGAGTTCCGGCATGAATGACATGACGACGCCTGGTTGACCTGTTCGTGGATCACGTGCTTAGCAACGCGTTGATGTGTAGTAGGATTGCTCCAGCAGACGGCCGGGCCAGCGATGCGCCGCCGCATCCGTTCTTCAGATAGAGTGGTCTCAAATGATCAGACCCAATGTAACGACTTTGCTGGAATAAGTAGTTTGAAACAACCTGCATCTTTGAACAAGCAAAAGTGGCAATTGCCAGACGGGCAGTAAGTAGAATGAGCCCAACCGCTGACTGAGCGAATTGGACGGGAAACCAACGTTCTTTCTGATCGTGTGTGTCATTGAATAATTGCATCAGCCCAGTGTGAAACCAAACAGTGGTGTTGCAACGTGTGGTACCAAACGATATTATCATAGCCACGAAAAGAGCTCGTGCCACGTTGATTTTATCACATTTGAACAGGACTCAGCAGTATCCATTTATCATAAGTTCAATTTCTTTCACATGTGTTAATCAGCGTGTTTCCAATCTAGGGATGAGGGCCTATTTATATTGTCGGTGTATGCGCAAAGGGGGTTTCATGTTTGCAACCACAAACGCATGCGGGGAAGCGTCCCTGCCACAAAGCCAATTATGGTATAAAAGAGGGTCTACCCTACTTTCTCTCTTCTTCCACCTGCCTCTCTTTTCCTCTCCTTCCACCTGCCCCTCTTTTCCTCTTCTTCCACCTGCCCCTCTCTTTCTCCTCTACCTTCCTGCGACAATATCTTCCTCCTAGCATGCAACACCCTTTCGTAAAGAAATGGAGGCAGTATTGCCAGCCTGACACATTAGGGAAAAGAAGCAGATCAGAGAAAACTTCTCTGTGCCATGCCACTTCTTAAAGGTGAGAGTTTATATCTCAAGCACCGGGGAAACCTACATGAAAGATGGTCTTTGCTCTACAGCCGGCAGCGGTTTTCAAGATGCACGAGTGGCCAAATTGATGAATTCGCAGGCTCTTTTAAATCGCATCTACTTACATCTAGACAAATCGCGGAAAAGACAAGGGAGCATGGCATGATTTGGCAACGGATGGCTTTGCATGATGATTGGTGTTTTCATGATGATGGATGATGACAACATAATGATATGGAATCAGCTAAAGGCAGATTACACGCTCGGATAGCAGATTCGCACGCTCGTGACAGCTGGTGACAGCTGGTGTCAGTGGATGGCACTGGCGTTTTGCTCCAGTCGTTCTCGCAATTAGTAGTGAATTTTCGGGCAGCGGTTTGATGTATGGCTTCACAAACACCACATGTTTCTCCTCATGTTTTTCCTGACTTGTTAAAGTACCTGGCCTCAGTTTTTCCTGACTTGTTAAAGTACCTGGCCTCAGTTTTTCCTGACTTGTAAAAGTACCTGGCCTCAGTTTTTCCTGACTTGTTAAAGTACCTGGCCTCAGTTTCTCAATGGCACGTATCATGAGTTAAGCCAGCCTTCTAACTTTATCATCTCCCAGTACCCCGGCTCAACCGCCATGTCTGCAATACAAGTCGCTCATATGCTGGCATCATGCATATTCACAGTTGCCTATTTTGTCGTTCATTTTCGTCCAACAACGACAACCGCATGGCCTCTTCGATCATCTGATCCTCGAGCGATACCAAATAAGGCGGATTTCGGGGTGCAGTTGCCAGAGCGGAGCTTGCGCCATCTTCGTCAATGAGCAAGTTGGACGCGTGGATGGCACTGGCGGTGGCGGCTTTGCGTGCCAAGCGGCTCCGGGCCGACATAAGCTTTTGTTCCCAGTCGGGACGTATATAGTCCGTGGTGACCACCAAATCAGAGTTTGCGGCTATGGAAGAGCGGCGCCGTGGCTTGCGAACGGCGGCCCCGGCGGGTGGCAAGGCCGCCGTTGATGCTTCAGAATCGGGCAATTCCACGGCCTCTTCGGGAATTGCCGCAATGTCCGACACGCGATACTCACTGGGTGCAAGCAGAGAGCCAAGCCCCACCCGTACATCCCGCAAGGGCTCGTACGTGACACCAAAGTCGGACATGGCGCAGTATGGACAGCTCGCGTGCTCCGAGATGAGTTCCGAGGGGGCGGTTTCCAGGTTGGTGTGGTCGACGTTGCCACTCTCGTCGTGGGGAGGATGCGGGTCTAATCGCTTGATCTGGACAAAGCATTCGCTGCAAATCGGCTGCCTGCAGCAACGGCTCAAGTTCAAGTTCTTGGGAAAATAGAGAAAGCAGATCGGACACTCGGCCGCCTCGCCGTACATACGCACCACCAAGTCGCGAGAAAACACAAACCTGTTGGGCGTACTGGAGCGCACAGCAGCGGAGTACTCGGCCTCCGCCCCGTTCTTCTCCTCTTTGAGCCGCGCCGCAAGCTCCTGCATTCGCTGCCGAAGTTCCCGCTTCCGCTGCAAATTCAGCGCCCTGTGTATCCGGTGGTCGTCCACATCCTCCTCTTCGTCGTCGCTATATGCCGATTCCACGGCATGTAGTGGGCTCTGCCTAACCAAGGCCACAATTTCTTGCTCGGTCCACGAGGCGTCGAAATCTTGGAGCGGTGTATAAAATGGGGCTAATCTGCGATCAATGATGAGCTGGCGGACGATCTTCGTGTCAAAGTCGAGATTCAGCTTGTATATGCCGTGCGGCGCCAAATATCCCCCATCCACGGACTCCTGGTAGCGGATGATGAGCTGGCGGGCATGGTTTGCTTGGGCACTTAGTTTCTCTTCAGCCTTGGCCGAGGGCTTGCGCGAAAGGGACGCGGAAAACAGCGTGGACCGGCGCCCGGAGCGCCCAGACACGTGGCTGCTTCCCGAAAAGGTCTGCGATCTTTGCCGCTCTTTGGTCGGCACGTTTCCCATGGTGTTGCTGTGGTGTGGGGTGTGGAGAATAGGCGCGCTGGTTGAGTGTCCGCACGTCCAACACCCGTGCACCGCAGATCAAACACCCGTGCACCACCATTTTTCCGGAGACAGTGCCATTCTTCCGGCGACAGTGCCATTCCGGCGGCTACGCTGCGTACGGGCTTCTACTATCGCCAGCCCGCGCACACCGCTACAGTGAAAGCAGCGTGTATTATAGTGCCGAAAGTGCAAGAGTTAAAACCTCGTCATATCGGGCTTTTTCGTAGGCCGAGACCGAAGCCCACGGCTATCATCAGAAACACCGCTAGTAGCCACAACAAGCCAATGAGGGCGCTGGCAGTTTTCTGTGCAGGGCTGTAGCGACGGTTGTAGCGTCTCAGAAGGCCGTTTTTCTCAGCCAAGGCCAGGCGCGAGAAGCCGCCGTTATCAAAAACGCCTAGCGCCAAAAGAAAGAACACCGGCACAGCCAAAAGGGCCGTGCACATCACCACCACCCAACGCGACCACAGGTAGTAGGAGCCGGTGTACGGGTGCGGGACCGCCCTCCCGTGGCCCTTCTCCCAGTCGTGGATGGGAGCAGGCGACCCGTGCACGTTGGCGAAGATCAGGTCGCCGCCGCCGAACATGTCGTGGTTGAGGTCCAGTTTTTCCCTGTTTTCTCTGACCATGGAGGACGGGAGCGAGAGGAGGTCGGTGTGGCTGGCCATGTGGAGAGATTGAAGGGGCTCGGTTTGGTTTTGGGCCACCACACGACGAGGTTCGGAGTCGGGCCCGCGACCGCCGGGGGGGCTTCTCGAGCCACCGGACTTTCTGGAGCCGGTGCTGGAGCTGGGGTTGGGGGAGGCGGAATTAGAGCTGGGGTTCGGGGCGGAATTAGAGCTGGGGTTCCGGGCGGAATTAGAGCTGGGGTTCCGGGCGGAATTAGAGCTGGGGTTCCGAGAGCCGGCATTAGAGCTGGGGTTCCGAGAGCCGGCATTAGAGCTGGACCTTTCGGAGCCGGCATTAGAGCTGGGGTTTCGGCTCCCTGGTTGTTGCACATAAAAGTGTCTGGAGGCCCCGTGCTCGGAGCCCAGAAAGGGCACAGGCTCGGGCCCCGTGGCAAGAGAGCCTGCATTGAGCGGAAGCAGCCCCAGGAGCGAGAGCGGGAGCGACGAGTGGGCCGTGTTTCGGGCCGAGCTGGCCAGCACCGAGATGCGCCGCGCCGAGTTGGTGCCGTCCTTCATGGCCACGTACACGGGTTTGGGCTCGTTGACCGGACAGGGCGGCGACCCCGCCTTGATCTTCTGCTCCTCGTACACAGACCAGCGGCTGGCAGGACTGGTGTGGTCCTGCACGGTGTAGAGCGTGATGGGCAACTCCGAGCTGGAGTCGATGCCTGCGGTCAAGCTGTCGGTGTTGTAGCCGGTGTAGCCGGCGTGGGCGGTGTAGGGGTATTTGGCCGAGCGTGGGGGCCCTTGGGCCTGATCTTCCTGGGGGGTTTTGGGCATTGAATTAATGGCCGTCGCGGAATTGGCGTCTATCGAGGCTGCAGCGGAACGGGGACTCGTCAGGTGGATGGGGGCCAAGTGGACTGGGTCGCTGGGTCCTAGCTGAGAGAGAAGTTCGCCGCTGGAGAGAGACACGCAGTAGCTGGACGTCAGCTGCAGGGGGGAGCGTTCTGGAGACGCTAGGGACCTCGGTGTGGCAGGTAGTTCGGGGTGGTCAAAGGCGCCAACGAGCGACAGCGTTCTGGGGACGGCTGCACTGACAGCTGTACCCAGTACAGCTGTGGGGACAGTCGTACTGACAGTCGTACTGACAGACGTACTGACAGTCGTACTGGGCACAGCCACACTTGGAACAGCCACACTTGGAACAGCCACACGTGGAACAGACGTACTCGGGCTGGCGTGGCCTGTGACCGGGCCTTGGCCCAGAGACACACGCATTTGCACGCGTGGGCCCGTTCTGGGGCCATGGCCGCCCTTCTGGTGTTCGTCGGCCTGTTCGGGGCGCTTCTGAGCCGTCTCCTCGTCGTGGAAGATCTCGCTGAAGCGGAACTGCGGCCGCTTGTCGGAGTAATCCTGTATGATCAGGTTGATTGACTCTGCGTCGCCCGGCTTCTCGTCCGCAGATATGGAGGACTCGGAGTCGGCAAGCTCGTCCAAGTCCACGGGTTTGGCGGTGTACGGGTTCAGCGACGCCGAGAGGAACGACGAACGGGACTCGTTACCGAAGATGCGGATGTTCTGGGCGTGGCCCGGAGATCTGGAGCCCTCTGGACTCAGCAGGCTTCGTAGGACGGAGAAGTTGAGCGAGTGGCGGAACGGCCGGCGTCCGGCGGAGTTTTCGGCGCTCATGTGGTAGGGGGATGAGTTAGGTTGGTGGGATGGGTAGTAGCGATGATTTCAGCTAGGAGCGAGTGGCGAGTAGCGAGTGGCGAGTAGCGAGTAGCGTATAGCGTTTAGCGAGTGTAGCAGTGAACTTGATAGCGAGTGTAGCGAGTGTAGTGGTTAGCGAGTGTAGCGGTTAGCGAGTGTAGTGGTTAGCGAGTGTAGCAGTTAGCGTTTAGCGTGTAGCCGTGAGCTTATAGCAGGTAGCGAGTGTAGCGAGTGAAACTTAATAGCAAATGACTTGTGACCGTCAGATCATCAACGTGGCAATGGAAAATAACCGGACGATTTCAGTACCGAAAAGTTTAGACTTCAAAGCGAGTGTAGGCGTGTGCATGGACCTCGGTCAGGTGCTCACGTAGGGTGAAAATGTCGGTGGTGGAACAAGTGATGGGTGGCCGGCGGCCGAGGGGGACTTAACTCTGGTTCGTCTAGCAGGGATACTTTGCTGGTAGTTGCAAGCCGCTTTTCAAGCAGGGCACCTGCACCGAAGCGTCGCGCGCGCCCCACCCGTACCTCGTGCGCCAGGACGCACACTTGTTGACGATGTTGCCTAATGCGGATGATTACTTGCAGCACACCCGTACCTTCGGCGCTGGCTGCTGGCGGCGATGGCTGCTGGCGGCACCGGCAACGGGCGCCGCAGATGACCGTACGGAGGCCCACGGTGGCGGACCTAGCACTGGCCTTGGGCGGGAGCCGGGCGTTTTTGCCGCTAGGCTTGGTTGGTGCCGTTGATCAGAAGCCACTGCGTATGGAGCCACCCTGTGCATGCAGGATGCCCATTCATCATTCCACATGCGACTAGACAATAGGGTGCAGCCTGCAGATCCCTGGTAGATTCTGTGGGTGCAGTAGGCCGGTGATGGCGGTTCGAAGCGGCAGTATTCTGCTGATTTTTGCTGTTTGCTGAGTTTGCTGTTTTTTGCTGAATTTTGCTGTTTGCTGAATTTTGCTGTTTGCTGGGTTTGCTGAGTGGCAGTGATTAAGGCTCTTCTGCTGACTCCTGTAGCCTTTGGCTGGAACTACGGATGCCAAGGACGCACTTCATGGAAGACCCTATTGTTCTGATGGTACGTACACGTCCCCGATTTGCGCTAGCCAGAGATCACGGCACATCAGGCTAAGTTGGTGCAGCCACTAGACTGTCGGTCACTAGATTATGCATCTGCCTCAGCCTGCAGCTACACCTAGGCAGTAGAAATCTAACAACTGTCTACGAGATATTTGAAGAGCTCAGGTTCATGGCCAGGTCGGTATGCAGAGGGCGCAGACAGTGAAATGTGGATCGAGATTTCTGGCATCAGGTCTAAGGACCATGTGGGACCGCATGGCTACACTGTTAGGCCAGGCTGATGTCGCTAGGGGATAGTGAGTTGCATGCAGTGTAGACAGTGCATACACTAGCCAGTGCACCATACACAGTGCATGTGGCCGGGAGTGAGCCAAGAGTTAAAGTAGTCGGGTGGGAGGGCCTAAAATAGACATGACAATGTAGAGCCAGAACTCTTAGTTCTGGTGCCTTGGAACTGCCCCGCAGATCTTGTACAGAAGATTGGAGGATCTAGCACCCAACATACAGTGTATTGTGTATAAGCTGAATACACTATAACCCCAGTGTAAACAACACTAATGGGAACGTAACAGTATAGACGCCATACACAGCACATATCCCAATCACTATGGTTTGCTACAGTAGCGTGGCACCCTGGGAACCTTGGTGCAGGCCTGTGTCGTAAGCCACTTTCAGTCTGCAGAATTGCCGGGCTGCAGATCCCGTGATTCCATATATTTTTCAGTCGCCAGGTCAACAGTACAGCACTTCTGCAAGAATGAGCAAAGTCGGTTTGCAGGCTGTTCCAGCTATGCATCCAGTACTTCGTGGCCGGCGTAAACTTCTCCTGGTGGTCGAGTAATTTGGGGCTGTGGTTTTAAAGAGGTGATGCTCTGCCAAGTTTCGACATGCCAGAAATGACAATACAATAATATGGAAGGCATCTTGACATAACAGTCCAGTGGCAGAGCCAACAATAATTCGCTGCCTCTTCAAGATTGCTTGGGGGTAGAATGAACCAACTGCTACTGATCAGCTGTACACTAGTGTTATTAGTGCTACAGTAGCAGATATAGGTCAACACTGCAGTTGTGAATGTAGAATAATTTCAACTGTAGCCAAGTAATTGCACGCCGAGCTCGTCGTTTGATAACAGTGTGCAACAGCACCAGAGCAGCAGTCCTACCACTCCTTCTAGACAATGGTTCACCCCTCTCGACTCTTTCAAACTAGTTCCGATTACACTACCACAATCACTATGCCATCATCGATCAATGCTACATTTCAAATAGTAGACGCTTCTTTGGGTTTCCCTGTTGGCTATGCCATTCTATCGGATGTCTGTTTGTTGCTTCTGATGAAGACAACCTGGCAATACCTACTGGCTCCCCGACTCCAAAATGCCGGGAACTGTAGACTAAGTCCAGAGGCAGCAACCTAGAGTATGTCCTGATGCCATCACGTCTGGTGCACTAACATACACCCAGTTAAAGGCTCGTTTTGCTGAACATCTTCACCTACGGCTCGGGGTATTGTGTAGGCAGAACTGGCAGGGGAATAAAAACGTGAGTTTGTTCCTGCGACAGATACCAGAAAGATGTTAGCCCATGTAGTCAGGGGTGGCCACAAAGTCTCTCGTTAAGGGTTTGTTCAAGTGTATCCGCTGTTGTACTTCACCTTTTAAAACGAGTGGGGTCTTGTGTAGAAGCTTTACTGTGAAGTGAACTGTCTGTGATCTTGGTGACGGTAGCAAACATTCAACTGGGAATTTGAAAGGCTGAACAGTAAATAAGGGTAGGTTCCTACATCCAGCCATGCCATATTGAACAACGTTGATTGCGGAAAAGGCCTAGTGAAAATTCCTAAACGGTAACGTAATGATGTGAGACTTTGAGTTGTGCTTCCACGATCCTGGAGGCAGATATAGGGTTAGGAGGCGGTTCGAGGCAAGTGCACTGTTAATTGCTATACACTTCGGTCATGCCAAGTCGTACTCAGGTCAAGGTAACAGCCTCTAGTTGATAGAAAGTGGTTGAGAAGCCGGCTAATTTGGTCCGTAAGAATTGGCTATAGTAACTGCAGAATTGCTATAGTAACTGCAGAATTGCTATAGTAACTGCAGAATTGCTATAGTAACTGCAGAATTGCTATAGTAACTGCAGAATTGCTATAGTAACTGCAGAATTGCTATAGTAACTGCAGAATTGCTATAGTAACTGCAGAATTGCTATAGTAACTGCAGAATTGCTATAGTAACTGCAGAATTGCTATAGTAACTGCAGAATTGCTATAGTAACTGCAGAATTGCTATAGTAACTGCAGAATTGCTATAGTAACTGCAGAATTGCTATAGTAACTGCAGAATTGCTATAGTAACTGCAGAATTGCTATAGTAACTGCAGAATTGCTATAGTAACTGCAGAATTGCTATAGTAACTGCAGAATTGCTATAGTAACTGCAGAATTGCTATAGTAACTGCAGAATTGCTATAGTAACTGCAGAATTGCTATAGTAACTGCAGAATTGCTATAGTAACTGCAGAATTGCTATAGTAACTGCAGAATTGCTATAGTAACTGCAGAATTGCTATAGTAACTGCAGAATTGCTATAGTAACTGCAGAATTGCTATAGTAACTGCAGAATTGCTATAGTAACTGCAGAATTGCTATAGTAACTGCAGAATTGCTATAGTAACTGCAGAATTGCTATAGTAACTGCCAGAATTGGCTCGAGTCGGTCGAAATTGCACAAAACGACCTCACTAGAACTGGAGTGGGTTGTTGTAGCACTTTTATGACCCTTTGATGCCAGATGGGCTTTGGCTAAAGTTCGAAAACGGTGGATTGATGTGCAGGCTGCCAGTCCCATTCCTAGGGCAACAGCATGGGCATGCTTAGTGCCTATCCTGGCGCATTTCAATATGAAGCCTAAGTGTGCAGAGCTTGATCAGTTCATCCAGCCACTGCAGGCAAAATCGGTATACTAGCGTACTGTTTTTGGAGCGATGGGAGACAACTGGGAGTCCGTCAAAAGCACTGTAGGATTTCACTGAGATAACAGTAGACAAGTAATGAGACAACAAAAGAATGGCAGATGGTGACAAGTAGGCACACGTGAATATGACAAATGAACACAGATGAAGCAAATTCACACTCATGATCCGAAAATCCCATCAAAATGTAATTGGCCACACTCCTAGAACCTTTTGATGTATAAGCATCTCTACACAGTACTCGAATCTCATGAATACAACTATGGCGGGATAATGACATCATTTTCCGACTACCCATGCCTGAGCGTTTTATAGAAAACGAAAGTATGTTCTTTTGAAGGATCTCAGCATACCTGTGGAGCAGCTATGAAGTCCACTCTGGCAACCTCAGGAAAAGGGCAAATCACAGAATGAGCTACTAGAGCCTAGCAACACTCTGTAAAAGTGAAGTGCTAAAGCTCTTGTCACACGCATGATTCTGTATGTGAAAAAAACACATCGAGCTAATCACATCGAGCTAATCACATCGAGCTAATCACATCGAGCTGTGGTGACTGGTCACTAAACCACCTGGTCGGGGTTAGTCACGTGGCTACCAAGTTTCGAAATGTAATAGTTATACCTGACTCAGCCTAGAAATTCAAACTCAACTTGCTGTGGGTCAAGAATGGCACTTCTGGCACCCGTCGCCGGAGTACAACCTGGCCATTCAAAGAATTTCCGAATATCAATTAAGCAAACAAATTCTTCTTTTGCATGTCAAGGCAGATTCCTAAAAGAGTTGTGTGAGTCTACATTAGTTTTATATTTGGTGTAATCAAGGTAAATCGTAAACCTTCAATAAAAAGGTTACCATAAGTTCAGACAACTATCAAGTGGGCCTTTCACATTTTAATAAAATGTAACAATTCACTCATCTCCGCATATCCATGTTTTATAGTAGAGAAAACATGAACTCGCGTGACAGTAACAGACGCCTGCCATGTTCCGATCCTTTCTCTAAAGCCGGTACACCGGGCAGGCTCTACACTACACATTTATAGACCGTAGGCCAATAAGTGACAAACAAAAAAAAAAAAATACGTCCAGGTGTACTGCGGCACCTTAACAAGGGCCCGTCCGAACGTTACTTAAGCCACGGGCCACAGTGAGCAATGCAGTGGACTCCATGCGTGAAATTGTGCAAAATTTGCCTGTGAACTGCTCGCCGATGGGCTGCTGAACCCTCTGGCCTACACCTTCCACTGCGGGTCTAAACATTTCCTAATCATAAATCCTAAGCATACATATTACATCAGTAAAGTCTCATTCTCTCTCTCCGGAGAAGAGCAGTCTGCGTCAGACAAGCATCCGCAGCAGTGGAGGTGGAGTCTCCTCCGAGCAAGCCACTGAGCAAGCTGCCTCCGCCTAGAAGCGACGAGGCGAGGCCGAGGATTCCCAGGCCCAGGGACGACGACGAAGCGGGGGCCGCGGAGGGTGTGGTATCAGCAGGCTTGCCGGAGCCCGCAGGCTTGCCGGAGCCCGAGTCGGCGTCCAGCCCGTCTGTCAATGACGACAACAAGCTTCCCACTAGGGACCCACCCGTCGAGGTGCTCGAGGTGGAGTTGCCGCCCGCAGCCAGGCACTCGCCGTCGAAAGCAGCAAGCGCAGTGGTGGCGATCTTCGACAAGGTGGAGAAGTTCAAGAGCTCCTTGATGAGCGCAGGAAGAAGCCCCGACTGCGTGACCGCCGAAACTAGCCCCGACACCAGGATCAAGCCGTCCTCATAAAGCTTCTTGACCAAAGCTGCGGCGAACGTTACAAAGTCGCCGTCCGTCAACACCGTCTCCACCACCTGCAGCGCCAAGCCCGAGTCCGCCAAGCTCTCCAACACATTGATGACAATGTCGTCGACGTCACGCGCCTGCAAGTCGTCCCGCTTGGCGGCGTCAAGAAGGCCCAAGAGCTCGGGGCTGTCCACCAAGCCGTCGCGCCGGAGCATGTCGAAGGCCTCGGCGTGGGTGTAGGGCACCAGACGCTTGGCTGCGGCCAACAGCTCCACGTCGCGCTTGAGCACGGCCAAGTCGCCGTCGTAGGCCACGCCGAGGTCCAACGCGAGGTCCTCGCGCTTCAAGAGGTTGCTGAGCAAGCCCTTGGCGATGTTGATGAGGCTGGCGTACACCTCGCAGTTGCCGAGCACGTCGTTCAAGACGTCGGTTATGAGCCCCGACTGCACCAACAACGCCAACAACTTCTGCAAGCTGAGGAGCCCGGACTTGATCACGTACTCCACGCCGGTGATGGCCGCGTTCTTCAACACCGAGTTGCTCACAAAGAACTTCAAGATCTTGGGCGTGAGCTCCGTGTCCTTGATGGCCGTCAACACCTGCGTGACGATGGCGTACTCTCTGGCCGACAACTCGGTGTCTAGGTCGGCTCTCTTGGCGCGAGCCAACTTCAACTGCTCGAACTCGGCCACGGCCAGCGTCAACGTCTCTCTTTTGGAGACCGCCAAGGCACTTGACTTCTCGGCACTGGACGCAGGAGCAGGTGCTGCGTCCACCAAAACGGACGCACTTATGAGCGTTAAAAGGGTAGCGTTGGATAATCTCATGATGAACGAGTGAAGAAGATTCGAGTGGGAGCCTGTAGACTAGGGAGGTGGACTAGGAAGGTATATTGCAGGGTAGACACTAGACTGTTCAGCGATTGGGAAGGAAGATGTCACAGTCCGGATGTGTTGCCAATGGTAGTCTTGACAATAGTACTTGACAATGGTAGTCTTCACAATATAGTATCTTGACAATCCAGTCTGTAGCAATAGTGTGTATCTCCCGAGCCAAACCTGGCTTATATAGCCAGGCCACTGCGTTTGGGCATTACTCAAAGCAGAAGTGTGCGGTCAGAGAGAACTTCCGCTTTGGGTAATATGATGGGCCGGCTGCGCGCATGTGCAGGTCCGCATGGGGCACGCTCTTTTCGGTGGCTTCCTTCTCCGCTTTGGGCGCACTCGCAGCCGACTCGCTGCGGTTATTACTGTTTGCAGTAATGCCTTGTGTTGTGGTTGAGGCCGTACTGGGGACGTCCACGCCTGTTGCATCGGTATGTAGAGGTAGTGGGTGGGCATGGGAAGCTGCAGCCAATACAGCGAGCCTGTGGGCATGGGAAGCTGCACCCGTACATCCGCAGGCTCGCTGTATTGGCTGCAGCTGGTCTAGTTCGTCTGGAGGCTGCTCAAAGCTGAGTTTAGAATTAAACGTGACGTCAAACTCTTCTTTTTTCATTCCTCTGGTGGCGAATGAGCCTGACCGGCCGAGTTGACCTTTATCGACTACCGATGGCCTTGAAACCGAATTGGCAGAGGTGACAGCTAGTTAAAGCTTGTTCACACCGATGTTGAGCTTCTGCGCTAGCAGCTAGTCACGTGATACCAGCCAATAGTCACAATTTCACGGAATTTTCATCCAGTCTTGACGAAGATCCACTTCAGTGGTAAGGGCTCTTGATCCGACGTACTAGCACCTCAATGAAAGTCATTGACGCCTCGATGTGCAGGCAGATAGCATATCGAGGATGTCCGATCAAACCACAGGTATTTCGATGGCTTGGGTATCTATCCGGCAGAGATATCTCTACTGCTTCAGTGCTAGCATCGTGATGAGCCGCACCTTTCTCGACCCCAGTTTGCGTTCCTCCGCTGTGAGCTTCATCGTTTACCAAAAAAGTTCATGAGCGAAGACTGTTTCTTCCCGTCCTTCCCTGCCTTGCCGTCTTTTGCTGTCTTGGTAACCTTGGGCTTGGGCTTTTCCCGCGCTGGCACAGGTTTGGTCTCGGGCTTCGGCGTTTGCTTGTACAGTGTGAAGTAACCATCCTCGTCCACTATGGTTTCAGAGACGACAGGCTCGGCAGGAAGGTCCTCGGATGTTTTGAGCGGCAACGCCAGTATGATAGAATCTTGGGGCTCCACCAGCTCCTCTTTCCGGGTGTTCTCTTCCCTCTGGTCTACCTCTTCCGCTTGGTCGTCTTGTAGCTCTGTGGGTGCTGACACAGATGCCTCCAGCTCCACAATGATAGGCTCGTTTTTCTCGGCCACAGAGCCCTCCTCGACGTTGTCGTCAGAGAAGTCGTCTAAGAACAAATTCTGCAAATCGGCGTGGGACGGCTGGTTCGGCCGAACGTCCTCCTCCACCTCGTGCGGCTCGACGTTTGACACCACCACACGCTCCTTTGGCTGCTTGGCCTCCAATTTTCGGGACTTGTACTCGTACTTGGCCGGGGTTTCTCCAGGCCGCTTTGTAGCGGAGCTCTTCTCGCCTTTGCGTGAAACGTAGTTGGAGAGCACCGACGGCTTGGGCTGCTGCTTGCGAGACTGGTACACCAACTTTGGTTTCTGCTGCTCCGCCGGGGTTTTCTGCTCCACCTTTGCTGCAGAAGCACTCGTAGCGTCCGAAGCGGCCGCACCCGTTTTTTCCGGTGGTTTTCCGCCGTGTGGCGCCAGCACAACCCGGTTTTCCGTTGGTTTCACCGGTTTCTCGGCTTGGCTCTCCTTTTTCACCGACACCAAGGCAGGCCCCCTCGTGATGCCCAAACTTTCGGCCCCTTCGGACGGCACTGGGTGTCTCATCTCGGCCAAGGCGATTTCCAGCGACGAAAACGCGTTCTTGGTCAATGTGAGGCAGTACACGTGGATACACGCCACAGAATCGACGTAGAGATGGCGGTTTTCCGAGAAATCCACCTCCGACTCAAACACCTTGAGCACGCGCTGCCCGCGTCGGGCGCCGGACACGAGGAAGGAGGCCAGCACACGCGACTTGTTGGCGGCGTAGTAGGCGTAGAGCAACTTCTTGGCGGCGTCCACGTGGAGACGGAGGTCACGTGATGCGGTGTGGTACGTCACGGGCCCGTTTTCGAGCGTCCTGGCTATGAGCTCTACGTGATGTGCTGGGATGTCCATCGTCATGGCGTGGAGACGCGTTGCGAGCTGGTGATAGGGGACTGCACCCCCGTGCACCTCCGGAACCTCCGTACACCAGGATGCCGAGTAGCCCGCTGCCGGATACAGGGGCCGCCGTGAATCCAGGAGATCGACATGCAGAATAGCAGATTTGTTCAATAGTCAGTTGAGCGGTGGCGAGAGGTAGCTCATTGTAAGTAGAAGCAATGTGTGGAGGCCAGGGTTCTTTATATTCCTACTTTGGTTCGCGCAGGTGGAGAGGGTGCGAAATTATGAGTAAATGTTAACAGGCTACATGCCAGGGGATGTGATAAGTCTAGTATTAAATTCAGGGTGCAGTCAACACTCGACATCAAGCATCGACATCAAGCATCGACATCAAGCATCAACATCAAGCATCAACATCAAGCATCAACATCAAGCATCAACATCAAGCATCAACATCAAGCATCAACATCAAGCATCAACATCAAGCATCAACATCAAGCATCAACATCAAGCATCAACATCAAGCATCAACATCAAGCATCAACATCAAGCATCAACATCAAGCATCAACATCAAGCATCAACATCAAGCATCAACATCAAGCATCAACATCAAGCATCAACATCAAGCATCAACATCAAGCATCAACATCAAGCATCAACATCAAGCATCAACATCAAGCATCAACATCAAGCATCAACATCAAGCATCAACATCAAGCATCAACATCAAGCATCAACATCAAGCATCAACATCAAGCATCAACATCAAGCATCAACATCAAGCATCAACATCAAGCATCAACATCAAGCATCAACATCAAGCATCAACATCAAGCATCAACATCAAGCATCAACATCAAGCATCAACATCAAGCATCAACATCAAGCATCAACATCAAGCATCAACATCAAGCATCAACATCAAGCATCAACATCAAGCATCAACATCAAGCATCAACATCAAGCATCAACATCAAGCATCAACATCAAGCATCAACATCAAGCATCAACATCAAGCATCAACATCAAGCATCAACATCAAGCATCAACATCAAGCATCAACATCAAGCATCAACATCAAGCATCAACATCAAGCATCAACATCAAGCGGTGACCACGCACTTCAGTAGAGACGCCGATGCTTCTGTGCCTGCTCACCTGCTCACTTGCTCTATGCCTGCTTCTTGCTGGCAAGAGTGTACACCGTGGGAAAAACCACCCGAAGAGGCTTGTCATAGTCGGTCCCGAAAATGGCCTCCATCTCCAGCATGAGGCACTCCACCGCATCCCTCTTGTCTGGGTTCGCCTTCTTCCAGTTGTGGTAGCCGCTCCAGCTGCGTGCAAGCGCCTCGTACGAGCGGAGCGAGAACTGCTTCTCGATGTAGAGCGGCGTGCTGCCCGGCTCGTCACGAAGCGGGTGGAACTCATGGCGCACCACGTGCTCGAAAAGCTCTTCGGCCGGCAGAAAGTCCCGGAGCCCGTCCCGGTAGCGATCGTGGCCCGGGTTCTCGAAGTATGGGCCGAAGTACTTTTCGTACAGTGCGGCGTCACGGTCTTTCGACAGCCCAAATGAGTACTTCATATGGATCTCCGTGGCCTCCTCGCTGTCCATAAACACCGGATCGAGGTAGTGCCAGTAACAAAGCGTGCCGTGGGGCTTGAGCACACGTGCACTTTCCCGGTAAAACTGGGGAATGTCCATCCAGTGCACGCACTCGGCAGCAGTGATCAAATCCACCGAGCTGGGCCCGACAGATTCCGGCGCCTTTTCCCCGGGAGCCCGAGCGAACGAGATGGATCTGCAGGCGTTTGGCTTGGCGGCAGCCAAAAACTGCGTTTTGAGCTGGTTGCACTCGTCTATCATGGTCTGCGAGAGATCCGTGCCTATGACTTCGGAAAAGTACTCGGTGAGTTTGAAGGCTGCAAATCCGGGGCCGCAGCCCACATCCATGGCCAAGTCGGTCTTGCCACCGTTCTTCTTGTGGTAGGCCACGATGGCGTCGTAGAACTGCAGAGGGTAGGTGGGCCGCGAGTCGTTGTAGTGGGCCGAATTGAAGTTCTTGTCTCCGTAAGTAGCCATTGTTGGTGTTGGGTGCAGTAGAGGGCAGGCGAGTAACTTTAAATAGTCTGGGGTGACGTGCCTGGCTGCAGGACTGCGCGAGCCCGGTTGCGGCCCGGTTTCGTGACTAACCCACCGGGCACGCCGCTTTGGGGCTGAGGGGTGCGTCGCCGCAACCGGCGGGATGCTGCTTTGGGCTGCTGGAAAGCGGGACTGCCTGAGAACGGCAGTCTGGGGGCGGCCGGGATACCTGATCAGGAAGGAGGCGCACGCAGGGCCAGCAAGGGTGCATTGGGACCTGGCACCATTCGTCCCGCCCGGCCATCTCGCACGCGGCTGGCGTTCTTAGAGGAAGAGCGGCGGGGGCCGCCGGCGGCCGCCGCCCCGAGCCAGGAAAGTATGAGTCACGTGACCCGCTCATTTCCGTGCCCCACGATACGGAGTATTGGGCAGTTTGAAATGATGCGGAGTTTTGGGCAGTTTGAAATGATACAGAGTTTTGGGGGTTTGGAAGCTGGGATGGTGAGGTCACGGCACATCTGTTCAGCTTGTGGCTGGTGTGATGCTGTGTCTTCTTCCTATGGTCCTGCATATAAGCTCCAGGAACCAGTGGTGTACTTCTTGGAACCCGTGAATGACCAGAGGTACGGTCCACTAGCGGTGCATGTATAGTACAGTTGATGCCCCTTTGATACTCATGGCGAATTTCAATTGATCCTTGCTCTCTATTCTGGTAGCCGGAAGTGTAGGAGCGTGGTACGGACGCCAAAACTAAACTGCATTGGGGTAGGAACACACAGTGTTCGCTAGTACACCGGCCAACGACCATCAGTACTGCAAGCAGGTACTCTGCTTCCATGCTGTAAAAACCTGTGTGGATCGGGGTTGCCGAGGCTACCAGCTGGACTCGCCGTCCACCGCTCCCAAAGACTACTTTACATGGATTGATGATTGACTAGTACTAATTTTGGAAGGTTTGATTTATTCATAAACTAACGCAGTACCTACTAAATACTAATAAGTATTAAATACTAAGAAGTAATAAATACTAAGAAGTGATAAATACTAAGAAGTGATAAATACTAAGAAGTAATAAATACTAAGAAGTGATAAATACTAATCACTATGAAGTATTGATTACTAAATACTTATAAATATAAGTTCTAATCACTTAGAAGTATTGATTACTAAATACTAATGATAAATAATAGCAAACTGTTAGATTCTTGAATATGTCTGGTACTTGGGCTAGTGTTCTTTTCGTTGATGGATTCACAGTAAGTTTTCCGAGGAATATAGCCCATTGAACATTGCCGATATGAGGCAATGGCGGGTAAGTGCCATGCAACAAGAGGACAATGGGTGAGTCCAAGTCACGAGTAGGCGTGTGACTGCCCTAGGTTATTGGCATTCGTAGGCTGGACAAAACCTCTCTGGGTCGTGTCTACCCATGGGTCTAACATGAATAATAAATAATAAATACCTATAAATAAGAAATAATAATAAAACCTATAAATTATAAATACTAATAAATAATATTTTGTCAGATCCGCAGGGCACATTCCATTACCACTGAGGACAATGGTAGCATCGCAGAACGCTTAGACGTGTGTACCGTACATTGTCGATCCAAACACCAACCAGGCACCCACACGACCCTACTCTGGTAACTATAAACCCGGCTCTCTGCCCTTGGGAAGAGCATCAATGAATACACACCTGATAGGCACCAGACGTTACTACAGAATCTAATAAATACTAATAAATATCAAATACTAATAAATATCAAATACTAATAACACACAGTGTTCGAAAACTTTCGTTTTAAATCACACTAGCAAGACTAAACAACAATTCAAAGTCGTACCCCTACGCAGTCTTTCAAACCAATTGACGTAATGTTTCACGCCATTTTCATTAAATTTTAATTCTTGAAATCTTAGGGCTTGCTCATATAGCAACATTTGAGTCTTGCAGTATCAATCAAGCGTCAAACGGACAAAACGGGACTGGTTTCTTTGTTGTTCTGTATTGTGCAACCTGCTAGCGATTGTACATACTAATCACTGTTTGTTTAATTCGCTAGTGTGGCTCGGACATTTCACCCCAGTGATGAAATAGTTAGGAAACATCACACTAATAATACATACTAATTCATACTAATGCAGGTGAATTCATGTTAACGAGGTTAGGCGGTCTGCTACCGCGATACTTGCTCACCTTATTAGATGCATTCAGTATGATTATTAACATACACTTCATATGTGGACTGTCTTTTCCGAACAAGAGTCGTAGATACGGGTCTGCCGATCAGAAGTTTGAATCAACTTCAAAAGGGCATTGCCCATATTCTTTCAACATCAACTTCTATCGTCACCACCAACTTGTATCCTTGAGATTCTATCTAAACAACAATTTGAGGATGCTGAGAAACACGCCAACCATCCAACATGAACGGGTGCTTGTATTAGCTGGATATACATGACATACTCCAGACTATGTCCTCATCTAAAATCAATGTAAGTGTCTAAAAAGCCGAGACGTTGATCAGGTGTGGAGGTAGATTCAAAGTCCATACCAGCTTTCGTTAGATAAAGCCTGTTAAGTACCATGCTCGCTGCACTCTCTTACTAAGCCCTGCACCCACCAGCTATAGCTGCTAGACAGACCGCTACGGTCACTCCACGAGTATTCTGAACCAGGGCCTGACCCGCAGCTCGCCATTGCCCTTTAACGATGCCTGATTAAATTTTGCAGCCATCGTTGTGTTCACAGCCTCAGCATGCACCTGGGGCCTGGGGCCTGGTAGGCCGTCTTAGACAGGCCATCCTAAGCGAGCAGTGGTAGTTCATGACGTTTCAATTCAAGGCAGTGCTGCATACACTAGCACGGCGGGTGCTCCCATGGGCATGGTTAGAGAAAACGCAGAGGAGGCTCTTGTCAAAGCGCTTTGAATTTGTAGAGTACTCAGAAACTAGAATACCCAGGACTCCGCATTGGTGTGGGAAGAGTGTCGATAATTCAGTCATTTGCTTGGGCAGGACACTGTTTAACTATGGTGGCACCTATACCTTAGCCTCAAATTTCTTAAGAGGAGGGAGCCATCTTTATATACCACAGCGCGCGTTTCAGGTTTTGCAGCCACGCGACCAAAAACTATAAAGCTCCGCGATTTCCACCCCGATAACCTTTTTTTCCATTACATTATCACAGCATCTGGACACTTGACAAGTTAAGCACTGGCTCTGGCGACTGTTTCGGATGCACTGTTTTATTTCGGCTGATGCATAGACTTGATCGGCATATCGAGGTAAACTTGAGCTCACAGTTGGGTTGAATATGCTCTAGGGTGTTTGGCTTGGACTGGAGACATCACAACGTCTACTACAATCACGGATGGACCAGGAGAAAACAACACAGTTGTTGTTCAAATTCCAAAGTCTACTAGTGTCATAACAACCACATATGATGGCTCCGTCACTACCACCACTACGATCACTGGATTGGTACACCACAATTCCACACATGGTCCATGCATTGCTCACTGTGGCCCGTGGCTTAACTTATGTTCGGGCGGAAAAGTGTTCTCCATTGGGATGGCCGCAACGAGAGAGGTTAGGATACATAAACACGAATGTGAATCACTGCCGAAAGCGAAGGCTCGTTCTGTCAGTCCTTCAAGAGTTAGTCTTCGATGTTGAGCTCCAGCTCGATTACCATTCGTCAAGATTGAGGATATTCAGGAAGACCTAAACATTATCTGGTTTTTTGGCTTGGAAGACCCGGTGTTCTTGTTGTTCTTGTACAACTTCTTAAAGCCCTCACTCGTTCTGCAACTCCTTAGGTTGGTCTTCAACTCAGAGGCGTCACCTCCTTGCGGCCTGAGCCTAGAATCATTAAAATGATCACTTCATCAGACAATAATAATATGAATGATAAAATTCATAAAAAGACGTCTTTCAGAATTTATTTATTGCATTGGAGGCAGATAATACCGCGTTGGTGAGATTCAACTGGCCTTAATTGCAGGCTCCTGCAGCTGAAGCGGTACATGGGCGTAAAGCTCATGGTATGGTTCAAACCGCTGGCTGTATAATAGTACTTGAATACAGTATACTCTGTACTACTCTACCAGACATCAGACACTTGAACTTCGCTTTCATGAGCCCAGAACCAGGTGGATGCTTTCCCAACGGTAGTGACATGAAATTCCACTAAGCTTTCACGATAAGCCTGTCTTAGCTTAGGGCTCAAGCCCTGCTCATTAGTCAAGAAGGGTGGACGGATGCCATCTGATCATCTAAATCAGTAGCTACTCACCCAACAGCCTACTAGATCCTTATACCTCTATTTGTAGCGTAAACTAATGAGTCTTCTTTAGCTGCAGGAAAAATTTCCTTCTCCGGCTGGTCTAATCACATGACTTCTCTGGCCATGTATCTACGGACCCGGTTCACTGTGTTCCAGTCTTGACCTTTCGTAACGCTCGTTTTCAGGCCATGTCACTCCTGCCTGCCTTGATAGTTGGCCTGCATGGACACTTTGCAACTTCCTGTTCAGCATTCCATGCAGTATCGAGAGAATCACCAACAATTCGCCTGAACTACTGGCGGTTGGGATGATTGGTAGAGCTCAGACCCCTGCCTAGCCGGTATTAGCTTGCTGTTTAGGGTGGGCGATGGCAGGTTTGTGCCTTGACCTCGGTGCTAGCATCCAATGGATTATGTATTAGTGATTATTAACGAAGATGACTTCTCTATTATCCGCCACGGCTGAAGATGGGTGGGCTGCAAGCGAGCTAGTCACGACCAGGCAGAGCATGGTAGGCGCCGTTTTGGGGTCCATATGACGGGATTCCACTCATCAATCACGGGACTCTCGCTGCCCGTCAGTCTCAACTCTTCACTGCCGTCTTTCTCCGGCTGACAGTAGCATCCGGGTCTGCATTCAAAGCCCGGTCCAAGGTCTCCGCGTTCTGGTTCACCGCGTTCAGACCCTTGCTTTCCACGGCACGGTTCAACTTCTTCTCCGCCCGCTTGGCAAGAAACTCGTGATACCGCTCCAAGGTAATTTGTTTCTGCTTCTCCTTGTACGCCTCTGCAAACTTGTATTGCGTGTCTGAAAGCACGTCCCAAAACGTGAAGAACGGCTGCAGATAGTTGGACTTGAACCCCCAGTTCTGGTGGTGGATATCGTGGTACAACGCGTTGTTGGGGAAAAACACTTGGAACGGATCAAACGGCAACTTGTACCCACAGTGGTCGTCCACTGTCTTCATGGTGGCAAACGTGTACAAAATCAACGCCTCCCGTGGCGACAACGCCGTGACGATGGACGCCAACCCCGTGCCAGCGGTATCGAGCAAAAATCCCTCGATCGGGTCGTTGTACAACGCCCCATACGAGTATGGCACATAGAGCCGGTGGTGCCGGGAGTGGAACCGCCGGTAAAGGAACTTGTTCACGTGCATCAACCGATGGAGCCAGTACTGCCACGTATCGATGATGCAAACGGCCACACCCAACCGCAAGATGGACCAGCCGTAGTAGTACAGAAAATACACCACCAGGTCCGGCATGTGCCGGAAAACCACGTGCCGTTTGAGGCTCCACATGCTATAAAGCTCGTGGCCCGTGGTGGGCGGCTCGTCGTAGCGGTATACGCAGTACCCGACGATGGTCTGGATGATATGCTGTAACACCACATCAATGATCACCTGCCGCAACGTGGCCTTGTTGCGTTTTTCCTCTTCCTCCGAGGGGTGGATGCGGTATTTTTCCGCTAGCTCGTAGACGTCCACGATGTGGAAGAATGTGGCGTATGCCCAGTATGCAATAACCGGGGAGAGAACCGCCAAGATGCCGTCAGAGATGCCGGGAATGAGGTCTGGTCTGGGAAGAATTAGCCGCGGGGGAGGAAGGTCCAGGGCTAGCGTGCTCAGGAAGTTTTGGGGTGCAATCATGGGTATGGTATGAGCCTTTGGCGGTGGCGAGAGCTGGAGCTGGGCTGTTTTAGAGGAGTTTCAGAAGCGTTTGAGAAACTACTCGAGGATGTATGAGGATTAGAGCAGATGCTGGGGTCTCTGGGGTATCAGGAGCTGCTGGTTTCAGGGTTCAGGGGTCTGGGTTGCAGGGAATTAGGCTTCAGGTGTTTTGGTGACCGGGTTGCAGCGCTTCCCAGTTTTTCAGGTGCACTAAGACAGCAACAGATTTCTAGCAATTTCTGCGGTGTTTCGGGGCTCAGCTTCTTTATATGGCCACTTTTAAAGAATAGGGGAGATCAGGATATGTTTTGATGATGTATTGCTTTTGTTCGATTTTTCTATGCGCATTTCGCAGCGTGATATAATACTCGCGAAGAGAGCGGAGGTCGGCCCAAAGCCGACATGTACGGGTTTCTCGCCATAAGCGGGGGATGCACGGGTGTTTGCCCCCAACCCTGTGGAGATGTGGTTGTTTGGTTCCGAAAAGCCGCCGACCGCAGAACGCAATCCGAGCCGAGCAGGAGACAATCTGCCCGAGCAGCAGCATCTGCAAGGGGATCTCTGTTGATGCCGCTCGTGTACCACCGGCGTGTCCTGCATCCGCACAATTTCACCTAGCTGTCTCATGATTCCGAGGGCGGAAGTATGCGCGTACAGACACCCGGCTGCTGCATCCCGCGAAAGATACAGCTCGCGGCACGACTCGTGCATGCAAAGTCGCCAGCTGAGACAGCGACGTGCTCCGGGCTCGGCGTAGCATGTTGATGGTACCAGCACGCACCACAGCAAGCACTGCCAAGATGCCACCAGCAAGGACTGCCAAGAGAAGGACGCTCGCCGACACGAAGTCGTGGTCACGCTTTCGATGAGGGTCACGTGCTGCAGCACGTGACCCGTGCCTCACCAGCCTCAGCGCTCCCGTGGTATACGCAACATGTCCAAATCCAAGCAGGCCGACGAGATCTGGGATAGCACCGAGAAAATCGTATGTATTATTTGCTCCACCTAGCCTCCGTGCTAACCTCAGAACACAGAGCTCTTCACGCTCACCTACGGGTCCGTGGTGGCGCAATTGTGCCGAGATTTCAAGCGGGACTATAGTGAAGTCAACCAGCAGCTAGACAAAATGGGGTACAACATCGGTGTTCGGCTCATTGAAGAGTTTTTAGCAAAGACTGGCGCCCAGAGGTGTTCGAACTTCCGTGAAACCGCAGACATGATCAGCCGGATCGGATTCAAGATGTTTTTGAACATCACCCCAGCGGTAGAGAACTTTGCTCAGGACGGGAAAAGCTTTTCGCTAGTGTTCGGCGAAAACCCCTTGGCGGAATTTGTTGAATTGCCTGTTGCCAGCGATCCTCGTATCCAAAAGGAGTTGTGGTATTCTCAGGTGTACTGCGGGGTTCTTCGGGGGGCTCTTCAGATGGTGCAGCTTGACACAGAGGTGTACTTCATGAAGGACGTACTTCGGGGAGATGAGAAGACAGAGATCCGGGTGAAGTTGAATCGGATTTTGAAGGACGAGGTGCCAGCAGGCGAGGAGTAGGAAGCGGGAAATTCGTTTCTGGCTCCTCATGGCTCCTGTTTTCCTGGCCCCTGTTTTCCTGCCCCTGTTTTCCTGGCTCCTTTCTACACCTCCAACTCCGCACCCCGTCACCCTGATTCTCTGCCATGAGTCCCTACTCTGGTTCGCCTGAGCAGATTTATTGCTTCATGTCCGCTGCCCATAGAGATTGGAGGCCTGTCAAGGTCTTGGTGGAGTTCTGCGAAGCATTGTTGCTGTTTCAAACTTGAAACATGCGGGAGCGACGCCTCCTGGCTGCCTGATGCAGACAAGATGTGATGAAACGAGAAGCCTCTTGCATGACGCCCCACAATAATGCGCACCCGGTGTATATAAAGCGGATACGCCAGTATTCAATTTCTCATCGTCTTTTTCTCTCGTGCCTTCTCTTCATTTCTCCTCATCCCTTTCTGGTTATCTCTCAGTCCATGTTTGCTTGCTGCGGTCGGATGCGAGGTTCAGAGTGACCCGACGCCTTGTGTATCAAACTCTTATACCTATGTTCGACAAGGACTCCATACTCGACGAAGACATGGTTGCATCACATTGAATTGCTTGCTTTAATTGGTACTCTGCTCTCGATGTTATTATAGAAGCTGTTGCAATGGCATTTCTGAAGGTCTATAGGTGGTTGCAATTTGACGCGGTCTCGCTGCCTCGACGCGGATCCCTACATATTACCCCAGCAAGTATATTTCTTCATCACTCGGCCCAGAATGGCCACCAAGAACCACGTCAAGGAGACTTCCAGCCTTCAGTCAAAACTTTACAATGCAGCCACTACTGCGGGCCTCTTCTTCACATACAACCTCGTGCTCTGGCTCGTGGATGCCGTTATCCACACGTTTTTCAGGGAAGTCCGCATGCGGGGATCCTTCAATATTCCCAGAAAAGGGCCGGTGATATTTGTGTGTGGTCCCCACCATAATCAGTTTGTGGATCCGCTCATCTTGATGAGCACCGCCAAGAAATCTTCCGGTCGCCACATATCCTTGCTCACTGCAGCAAAGTCGTTCCGGACCTGGTACGTTGGCGTGCCCGCCCGTCTATGCAGTGCCATTCCCGTCGAAAGAGCACAGGATCTTGTGAAGAAGCACGAAGGGACGATTTGGGTTGAAGACTTTGGCCCAGAACACGAGAATCTAGTGGTTTTGGGCAATGGGACCCGTTTTCTGCGGGACGCTTGTGTCAAGGGCCTTATTGGGCTCACCGACTACCTAGGAAACGCCAAAATCAAGTCCATTGAGTCTGACACAAAGCTCGTTTTGCAAAACCCATTCAAAGTTAATTTCAAGCTGCCTTCTCTGAAAGATAAAGAAGTGATCGAGCGCTTGAAAAATGGGTCTGAGTACGTTTTGGCCGACCACATTGATTCCTCGAAGACCTTCGAGCTGGTCTTTGCCCATTTGAACAAAGGGAAAGCCTTAGGAATTTTTCCCGAGGGCGGGCTGCACGACAGGCCAACTCTTCTCCCTTTGAAGCCAGGAGTAGCCATTATGGCACTTGGAGCCGTGGCGGAATCCGATATCGCCCATCAGACTGTGAGTATTGTTCCTGTGGGCTTGAACTATTTCCATCCTAATAAATTTCGGTCGCGAGTAGTGATTGAATACGGCAAACCCATTGTGGTGACCAAAAAAGATGGCGAAAAGTACGAAAAGGATAGCCACAACACTGTGAATGAACTCCTCAAGTTGGTCACCCTCCGCTTGAAAGAGGTCACTCAGGGATGCGAAGATTACGATACACTTATTGCCATTCAAGCTGCACGACGCTTGTACTTGGGCGACGCACGTGACCAGATTCCTCTCCCCATGGTGGTGGAAACTAACAGGCGGCTCATTCGGGGATACCAAAAGTACTCCGACCGCCCCGATGTGCGTCAGCTCAAAGATGCTGTTGGTGAGTACAACAAGCGTCTCATGCAGTTAGGCTTGCATGACCACCAAGTGGAGTCGATCACCAAGACAGATCGGGGGGTAGTGTTTGTGACGTTCTTCCTGCGGCTTCTCAAAGTCTTTCTTTTTATTGGTTTGGCAACTCCGGGAATTTTCATGTTCTCGCCAATCTTCATTGTGGCTAAACGTATTTCACAACAAAAGGCCAAACAAGCCTTGGCAGCTTCGGTGGTCAAGATCAAGGCGAAGGATGTGATCAGTACTTGGAAGATTCTTGTGGCGCTAGGCTTAGCGCCGATCATATACTCGTTCTGGGCGCTCATGGGAACGTATTTTTTGGTGAGGGCAGAATTGGTGGGTCCGGTGCCGAAGGTGGTGGTCTTTGTGGTGTTTTACTCATGGAGTGTTCTCACCACGTACGCCTCCTTGAGAGTTGGAGAAATCGGGGTTGATTATTACAAATCGTTACCGCCCTTGTTCTACTCGCTTCTTCTGGACCAAAAGAACGAGCTTCAAATTCAACAGCTCAAGACAAGACGCCAGGAATTAGCAAAACAGGTGACAGAGTTCTGTCAGAGGTATGGGCCTTCCATGTACGACGACTTTTCCCAAATTTTGAAGAAGTATGGAACAAGCCCAAAGGCTGGCGACCATGACAGCCAATTGGACAGCCGTGGGGACAGCCAGGGCATTTTTAGGTTACCAAACTTGGGCGATATTGCAATCTTTTCCAATTTCTATGATGCAGAAACTAGCGACGAAGAAACAGACCATTCTGTCCCGGAGGCAGAGATTCAAGAAGACACCGGCGCTGAAAGTGAGGAACAGATGTTGAGGCACCGGAGAAAGATTGATGAATCTACCGTCGATTATTGATTATCGCATTGAAAGTTCATCAATTGAAAGCATTGGAACAATGAAACCAAAGAATGTTCGTGGCTCCACACCTCAGATCATACCTGAACAGGAAAACGCTTAGCAAGGCTTAGAAGAAAAAGTGAAAAGGGGTGTTTACAATAAGGGCGTCATTCAAGGCGTTGCGATTAAGGGTTGCGATCAAAGGCTTAGGCATTGCGAAGGGGGCGTCACGACGGAAGGGTTAGAAATTCTGCAAAGATGTAATGTCAATAATGGTTGGCAAGGGCATACGAGGCTTGGCTAATGCTACGGTCAGCGTTACAAACAATGTCAAGCCACGCGCTAGCAGTGATGGCGGGGCTGCATATACAGTGCTGGAAGTGCACCAATCGGTCTGGACTCCAGAGACGTCCAATACAAGCCGGATTTGGCAGATGGATCCAGAGACGTGATAGAGGAGGACCTAGAGATTGGCATCCCCAAATTCAAAGAAAGGCTCAAATTCGTGTTGAAGGGTGGCTGGGTTGAACACTCCAGTGACTTATACCAACTTAACAACTACCTGAGTGTAGCGGAAAGGATCTCGCGAAAACCTCAGAGTTGAAGCTACACCTGACAGATTGTCGCAGGCTTAGACTTGACTTTCGGCTAGGATTCGAGTCTCCATGCCTGCGATAGCTTCATTCCACAGCCACTTAGCGGGAAATGCGAGGCTGAGGCTCTAGCTCGGTTCGAGACATTCTTTCTTGGTCTTATTTTGGGAATCACTATCTGCGAATTTAGTTCGACCAGTCTACGCACAAGCGAAGAGCAAGAAGACAATACCTAAGGAGATCGCCGCGACGTACATTGTTCGAAGCTAATGACTATTGGAAGATTTTCATTATAAGGCTGCGATGAAATTTAGCTCAAGATGTGTACAAAGTGTATTGTGTGACGGACATTGTGTGAAGCTTTCTATTGTGAGGGGCTTGTAATTGTGAAGCTTATTGTATTCATGAATGCTCACCATTGACACAGCCTAACCCAATTCGCAACGTCAACATAAATATTGACACTGGGCAGCAGTCTTGAAGCATCTCCGTTTCGGGACGTTCGGCACCCTCGCAACACCCACGCCGACGCCATGGACCAGTTCCAGACTACCGAAATAGACGAGCTTTGGACGCCATGTATGTTATGTGCACTCCTGCGTTGTCGTGTGACGCGGGTTTTCCCCCTTGGACACCCCGAGCCATGCGAGCGCGCGCTTCGTGCATATTTTGATACAAGGCTGGAACTGCAACTTCGATATAAAACCCCATCCCCCCCACAGGGTTGGCCGCCAACGATTCCACTCCTTTACTTTTGCCTACACCCAGTGCTATAATCACACACAATCCTTTGACTTGTAACAGGCTTGCCCGACGACCCTTTACTCAAATTCATACCTTTACTCACATCTCACTGTCTACAACATGAAGTTCCTTTTCTTGATTGCTGTTTTTTTACTGGGTGCAATTGGAAGCCCCGTGCCTGCCAATTTGGCCTTGAAGGCCGCCGTGGTTCCCTCTTTCAGTAATTTGCCTGAGCGGGAGTTTGTGGAGCCCAGCAAACATGCTGTGGAGTCCATAAGCTTCAGCAGCAGGTCTGAGAAAAAGTCCACTATCCAGCAGGTTCTGGAGTAGACCAAGGAATGAAAATTGTCGTGAATTTATAAAAAGAAGAAAAAAGATTGAAAGAGAAGGAGTGAAAGAAGAATGATGCATAAAAAATTGAATGATGAAAAAAGAATTGAATGATGAAAAAATTGAATGAATGAAAGAATTGAATGATGAATAAAGAATTGAATGAATGGAAAAATATGAAACTAGAGTTCGTTAACAGTGCTTCAAAATCATCAAAACTAAAAATGACTGAATGAATTCTTCATTTATATGTTACCATCTACTGACTTGTTGAAGACTTGAGTAATCAGTACCAGCGTGTACTTGCAGGAAAGAGTATTTAAGAATACTAACTTGAACGGGAGCGAGTACTCGGTCATACCCTTCATACTGTCCAGAAAGAGAGGATTTATAGAAATAAAGAAATATCAAATACAATTGGAAGATAGTTGAAGATAACTGATAATGCCATGAGTTTGAGAAACGCTACAACACAATTGCAGCCCAGAGGCAGTGCCGCCTGGCTTTGGCCAGGGTGTTTACGCAGCCTATTAATAGAGCGTGGCTTTGCCTGTTATACCTGGCGTCTGTGATTACGAGCGATGAACACGATTGCTGCGCGGCCAGGCGCGGCGTGCGGAAGGAGCCACTGGACCCGGGGTCGCGCTGCACATGCAAGCACCGCGTTCTAGAACGGGGAAGACGGGGCGGCCTACACAGGCCGCACATCACGTGGACGGGTAAGCCTCCCGCTCTTGCCTAATATGGGCATTTGACGGCGAAGCCGGGCGACGCTGCAAGGCGGATAACGAAGGCGGCCGGTTAATGCAGGGTTGTGCCAAAACAGATGGAGAGAATCCTTGGGTCGAATACAGCGGATGGAGCAGATGCACCAGCGAGTGTTGATGAGAAAGTGGAGACAAAGGATCGAGCGGCGCTAGAGGACAACAAGATTAGCCACATAGTGTTGGGGCTACAGGCAGCATCGGCTAGCATGCAGAATCAACGGGTATGGATGGATAAAATTGCGTTCTTGGGCGCTTTTCACTGGCTGGCTCTACTTTTGCATGTGGGTTTTAGCAGTGTACGGCCAAGCTGGCGTAAATCGGATGCGTCTACAGGACCTGGGGAGAGTCAACGAATACAGCAGTATAAAATTTCTCCGTGCTGTACCCAGTTTCCTGATCATTCGTGCAGCAGTGGAGATGACAGTGCAGCAAATAGTAGGGCTAGTCGGTAACCTATAATAATACATGTATAGACACTGGGTAAACGCAAATCTGGGTGAACGCAATCTACGCAAATCTGGTAAACGTGTACTGTAGTGGCATGGGTGTGCCGTCACCAACCTTAGTGAGTCAGATGGCATGGATATGAACAAGTGGATGGGTAAATTGAAATTAGTGGTGAATGCAAGCCAAACAGAATAGTAGTGAAGGGGTCGCTATACAGCACTAGCACAGCCTAGATTAACACAAGGGAACAGACAGCTACCATTCATACAAACGCACGGGCGATCACACCGAGCGCAAAATCCGAAATCCGATCCACGTTAAATTCGCCGATCTTTAAATTGACAATAGGATGATTTCCGTCGTGGCGACAATCAATATAGATTAGCAGTAGCGTGGAAGGGCGAAGTGTAGTATGGTGTGTAGTGTAGTGCGTAGAGAAGTAGTGTAGTACAGTGCGTAGAGAAGTAGTGTAGTACAGTGCAGTGTAGTAAGAGTTGAAAGAGTGAGTGTAATATAGTAGTAAGTGTGATATAGTAGTAATGTAGTGTAGTAGTAATGTAGTGTAGTAGTAAGTGTAATGTAGTAGTAAGTGTAATGTAGTAGTAAGTGTAATACAGCAGTGAGTGATTATGGCAGTGAATGCAGTAAGTGAGTATAGCAGTGAATTTGAGTGAATTTGCAGTGGATTTGCAGTGAATTTGAGTAAATTTAAGTAAATTTGAGTGAATTTGAGTGAATTTGAGTGAATTTGAGTGAATTTGAGTGAATTTGCAGTGAATTTGCACTAAGTAACAGCAGAAATTAATACAGCTCCAATCATAGTCACAGTAACGACGTACTGTGGCTACTTCATCACTGCTCGGTCCTGGCCTGCTTCGCCCCGGTCACGTGCCCGCACTTGCGGCAGATCGGCTACGCGGAAAGTCTACAATGACATAATGGGCCCGCGTGCAGGCCCGCGGTTTGCCACACCCTCTGTCGTGACTAACCACGGCGCCTTCCGCCCTGTTACAAACCAGCCCCTCTCGAATTTCTTCCGCCACTCCTCCTTCCTATCGCTACGCACACCAACTGTCACGCCACCCCGAGTACGAAGCCTGTTTATCATCTTCGTCGCCCATCTGCTTATCTATTGACCTATTCCGCTACCGGTACCTGATTCTATAGTCGGAACAACTCAGGTGGCCAGCATACTCACGCCTTCGCTTGCTCACCAGATTCCCCGCTACCCTCCGGATCTTACCTCCCGGATCGTATCACCGATCTCGCCAGACTCCGCTCCAGTGCTTGTTCTTGAGATCACTCAACATCGACCAATAGATCATTGAAAGATAGATATCTGAACGATAGTTCGTTTGAGTGCATCAGACGATACATACTGAAACGTTAGCCGATTTAGATACATACTGAAACGTTAGCCGATTTAGATACATACTGAAAAGTTGACCGATTTTCGATACATACTGAAACGTTAGCCGATTTTCGATACATACTGAAACGTTAGCCGTTTTCACTACAATTGATAGATTCCGGAGACAGAATCCCGAGCCTGACTCTACAACAATATCAGAGTTTTCGTGACAAGCGATAGGCCCCCAAATCAGTCCAACACACCTAGTGACCATCATTCATTCTGCAGTATGAAAGTCAACTTCAGAGTGTCCACAGAGTCTTCGTTCTCTGTGACGGTGCCCGACAATTCCACGGTCCAGGACTTGCGCAACGCCGCCAAAGTCGGGTGCCCCGAAAACACAAAACTCCCCAGTGAATTCAAACTTATCCACAACGGGATCAAGCTCACTCCCAACTACAAGACCCTTGACGCCTTCTTCACCGATTCTGCCCTGCCAGACTTCACGGTGATTCTCATGAGCGAGGCCTCTGATACCCCCACGGTGTTGTCGCCGCAGCAGTCGCCCAAACTCCAGGCGACCACAATGCCCAAGAAGAAGGCAAAGAAGAACCGGTGCTCGTTCGCCTCGTGCTCCTCTGCACCTCTCAGGATGGTGGGCGACTGCGGGCAGTGCCACGGCAAGTTCTGCGCTAAGCACCGCTTGTTGGAGGACCACTTGTGTACGGGGTTGCAGTTCTGCAAGGACAGTGCCCATGAGCGCAATGCAATGAAGCTCCAAAGTGAAAGCACCATTGCTTCCCGTGTATAGAGTATTAATTATCCAAGTAATATTTTTTCTCTTACCACTCTTCACTTTTCTCTGATGCCGGTTCTCCTTTTCATTACTGGACCACTGTCTTTTTTGATTACTCCTTACTAATCTGCTGCTATCTTTGAATGTTCTTGAGAAACGGCCCTTGTGCCATAACCAGCGCCAGAATCAATCCCCATGAGTAAACCTCCATGCCAAGATAACGACTACGTCCCAACTCACCGCGGTGGCTTCTTCCCCAAACAACGGTCTATGGGAGAACAGATATTCACATCGCTTCTCTTGGGCCTGCCCCAGAACGAAGTTAGAGCCTTGGCCTGTATCGCGATAACTCAACGCTCTCCCTCAAATTACCCACCGACTCGTTAATCAGCTTGAGTCAAATTCTCGAGGATCTTGTCGTACCGCCCGTTCGTGGCATTGTTAGCCCGTATCAAGAGCTTCTCGGCCTCCTGGTAGGTCTTTTCCTGGATGTCACTGTCGAGATCGTAAGTGTTGCCCAAAGAGATCATGGCCTCGGCCACGGCGGCCCACGAGTCCGGATCCTCTTCGTCCTGCGCCACTTTGAGGTACTCCAAAGCCGTCTGGAGCAAATGCTGCGTGGCCGTGCGAGCCTCCTCCAAGGACATGCCATTCAACGACTTCTTGTCCTTCTCGAAGTACGCCAACGTGGTGTAAATGCTGGACGGTACCTCGGCCTCCATAAGGTACGACTGGCCTAGCCGCTTGCTGAGCTCCCGCCGAAGCGTATGATCGTGGTCACGAGATAAAGGCGTTTCAGCCTCTCGCAGCTCCTTTTCGATCTTGCGGTTCAAGTTGTCCAAGAACCGCACCGTGTGGTCCCGCCACCACTTGTTGTACTTATCGGTCTGCACAATGGAGTAGAGCGGGTGTGAGGAATTGAGTTCCACCTCCTCGGTCTCCTCGTCCTCGTCGGATCCTTCGTCATCGCTGGGTGCTGCATGCAGCTTTTCTTTCCCAAAATTGTCCACCATGTCCAACAAGTCGTCGAGCGCTTGCAAGAAGTCGGAGTTTTCGAGGCTGAAGTGCTCGTACGCCTCCTGCAGCTCGGCCACCTTCTCGGCCTCCTCCCACACAGAGAGACACTCATCTAGCAGCAGTGACGCGTCTCCGGTGTCCAGGTTTTTGCGGGAGTCGATTGTCATGGCACTCACCTCCATAAGCGGGATGCGGTTGATGAGAATGCGGGCCTGGGCGAACATCAACGACACAGACTTGGGGAACTTCTCGAAACCCGTGTTGATGCGTTCGTGTGCCTCCTTGAAGAATTCCAGGACCTTCTGCGGCTCTTCGGTGTGGAAGAATCCGAGCATGGACAAGGCGAGTCCGTAGATACCATAAAATTCTCCACTGAGCACGATTTTCTCATCGTCCTTCGCCGTGTCGTGGTTTTCCTTGTCATTTTCCGTTTCGTTATTGTCCTTTTTTGTTTCCTGATTGTCCTTTCCCGCTCCGTGACTGTCCCTTTCCGTTTCGTGACTGTCCTTGTCCTTTTCCCGCTTATCTCCCAGATGGTCATTGCCCGTCACAGACCCAAATTCGCCCGGACCGCCTTTGGTATTGTGCACCTTTCTGAGGATCCGGTCACACTCGTGAATAATGCCGTTGAGCATCAACTCAGAGCGGTCGGACGAGTCGATGAAATTACGCCAGAGCGCTTTGAGTTGTGCCATGGAGTCGTTTGCAGCGACCTCCTCGCCCAACTCCACGGTGAGCTGGTCCGAACGAGAGTCGGGTACGGCGCCAGGCTTGGGCTTCTTTGCGCGGGCGGCTTGGCCTAGTCCGAGGGCTCTCTTTGGTGGCATTGGTGGTGGAGGAAAAGCAGAGCAAGGCGAAAGTCATCGTACTCGCAATCACGTGTTGTGCGCATGCAGGCCGGCTGCAGAAACGGCCCATTTCGCAGTCAATGCTCCGGCCTGCACCCAACACTCGACCATACATGATAATGCTACAGGCCATTTATGTCCAGTGACTGTATTGACTAATGTGCAGTCACAGCCTAACGACAAGCTGCATACACAGAGGCCAGAGTTGGAGGCCAGAATGGGAGAGTGGAGGCTAGAATTGGAGAGCGGAGACCACAATTGGAGAGCTGGAAACCAGAGTTGAGAGTGCAGAGAACTGTGTGACCTTACAGGGCAGAGCACACTAAGCACCACTGCACCACCTCGACGCAATAAGGCTGCCGGCGAGATGGCGGGCAAAGGAGCACTTCCAGGGTCACGTGACGCGAAGTTTAAGTGGCTCTTAGACTTGATTTAAACACGGCGTGCTCTACGCAAGATGCTTAAGTAGAGTGTCTGCATTACGCTGATATTGTTTCTAGGGCAGCAGATCATGTACACGGCGGCTGAAGACATACGGCAGCACCTGTTTACAGTGCCGTTCTTGGAATGGCAAGCCTGCCGTTTAATTCCGATATCTGATGGCTTATTTCCGGCCAAACCATAATGGTCTTGATCCAGGCCGACTACACCCAGGTATTCCGGGTCGTAGTATTTCCATTACTCTGAAGTCACATCATTATTACGAGAAAAAGAGAATATCTTTCCAGAATACTACCGTACCCACTCCAGATTCGTCTAATCATGGTCCTTTGAAACTACAATCCCACATGTCAACACCGCTACAATGGCCCCTGATGATACCATGCACAATGGCACCGTCTAGTCTCGTCCTGTTAATCAAGTTCCGAATGCCGAGCCCTAAGCGTAAATATCTTTTCTTGAGTACCCCCATTGGCCCATCCACTTTTTCCAAGCTAAGATTTTGGGCAGACAAAAGGAGATAACACTGAACTGAAATCGATGAATAGACCTTCATGGATATGTAGACAGATACAAGCTGCTGAGACTTGACGACAGAGAATGGCAGCTTCATGCCGAAAATAGAATGTTGAGCAAAAAAGATGAGTATATGCGAAGGGATGTTCTGAACATTCAAGTGCTGGGAGTCAGAGAAGGTGCTGGAATAAAGAAGAGGAGATACTCAATTGACCGGGAGATACTCAGTTGGCCAGGAGATACGCAAAAATAGCCTGGAGATACGTAAAAGTAGCCAGGAGGTACTAAGAAAAAAGGGACAGCTTGGTGGCACCAGTGCTCATAACGCCCCAGAAAGCACGCTATTGTCTCCTTCGCAACAATCGCTCTTAATCTCGCTTCTAAGAGCCAAGAATCAGGACCCACAGGTGCAGTGGCCGAGTTTAGGACTCTGCATGGGATCATGTTCTCATCGATACCATTCTCCCTGCGATGCTATGAGGCCAGCCTAGGATCACCCAATACTTGACTTCACCCGGAGACACCTGGACCCAGCCTCACCAGGGCGCCATCGCCGGCTTGCAGGCCCACACTGCTAACGCAACATTGCAATACTCAACACTTTATTGGCTACCTGTTAATTTCTTTTTCTTTGTTCAGACGAAACGCCATTGTGATAAACTACGTGCGTTAATTGGATCGCATTGTTGACGCATGGTGTATTGTTCGGGAATAACCGGAGCTTTATTCCATGCTCTAGACTCAGTAGTGGAGAGCGGACCTGTAGTCTACTTGTACGAAAAGCTAGGGATGTTAGGTCTTCACCAGTCTAAAGGAAATAAGTTGTCTAGACTATGCCACTCAATTCAATTGTGTGGATCTGCATGGGTACGGGCGTGGATACTGTACAGATAGAGTCAACCTCTCGGTTTAGGTGCAAGCCATTGGTGAAGTGTGTGCTGTTAACTGCTGACTTTGGGTTTTGAAGGAATTGATCTCGTTGTGCCAGAATAGCAGTTAAGACGATTACGGGAAAGACTCTGATGACCCGGATGGCACAGGAGATGCAGTGGCACCAATAAATTTCAATGGAGTTTAGAAATCTACGAGCTTTGGGAGTTTCTTGAATGAACATTGGTGCTAATGTATGTGATTTATTTTATGACAGTCATGAAGGGAGATGGTGTCTGTATTGCTATCCCGTCATTTTTTCCAGAAAAAGTCAGCAAATGCCAGAACAGGCATAGGTGTCACGGGGAAGGCAGTGCTGGGTGAATCTTAGCCTTCACTTAGAGCTTGGAGGAAGTGTAAAGTGTGGGCGAGGGCCTAGCAGTGTTGTTAAGAGGGCTAATTTGGAGTACGGGAGACAGCTCAGGACAGGGGGGGTACATGTTCGATGGGAGAAAAGAGCAGGTCATGCGGCAGGTCATGAGATGGAGCTGGGAAATTTGGGCCAGCACTGACCATTTCAAACGTAGCATCATAGGTCCGATTTTTCACACCACACTGTGTCTAGAAAGCTCATGATCTTGCAGACGAATAGAGGTCTGTCCAAAATCGTACACGGAGGAGTTATATTGTCCTGATAATTCCTAGCGGTAGTGAACAAAATTACATGGAGTGATGTAAGTCTGCCATGTACAGACACTACTAGCGTATTTCGGACCTCTGACACCACTTCAAGCCTTTCCTGCCAAGCCCTTCTTGTAGAACCAAATGAGATGTTACAATAGGCAAATAATGCAATTGTTCCCTAACTTCATCATTTACACATGTATTCGAATGCACCCGGCCAGAGTAAGAAGGAATATAGCAGAGAACGTTGACGGGCGGGATAGGCATAAGTGGGCTTCCTGAAAACTAGAACCGGAAACGCTGGGATCAACCTTCGGCGTTGGAGTGATCTTGCAGGACCAGTGTTCTTGACCCGTGGGATGCGACAGAGTATCAGCCGGCAATGTTTCCCGTGAATGATACTGCACATCGTCCACTTCCGGGTTTCTGCTAAAGTTGCTCTTCCACCATTACAACGTTCAAGTAGGCTGGCCTGAATGGTCAAGCTCCGCGTAAAATGCCCTGCGGACTAGGCTCTGTTTTTGAGAACATATTGTCTATGCTTCGCTCACCCCCTTCAGGACTCTTGGCTAATGGAAATGCATGCAATCGAATGGTTTGAATAGGTATTCATACGATTCACAATGCAGGGTGAGTTTTTACAATGAATGCTTTCCTAGGTACAGACCCATCGACCTCCAGCACACCATATACCTCCAGTCGCTCATCTCAAGTGCTACCTCTAGTATCTTGTCTCAATCATTCTCCGCAGTCATTCTTTTGGATCGCTCCTACTTTGTCTCTGCTGCCTTCCTACACTTGCATCTTTCAATCCGTCAAATAATCCTCACTTGAAAACTGCACCAATGCCTACCGTCATAGTCTACTCCTGGTCGTTGGCTGTGCTTAGATTTGCAAGGTTCTCGGACACACACTCTTTTCTGAGATTTCCCAGGTTCAAGCAGGACTTATCTCCAGAGCAGACTACGACACCGACAGTGGAAGTCACTCTAGATATCGGTTCAATAGCCACTCGATAGCACTCGATGGCACTGGATAGCACTCGATAGCCACTCAGGAATTAAACGGTATGCAGCCACAAATTGACTGAACCTGATCTCACATCAAAAACCTTTTCAAACATTTTTATGTAGAGGGATCCGGTGATATCATCACACGATACACGGAAAGAGCAAAGTTTCAAAGTCTGTTTGGTTTCACGCCAAAAAGTGCTTTGCAGCTGCTGTGGCTAGCGGTCAGACAACAGTAAAAAATAGGTGAAGAATAAGTCAGACCATGAAATGATTCGGAACAGGAATAAACACGGAAAAATAACCCCAAGCAGGATGAACATGGGGAAAGGACTCAGAATAGAAATAAACGTGAGCCAGGCAACTCAGAGGAACACAGTGAATGGTAGACTGTGTTTAAGCATACCATTCATTTGTACATAGTATGATGACTGTCGATAACCCTACACGAATTACTGTTGAACACAGAAAATCTTACAAAGCGGAGCAGAGAGCGGGCGATCCATGCATGGTGCTCCCTCCGTGATAATTGTGAAAGCTGAGGAATTGGTAAAGAGTGAGCTATGGTACTTAGCTTGGAAAAGAATAATTTGGGGGAGCTCTGCCTATTTATTGGTCAGTACTTTATGGAAACGTGGATCCCCGACTCTCTGTGTCGAGTATATGTATCCACAGAGATGACTAGAGCAAAACGTTCTACATAGGGCATGCACAGGTTACGGGGTCATAGGTCTGTAGTGCATAATTGTTTTATTGTAGATACAGTCAATGCACATACCACTACGCAGTAAGTCGAATGAAATTCTAAGTGAGCACTGTAGCACAGCGTATCGGCTACTTCTTATAGACCAGGTAAGGCGATGTTACAGTTTTTTGTGGAGTAGAATACGACGCATAGTCGACGGATATGACGCATAGTCGATGAATATGTGAGAAGTTGTGCAGTCCCAAGCTAGTTCAGTCAAATATGTACACTGAGCTAACTTGAAAACATTAAGTGTTTAACGTCTCGGTCTACAGTATGTCACATTTGCGGTAGAACATAGTTAAATGGTAACCCCAATAATTTATGTGGTAAGTAGTCTAGTTACTAGTGCATCAGCAAGTTAAGTAATGGGTGTACTTAAGGGTCTAGTAATTAGTGCATGAAAAAGTTTGGTCATTAGTGTAGCACAAAGTTTATTTTATGATGTGGTACAAAGTTTGTTTAGTATGTGGTACAGAGTTTGGTGTATAATAGTGCCAAGGCCAGTTCCAAGCATAGTTCTTTGTGTAACATGGCCATTTGGGTACACAGTATGTGTTCATACAGTTCTTGTACCTATAAAAAGACAGTCTTATGGTGTATACAAAGATATAGTGTGGGTATGGCTATAGAATTACCATTTACTGGATACTTGTAGGTAGTAAAGACCAGCTGAAACTCCATGAGAAAACTTCAAGATAGCAAGCGGTGCAACGGTGATAAAGTAAACGAGAGCAATGTACGAGAAGGCTTGTGAGCCGAAGTGCACTTTACCCAATAGTTACGCTTTCTATGCTAGTTCCAACGCATAATTGCCGTGTATCCTGTGCTGGTAAATGCCAAACGATATACAAATGAGTCTGAACCAAAAAATGGACGAGTCCGGATTTGAACCGGAGACCTTTCCCATGCTAAGGGAACGCGCTACCAACTGCGCCACACGCCCGTGTACGGACTTGTTAGAAACCAACAGCGGATTCAGACTGTTGTTCTTAGAATGGACGTTATATGCAAGAGTTACCCGGCTGGGATACCTTGCATCTCAGTATCCTTACGACGAATCCGTTTCCTAACAGGACTTTTCAATGGCTTGGTTATTCACACGGTGTAAACAAGATGTTCATCCTAATAGGTTAATACGTAATTCTGGCATACATATCAAGGAGTGAAGACATTTGAAAGAGAACTTTGAGTAGTGGGGATAGAGCCCTCAAGTGGAACTTGTCTAACGCTTCGCAATTATAGTAGGTGTTGTCCCTGTTTCACGATTGTGATTGGAATTCTTTGCTCAGTCTATTGAAGTGGCCGTCCGAGCGGTATAGAGTTCAGTAAACGGAGTTCGTAATATGACGGTGCCCATTGGGCATCGCATAGCACGTGACTACTGTCCATCTCTCCATGCACCTGCATGTTCACGCACGCTCATGGCACGTGCACTGGCACCATGCATCATACTTATACCCCAGCTCTCGTCACCCTGCACCATCGGCATGAATTTACTAGCGTCGCTTCGGTGTGACGAAGAGGTACACCTCATAATAGGGAGCCAAACCCAAGCTACGTGGCTTCGCCTCAAGACAAGTCTACTGTGCGGGGCAAGGCCCATTTTGGCGCTCGATGCACCTCTTCATCTGCTACCGCTTGCGGTCCAAGACCAGATCTCCAGCCGAGATATCGTTTGGATACAGGAACCCTACTCAGTTAAGCACTTAAAGTCTCTCGGAAGAAAAGAGGTCGATTGTGTTGTCGACAGAGTGTTTGTTACTGTTGAAATAGCGCAATCTGCACTCCGAACTCAAATCAGCACCGACTGTCGCCGCCTTCGCATTCCTGTCAATGTGTCTGATTCTCCGGACTTGTGTACCTTCACGCTCCTCTCTACTCATACGGATGGCTCCTTTCAATTGGGCGTGACTACCTCAGGTAAAGGATGCAAGTTGGCCAGCCGTATCCGGCGGGAATTGGTAGCCGCACTACCACATAATATCGGCGCCGTGTGTGACCACATTGGAGCGCTCCGCCACAAGCTCCAGGCCAGCGACGGTTCCGTGGGCGACCACGATGACGATGCTGTCAATGGTAGTGCACTCAACAAGTTGGTGCACGAATTCGACATGAGCGACGTCGAACACGCGGCCCAGCGAGCCAAATTTTTGTCTCAAATCGTGGAATACTACCCGCTCTCCAAGTTGGCCGAAGTGAATATCGACACGCTTTCGGCCGAGTACAAGACCCAGTACCACCGTGAAAATGGCAAAGTTAAGGCAGACCTCGCCCAAAACGGCGAACGTTCTCCAACGCTGCGTGTAGGATCCATCTCTCTCGTTGGTGCTGGGCCGGGCGCCGTGTCGATGCTTACCCTAGGCGCCCTCCAAGAAATCCTTTCTGCAGACTTGGTTTTAGCAGATAAACTAGTGCCTCAGCAAGTATTGGATCTCATACCGCAGAAGCGCACGAGACTCTTTATTGCTCGGAAGTTTCCAGGAAATGCCGAAAAAGCACAGCAGGAGCTCCTCAGTTTGGGACTCGAGGCCTTGCAAAACGGAGAGAAAGTGGTTCGGTTGAAGCAAGGAGACCCGTACATCTTTGGACGTGGCGGAGAAGAACACCTCTATTTCACTGCGCATGGATATGCGCCCAAAGTGATTCCTGGAATCACCTCTGCTCTAGCAGCTCCGGTGTACTCCAACATTCCCGCCACACATAGAGAGGTGGCTGACCAGGTGCTTATATGTACCGGTACCGGAAGGCGCGGAGCGCTTCCTAATTTACCGGACTTTGTGCTGTCTCGGACCACAGTGTTCTTGATGGCTTTACACCGGATTGTGGAACTTATACCCCATTTAATCCTGGAGAAAAAGTGGGCGGCGGACTTGCCGGTGGCCATAGTGGAGCGTGCTTCGTGCCCTGACCAGAGAGTGATTCGAACCACCTTGGCAAAGGCGCCCGATGCAGTGGAGGCACTCGGGTCCAGGCCTCCCGGGCTTTTTATTGCCGGGTATGCGTGTGGGGTTCTATGCCCGACTTCGGCGTCAAAAGAAGGCTGGGTGGTCGAGGAGGGACACGTGAACCCGGAGATAAGCGGGGTTTTGGAGAAGCTCACCAAGAGCGAGGTGTGAATTCGGCACCGCATGATCAAACAGCATACAGCATTTACTAGAATATAGATTCTCAACGTATACAATGACAAGTAAGCGTGTAACCTCAATCAACGGAAGACTGACGTTTGCACCCACCTGCATGCGCGTACATAGATTACGCACGCGCAATCGAGTCTCGCATGTCCATTCACCAACTACATGTTCAACGCATTTAAACACAGCTTGAAGAGACACACCCCAATTTGCCGGCGCACGCTTGGCCAGTCTCCATATGCTTTCGTGTTTGATATTGATGGCGTTCTCATGCGCGGATCCAACCCCATCCCGCAGGCGCATGCAGCGTTATCACTTCTAAAGCAGGAGAACGTGCCGTTTATCTTGCTTACCAACGGCGGCGGAGTCACGGAAAAATCACGCGTGGAGTTTCTTCTGGAAAAGCTCCAAACCGAAATATCTCCGCTCCAGATCGTGCAAAGCCACACACCTATGAGAGCATGGGCCCAGGACGGAAAGTACAAGCGAGTGCTCGTGGTTGGTGGAGACAAGGACAATGCACGGCAAGCGGCTCTTGAATACGGCTACGAAAATGTTATTATTCCCATGGATATCGTCCGGAAAAACCCGGCCATAGCGCCGCACCACAGGTACACCAGGGAGGAAATGGCGGCGTATGCACAGGACGTTGACCTCGAGCAGCCGTTACATGCAGTGCTCATTTTCAACGACCCACGCGACTTGGGCACGGATCTCCAGGTCGTCAGCGACGTGCTCAACCTGAAAAAAGGCGTGGTCGGTACGAAGCGGAGTGCACATAGCGCGCTGCCTGCAGTGCCGATCATTTTCAGCAATGACGACTACCTCTGGGCCAACGACTACGACTTGCCCCGGTTTGGACAGGGCGCTGTGCGGCTCATGCTTGAGGCTTTGTATGCAAAGACGAACCAGCTTGCAGCGGGGGAGACGTTGCGGCTGACAGTTTTAGGAAAGCCGTTTCGTATACTGCATGACTACGCCCACTGGGTTCTCATAGAGTGGAACAAGATTATGCATGGCCACCAGGCGCATGGCTTTCGGCCGCCTGTGGGGGTGGCGCCGGAGAACTCCCCGTTCCAGAAGATCTACATGGTGGGAGATAACCCGGAATCAGACATCCACGGCGCCATAGCCAACGGCTGGGAGTCTATTCTCTTGCGGACAGGCGTGTATAGAGACGCCGACTGGGACGCCACCAAGTACCGGCCGTCGGTAGGGGTATTTGATAACGTGCTTGATTCTGTGCAGTCAGTAGTGGAGAAATGGAAGCAGAACGGGGACAAGAATGAGATAGCTAAGTAGGTGGTATGTAGGGGCCAGTGCATCCCCACACCTATATCTTATAAATGACAAACAAAAAAAATATCTTGAGGGTAGAGAATAGAAACCGCGACTACAGGGTGATACAGTATTGTGTAGTGACGAAGGCAAGTACTTCCATATGAAGTGCTTGACTGTCAGTGCCACACGAATGATCAGCAGACGAGTAAAGACGACACACTATATTCAATTTTGTATCCACAGTCGGTTGACCATGTAACCTCACACTACCTCGAATATGCAACATGGCTTAATCTCAATCTGGACGCACCTGTCACTTAAGTAAAGACATGTGTCACCAACAACGAGGTACTTGATACTGGAAAGTATTAAGCTTGTAATAATTCAATATGTCAGGAAAGACTGAATTGCATGAACATTGGATATCTCAATAAAGGAGGCGACGCGACAGTAAGGTACAGTGACAGTCTTTTTAAAGCTCCGGAAAAGTTGCATGTACCACAAGATGAGCTAGGGTGCAAGTGCTCCATAAGACTCTGTTCGTGCACCCGCTGCACGGTGGCCGCTCAGGTGCCTTGTGAGAGGCCTTGATGAGAAAACTCAATGGTGAGAAGAATTATTAGCTAAGGCCACGCGCAAGACATACAGGGCCACCTAAGGGTAACCACTGCTTTTGCAGTATCAATGCACCACTAGTCTCCTTATTCACCACAGCCATAGACTCAAACAGAAACATGAGCGATACTTCAAACGCAGAACTTCGGCTTGTGTACAATTCACTTACTGAATTTGATGTTCTAGATCTTTTAAAAAACCCCGTGCAAAACATATTATCAGTAGCCTGCTACAAGGCTCAAAATGCTCCTAACCACTTGATCTAAATACCGGATTTTCGTTTCTCTCCGTCACACCCCAAATTGAGGGGCTTTTGCTTTGTGTGAAAATCAGTTCAAGGACCCTATCGGTAAACACAGAACTTGTGGGTGCCTATACTTAGATTTATGGATCCACTTGGTACGTAATTGAAAAGCAGATCACTCTGATACTAGTACTGCAAGGCAGCTAAATTCCTACCATTTTTTACCAGGTGTGTCAAGGCATGTGTGGAAAGATGTTGTGCTTTTGGCGTCTGAACCACTAAAATATTAATGTTGTAAAGGGAACCTTCCCGTGATCGGCAACTTGGAACCTCTAGACCTTAAAATGAATTTAATTGATGGAATAATTAATTGTCAATTTTGTAGCACTCCAAGACCTCGGTGTAAATTCTGACATGCTGAACAATGGCCATACACCTGCTTTTGAGTACGCCTGCCAAGTCTTTCGTCCAAGTTTCTACACCCGTTCTTACGGTTATAGAACAAAAAAGCCTGGTGATCCCTGGCTCAGAGTCTATACACCTGCTGCATTTTTAGCCTCTGTACTTGTGTCGGTCACTAGGGGAACATGAAAATAACACCGACTCAGCCAAACCGAAGGCACTTGTGTGCTCCATGCTCCGATTTTCCTCAAAAAAATCAAAAGCCGCTTCCAATACACGCCCGGAGGCTGTCACCTCCTGTGCTTTCTTAAAACCTCCCTGGGCTTTAGTGGTTCAAAATGAGCAAAGGTGTGGAGAGGTCCGTCCAATTACACGAGTCTGCCCACTAGCTCATAGCGGGCTTGTGGGCTTCGCTGTCGCTTTCTCCGAAGCGATTATCTTGAACCATGCTCAACTCGCTTTGCTCGGGCTTGCTGAACGGGTTGGAAGGCTGACTACAATTCGAGACACCTGGTTGAAAACGAACTTCGTCCACTTCGCCGGAGAAGAAGTTCTTTTTCTGCGCTAGGGTGCTCTGATCTGGAGCACTCTTCTGTGATGCCTGGTTTTCCGGATGGACGTGGTGAACTCCCACTAGTTTAGCAGCCTGACAGTATGCCATTCACCAATGCCATCACTAGAATCACAGTATGAGCGACGACTACTTCCAACAATGGTACTCTGATCTTAATTGGGACTCGGATCTCAAGCAGGTTGTTTATGTTTAGATAATACATCACAAAGGAGCTCAATGAAGTAGCGCTGTGGGTTAGCGGAGTAATAAATACTCATTCTAAAATCGTGCTAACGTGTACTGTGAAGTATTCTAGTTGTGAACAGAGTAACGGTATTGCTGTCCGGGCATAATGCTACAGGAATAGTGGAAGGGTGGAAAGTAGAGTAGTTGAGCAGACTATGGAGATGCCACAGTATCATCAGGAAAACTAGACCTCGCTCACTGATGTAGTACTAAAAGTTGTGGCTTCAGAAGTGGAGCTACAGACCATGGCTACCAGCAAAGTAACAACATCTCTTACAGTAACTGTGTAGGTCGGATTTGCTTTACTAGTCAATAAACCTGACGGCCACTACTGAAGTGGCAACTGAGCTCTGTTTAGATGTTCTTGAGACTCGCAGTCAAGGATAAAATCCTTTGAAAGTTTTTTTGCTCTTCACGTCAGTCAACCTTTCGATTGATTTGAAATCTGATGGACAGTGTTTCAAAAAGCCAAGTAAGCGTTCCAGATCTCGATTCCAGAACTGATTTGTGTGTTAAGAGTGTGGTACAAAGACTTGGTCACCACACAGCCGCATAAGCAAGCCCCTTGGAGAAGCTCCAGGTAGCGGCATGTAAAAAATAGGAGAGCAGAAGCTTGAAAATTGAATGCAGCGTCAAAGAAATTGTCTGCATCGTACTGTATTGAATGTTGTTGATATTGTGGCACATAGTTATGTATTGTTAAAGTATTGCAGTACTATTGAATTGCAATATTGTCGTGTGCATTATTGTAGTATTGCAGTATTGTTGTATTGTAAGATCCCATGTAGTACCATAGGTATGACATGCACTTAACGGCCACATTACAGGCGGAAAGATTTTATTGACGAAAAGTTTTGCTGGATGCTAGGATACTAATTTCGGGATGCCGAATGCCAGGTATTATTGTAAATCACGTTGTGTGCAAAGAGGTGCGCAGCGTGGTACGATTCATTCGATACCGCTTTCCAAAAGATGGTGCTTTGGTGTGACTGCTCGCAAGCTACCCAAAGGACCAGCGCGTTTATAGCCATCTGTATGGCGCAATCTGCAGAAGCAGGTTGAACGGGACGTCCTAGAACCTCCTCAATTGTTTTTACCTTTTGCATCCTCCAGTTTCGTCTGTTTGTCGTGATTGAGAACTATGAGGCCTATTCAATTGGACATAAATTTTCTCACTGAGCGTTAGGGAGACGGAAGAAGCTATTTTTGGGTGAAAGCATGTAGCGGTGCAGGTAATCACTAATTGCTGTTCGGGTTCCAAAACCTCTTCTAGAAGACCACCAGACGGTGCAAACGACCCATTACCGAAAAGATCAGTCACCTCTGTTGGAACAGCCCAAAACGCTAGCTACAGTTTCTAATACCTTTCTCGTTAAGTCACAGAATACCAACTACCGTTAATTGCAACCTTATACACTTACTTCTTTTGTTTTTTCTTGTGAATGATTCAATGCCCCCCTGACCTACACCATCTCATAGACTCGCTACCTAATGTGTTCTCGGATCTTTCAAACTCCACGTGGACCACTATACGCTGCCAGTATCACCAAATCTTTGAACTGCTACTTGAGACCATAGCTATTCCTGATGACTTGCTATTCCGAAAATGACACCAGACAACAATAGAAATTCAGAGAGCTACACGGATCATTGCAGATGCACAGGAGCATTACTTAAAATACATCATAACAGAGTATGTAGTGCAATGGATGGTATTGGTAAGGTGCACGCACGGTGGAGCGTGGCGTGGAACTCGAAAAACTGTAGTCTAATGCAGTGGATCCCATGACACTGTTGTTTATACTCCACTATGTACTAGACACACATTTCCACCACCCAAGGGCCGATTGAACGGCCGCAGGACCAGCAGTTCCCTTGACAAAATTAGGCAGTCGATCATGCTGCACCGACCAATCAAACCTTTACTGAAGCTATGCAGCTATACTCCATCCGAAGCTCAGTAGGATGTACACCCGAGCGACTACCACCAAGATCTCACTCCAATATTATCTTCTTCAGCTATGCGTAGTTTCGTTTGCCTCATAGTCTGTCTCACTGTTGTCTGTTGGGGAAAATAAAATCATCTTTTTCAGATTTAGACTCGGATTTGAACTCGGAGCGAAAAACCAACTTGTCTTTTCCCGAAGCTTCCCAAAATGAGCCATCAACATCCCCACTTCTTCATAATCTCTGCACAGCAAATGTATTATCGAGTCAACCAATGTCGGAAATGTTGTTCTGCTAATCATTCATCTTCGGTGTGGCTCAAGTCATCAAGGGCCTTGAGTTAAGATTGGGATATTTTTCCCATACGATCAGCCCCGGAGGCGCAAAAGAACGTCCTGCTCTTGAAAATCATTACCTCTTTAAATTTCTTCGCCTGTAAGTTGTGCACGGCACTTGTGCCAATACCCGCAAACACTACATGCAGCAGAGTCCGATTTTTGCTTCCCGCATGCATGAGCTCGTGCGCGAGTGTTCTAGGCCCATGAGCCTTGGCGGGTGTGTACATTGGTCGCTTTACCGGTATGTAGGTCTTCCTTACTACGGGCATCTACTGTAATGTAGGTCACCTAGTGATGGGCCGAAATAGAAAGGTCTGCTAGTGTTGGGGAGCGTGCACAGAATGTCCCATAATGCATCGCTCTATTGTAGCACCAGCAACTCGATGTGCTTTTCCCAACAATGCAAAACAAGACTTGTCTAGTTGTGCGGTAGCTAGAAAAGACGCGTCGGTCAACCTTTTCACATAGATGTGTTCGTCTTTCATAAAACCCGATAACGTTGCGATTCAATTTCGGCTTGCAGCACCCCGGGCAAAATCCTGGTTTTTTTTAGATCTCCATAGCCGCGCAGCATGAGTTGATACGGCTGAAGACGTTGTTCTAGCCTTCCACTCTTTATACTCAACCTCCAACCAAGTCAAAGGCCACGTGTTACCACTTGTTGATAAGCCATTCTATGGACAGCTTTTGAAAGCCGCGAGCTGTTTTGAATTATATTGCGTGGTAACTTACTGGTCGTTATGAGGATTTATTTTGCCAAGAACCATTGGGGAAATGACATTTGATGGAACGAAAGTGGCCAAGTTAGAAAGGATTCTTTCTGCATGGCTGGGTGGTGACTTTTATCCTTGAGCCCATGAATTCAAACGTGGCCTAAGACTAATCACAATGATTTAAATCTTTGATGGTGTGAAGATAAAGGACGCTTTGATGCATCGCCATAGAGAAGATTAGATGAATCATCACCATATAGGAGAATAGATAAAGCATCACAATCCTAGTTTGATGGGCGTTGCCTTTACAAGATCAATATTACAGTACTCCCCAAACTAGGATGAGCCTACGCACCACATCTAGAGTCTACTTAGGTTATGAGACTGTTTCGACATGCTAGTGTACTTTAAATTATGTCCAGAGTGTGATCTATTACAGTAGTATATTTTTCAGTACTAAATTTACAGTATTACAATAGTGACAGTGGGAGACAGACAGTTAAAGAAGTATGATGTGGTAGACTTTGCGAACTCTCTTCAGAGATGACAGCAAGAAGAGGGTTGAATTTGTCCTTTAGGGGCCAAGATACCGCCTGTATTTCAGGACTGTAGCTTGATCTGTCTTTTCACCCGGTGTTCAAACTGCCACCCAAACTGACTCCAATTATATTGAAGCCTTTCAAACACTCTTGACAGTCTTAGTGTTTGAGTATCCCTTATTTATGTGAATAGTCATCCCTCAGATTTTAACCACCCACTTTCTCGTACTTTCTTTTGTGATCAGGCCCAGTATGGCGGTACAGTACCAGGATGCCGATTCGGGCCTGGTCAACTCGTATCTTTCTGTCGCATATTGAACACTTAGCTATAATATTTCTTTACCGGCGGGCATCAAATAATCAAATCAATTCCACTTTCAGTAGCACGCGTCACTATACTATGCTGCTGAGTTTACCATGGACGGTCTGTTGAATAGAGTGGTACTTTTTGTACAAAATAAATTGCAAATTCCACCTATGTAAAGTTAGAGCTAAGTCAGCTCCAACCCATGACTGGCTTGAATGAATAGTTATCTGCCTGATGTAAACATGTTGTCTTGTCCTAGTGCTTATCCTTTGCTTCAAGACATAGATTACCTTTTGCTGGTTCGTGGATTTTTAAATTTTGATTATTGGTAGGATAGACTAGATCAATTTTGGTTCCATAAAATCGTGAACTGCAGCAAAAACGGCGATTCAATAAAACCTGTAATTCTGGATTAACTCTTAGAGCATTTTTTAGGGTAAGTTTATGAGAAAGTCGAACATAGCTAAATGTAGCTTTGAAAGTTCAAGCCAGAGTAAACTGAGGAAAAACAATGAAGCACAAGGGGAACAAAGGCGACAACGGGGAGTTTCAGGCTTGGTGGAGTTAAATTGACTGCTAACGCCTTGTTTTTCAAAACATCACTAGCTAGGATTCTTGTTTCGGAGACCCTAGGCTATTAGTTCCCATTCTTGTGTGATTGGTGTACAGTCAAATAAGTGTATGGTGAAATACTACAGGTTGGTTTTGCTCAGTATTAGTGTACAGTGCACACATCAAATACAGTACAGTATCATCATGTATAGCATTGTCATGGCGCTGCATTTCAATCCACGGTTTATGCGGATAGAAGATGTCTGCCCATCAACCAACAAGAATTTCTGTCCACAGCGGTGATTTAATCACTGCTAATAAGGCAAGATCACGTGTGAGAAGACCGCTAGTACATTTCTAGAGACTACTATGTCAAGCTCCACACTTTGAGCTGTGCTTGTATCGTCTACTGGCTGTTCAGAACTACCCTTTGCAGTTGTTTCAAAGCTTTGATGTATCTTAAATTGTCTTTTATTGGCGTAACAGAGTTCATTCAATTTCGGTTCTGGAATAATGTTCCTCCTTACACAAGCAACTTTTGCCAAATCAAGGATATTACACTTGGGGCAAGCCTTAGGGGGGGAAGTGGTACCGGGCTCGATACATATTTACTATGGGTAGAATACTATGTAAACGACAATCGGAGCCCTCTTCATACAAGACTGACTTCTAGCTGCGTCCCGTGGCTCGATTTGAAAATTCAATCTCGTGAAAGGCTATAATTGAGATTCAAACAGTGTACAGTAGTATCTAATCCACACGAAGACACCGGCGGAGCTTGTCCACAGGCCTATTCATCCCTATATGCGCGGCCTGCACATACTTCAGCAGAACAATAGACGAGTGGAATTGGAATTCCTTGATCCGTAGTGAGCATTCGATGAGACGCAATAGGAAGGACGAGTTTTAGGCAATTTTCCTGTTCTTTGTGACACTCTATTCTATTATTACTTATTATTTAGTGCTTCAAGTCCGATCCAGAGGATTCTTCCTGCTGCGTTTGGTAGCGGTCGGCGCCGAGCTTGGTGGAGTCGATCTCGCCGTGGTATTTCTCACAAATCTCCTCCAATGTCATTCTCTTGGTCTCTGGGATCAACAAAGACGTGAAGATACCCAACAACATGAAGAGGGCAAAGATCTCCATCACGTGAGGCAAGAAACAAGAGTTCTTGGTTTTGCATCCGTGATTGATCAACGTACCAATGCATGTCTGGGCCACGATGGCTCCAACCTTTCCGAGAGCTGCAGACAATCCGTGGGCAGTGGATCTATATCTGGTAGGGAAGATCTCACCAGGCACAATGAAAGTGGTTGTGTTGGGGCCGAAGTTCTGGAAGAATTGTGCCAACACGTACAAGGCCAATTTGCCGTGGTCGGAGATCTTATGGTAGGCGAAACCCAAAATGACAAAAAGAATAGTAAGGATGACGAAGCCTCCAACTTGAATAGGCTTTCTGCCCACAGTATCAATGGTAAGCGCAGTGACCCAGTATCCTGGCAACGAGCCAGCACAGATGAGAATCAAGTTACCCACGGCAGTGTTGTACAAGGACTTGTAGACGTTTTTAGACGATGCGTAGCCAATAGTCTGTAAGATCACTGCGGAGTTCAAGCCCAATCCGTAGTAGGCAACATCCAAGAAGAACCACGAGCCAGCCGTACCAATTAAAATCTTGCCGTATCTCCACTGACCAAAGTGGCGCCAAAAGTCCTTGAACGAGGCCTTTGGTGGAGCAATTTCCTCTGCGTGTACATCAAGGGCAGCCTCTGCATCGGCCTGCTTCTCCAAGACGTCGTGTTCTTGGATATCCAAAGAGTAACGAGGAGACTCAGCGATGGTCAAACGGTAGTAAAGGGCAATAGAGCCTGGCACACATCCAAAGCCCACCAAAATTCTCCACATCTGGTCACAGGCCTTGATACAGTCACCCACACACTCTTTAGAAGTGTTTGCGCCCACCAAGTCAGACTTGTATGCGGACACAACCACGAGCGCGACAATTCCGGCGAACAACTGGCCCAAGCCCTGGTTGGAAAACACGGCAGCCATGATAGCTCCTCTCCACTTGGTGGTGGAGAACTCAGATGAAATGATCGATGACAAGGGGTAGTCACCTCCGATACCAATACCCATCACAATTCTCAAGGTACAGAAAATAGCGGTGAAGTTGATGGCGGGCGACTCTCCCAAAGTACACTGAAGGATGGTGGCAGCGATCATAATAATCAACTCCAAACCATAGATTTTCTTACGGCCCACAAGGTCGGCCATAAAACCAAAGCCCACTTGGCCAATAACGGTTCCCACAGAGGTGGACACCTTGATTAATGTTTGGGTGGAGTCTGGGATTTTACCACCCCAGAAGGCATGGGCCAACATGGCCGAGCCCAAGTTGATGGCGAAGATATCGTAGGAGTCGGTCATAAAACCCACACCTGCAATCAAGATCATCTTGGCCTGGGTCCAGCCAAAGCCCTCATTGTCGATTTCTTCCAAGGCCAATCTTCGACGCTCCAAAGGGTCCTCGATGTGGGCGAATTTGCCAATGTAGTCCTTGAAAGCGGTCTTTCCGCCGGCTGAGCTCACTGCATGGGAGTGTTCGATTTCAGACATGTTCTGCAGTTTCAAACAGAAGATGCGAAGGACCGGGGATGGGGAGGGTTTTATAATGTCCGGGAAATTGCTGCGATTAACTCTGCATAATATATTAATTAGCTGCACGCGCCGTGGGCTGCATCGTATCGCATGCACGCGGCGTGGGTGCGCGCAGCTAATTTAGGCTCCTGCAGGACCAATTTCATCTTCGAGCCATGTCCACTCCCATTCATCCCCGCTGCTCCGTAGCAATTGCCGAATTGAACACAGGCCACAGCGAAATAGCAGGGCATGCGAAAGGTTCCAGCCTGCAGTCTTCCGGCTGCATTGTGAACACACGTGCTGTATCGGAAACTCGGACACCTGTACACGCCCGTACACCACACATGGGGCCCACATGGGCGCGGCGCTAGAGGGGACATGGGAAATTACACCACGGGCGGTGTACGGATGCCTTGAGGGAGTGAGCGTTACAGGGCTAGTGAAAAGGCGCTATTGGAAAAACTGTAGTTTCGGCCGATTTCGAGGTTGCGAAACAGACCGCCGGTAAAAGCACCCTATTGTTTGGGTTCCATCGCCAAGCGAAATTGTGTCATTGTTGACAGTGCCAAGAGAATGGGAAGGAGTAGTGTGACTACTTACTACAAGTGCGAAATTAGTCCACGTGGGTGCAAAACGAGCCCGCGCATAAAAAATCCAGGCGCATGTTAAGGGACCACCACGTTTTGTGGGCGCCGCACGACCCCGGCTGGCTCCGACTTTCGTAGCCTTGCCTCTCCTGCATGGATCAGCACGCCCGCCGTGACTTAGTGCCATCGCTAGTTTTGGGGTTTAATTGGGAAAGAGGTCGCCCGAGGCATGGGCGGCCGGGGTGTGTGCAGGCTTAGCATATTGTGAAGCTTATAGTTGATTTGCATGCACTGCACCACTCCACGCTTGAGCACATTTGTACTCTGCACATGACTATTATATGTAGATACTCTGAGCTTGCAAGCCTTACAAGCCACTTATTGACCCTTACCCTGCATCTATGAATCATCAATTCTGTAGCCACTAAACAACATCTGAGCGTTTACTCGAAGGCACGTCCCCCTGCATAGTAACTCGTTCATGTAGCTTAAGAACGGAAGGCATTATTCAAATCTTACGATTTCCGATTCGCGCATATGGCGAGCGAGTAAGACAGCAGATCCGGGAAATTGAACGGAAATTTGCTCAGCTGTTTCGGAACATCACGTGGGCTTCGTAGCTCGTAAACGCGTGTACTTGGCCTAAATAATTGGCATCCTGTACACACTCAGCCACCGTGGGATCTATTCTTCGTTTTGGTCCGAGTCTGGACTGCGCTGAGCTTTCCAAGGGCTACAGTACTTCCGAAGATGGCGGAAGGCAACTCCACACCAACACCTGCTTATGTGTAGCATTTTGATATTTTCCGTAATATTTCAGACATGACACTAGAAGAAGGCACAGCCGCGATTTTAGGCTAGTCTCTTATAGAACAGCTGGTTCCAATGCCAGTGTTGTTGTAGATACGGACTTGTGAGTGTTCAGCGCTGCGCATGGCCTGTGCCTTACCAATTAAAACTTTCATCCCTGAGTAATGTCGTCTGCACCCGTTACATACACTGCTGCTGCTACCACGAGTAGTTCGGTATGCTGTATGACTGTTCCCTACTGACTGCCCTCCATTTGGCAGCAATGCTTCAATGCTGTTTTGGTGTTGGGCCTCTTGAAAAGCATTGAAGCATTGGAATTGTCTGAACTGAAATAAAAAGAGTCGCTCGTTGGTATGCCCGAGCTCTGTTAAACTGAGATGCCTGCTGACTCCAAAAAATTCGGCGGTATGTCCAGTGTGATCAGGGTATACCCGATCCCGTGATACTCGTGTCTTCACTTGTAAATCTGAAGCACTCTGCATGCGTTCATGAAGCCTGTCTCCTTTTAGTGCCCGTCTTACCAGTGCCCGTCTTATCAGTGAACTTGGAAACTTTTGAATGATGAAGGTTGGTGTAATGCTTTGTGAATCAACACCTTCTCTCCCTAGGTACCGGGGATCGGAGGCTGTTTTATTTCAAGAAGTTGCACTCACAACGGTAACGGTTTGTGAGCCCTACTTCCGCTAGCTTTGGATTCAAGTGACCAAAACATGTTCACTCCCATTCGAGCAACTTTTTCTGCAGCTGCTAGGCACTTAGGCACTTGAGAACTCAAAGTCGATTTGGCTTTTCATCAGTCTATTGTAGTACTGTAGATGTTCCACATTTTTTCTGAGTTGGGAGAGGTACTAGATGTCCTCCATACATGTTCTTGATTTTACTAGCAATTCAGATCTCCAAAATCTCCAAAAGAAGTCAAATTGAATAACCGAGAAAGGCCCTAACTGATCCACTTGAATCTATATCCCGTTGAGCAGTGAACTTGCGATGGTGGCGCACCACTCACATGTGCCTACGCTGTTGAAACAAAAGCAAGCCTCTCCTCTTGCTTATATGTATAGTCAGCATATACCCTGAAATTTGATAGTGTCAACTATGTACCAAACTCAGACGGATTTTCCACCTGCCTAAGTATACTCGAGTCAATCCCTATTCAATGACTCGGCTACTGTGCTGCTGTCTATAGGCATTCAACTACTCAAGCATTACACTACTATACCTGAGACCTATTCATTTTTAGTTTAGAAAGAGTAATGGTTACCAGCTACTCAAGTACGGCGCTGCTCAGTTATCCTGCGTGGTCTCTTTTTTTGATCACCATGAGAACTTTGGACAGAGCCTCGACGCAGTCGTGAGATGGGGCTTTTGAAGTACCATAGTTCACATAAGTCTTTTTATGTGTTCAACAAGTGAGCAAAGGGTCATAGACTTTCTGCATTTGAAGCAATTTAGGCAATACTGCTGACACTACTGACAGAGCCTGTGAGACTCCATAGTAGACTCTAGCATACGGCTCAAGTGCGGATACTTCTCTACCTAGTAAATCTCCAGGGCTCTCCGGCCAATATGAATGTATTAGTATCTAACAAACCCAAGACTTGAGCAGAGTGGTAAAAAGTGAAGTTGGATAAGAGTCACAACTAACGGAACATAAGACTAACAACTAATGCGGAACCCGGTTGTACTTTGCACTTTTTTTCGGTGAAACCAAAAGACGAAGACAATTCCGGCGTGTTTTTCGAGGCACACGACTGGTCTGCTGACGGGACACTGCATTTACATAAGTCAATGTGCCCACTGTCAAGTAATTATGCATTAAGTGCTACTATTTACTCTCACGATTGTTCCATTCAAGTGCGCTACTTGGAGTGCCTTGAGGTGCCTTCGATGATGCTCTATCGCTTGAGAAGAAGAACCTGCTCCCTCAATTGGTTGAGCTCCCGCTCCTGGCTCTTGATCTTCAAGTCCTTCTCGTTGCTGTCCTGGTACAAAAACTCCATCTTGCTCTTGTACTGGCTCACCATGTTCTGGTAGTTGAAGTTCTCGTCGTTGTACTTCTTCAACTGGCTGGCTTTGCTCTCGTTGTCGAATTCCATACTCATCAATTGCTTCTTCAACTTCTCTTCGCGGAGGGCGCCGTCGGAAATGTCGCCTTTCAACGTGTCGATCTCCTCGCCTAACCGCGCCATGTTCTCTTCTAAGTACTTCAACTGCTCATTCGAGTAAAGCTTGGTTTCAAGATGCTCCACTCTCTTCTTCAACTCCGCGTTGATGGTCTTCATGCGCTCATTTTCTTGCACAATCACGAGGTTCTCTGTACGGGCTTCCTTGAACCTTTGGTCTGCCTTTTCCCAACTTTGCTGCACATCTTTCAGCTCGTTTCGCATTTCTTCCTTCTCTTGTTCGAGGTTACTGTTATGCTCCTTGAGAATCTGACACTTTTCCGAGACCTTGCCAAAGTTATCCTTCAATTCTGCGAGTTCCGTCGTCAAATTCTCCTTGAAGGTCTCCAACTCCCTGTTCTTGGAGTTCATCTCCTCCAAGTTCCGGCCGCTCTCTTCGATGATTGCCCTCAAAGATTGGATCTGCTTGCTGTTCTGCGCCAACTTACGTTCGAAGACCGTCTTTTCGCCCAAAAGCACCGAAACTTCGTTCTTGTGCATCTCATTGTCCCGCTCGTACGCCTCATTTTCACGTGAAACCTCTTCGTTCTCTGCCATCACCTCCACCTTAATGCGAGACAACTCCTCGTTTTCGATCTTCAACCGCTTGTTTTCCTTGATAATCTCAATCTCCTTCTCAAGCTTGAACTTCATCTCCGCATTGAGATTCAGAATCTCCTCCTTATACGCCTCCAAGTTCTTCTTCTTATCACCGTAGTTGTCGTCCAAGTACCGGATTCTCTTCTCGTACTTCTCGATTTTCTCTTCTAAACTCCTTTCCACCTTCAACTTCTCCTTCAACTTAATCTCACCTGCGTCAACGGCCGCACGCAACTCCTTGATGATCTTCTGGCTCGCGCGGATTTCCTCCTTAATCAATTTTAACTCATTGTTCATTTCTTCTCTTTCTTGAACTGCTCGCTGCTCGTGTCTCTTGCTGATCATCACCGCAGACTCCGCAAGCTCAAGTTTTTCAAAGTACTCGTCGCTCCGCAGCTTGTACTTAGACACCTCTTTATCCAGCTCCATGAGTCGATTATTCAACATGGAGTTGTCCACCTTGAGGCGCGCCAACTGCTCCTCGTAGTCTTTGACACTCGACTTCATGTTTTCACGCTTGATATCATACAACTCATCCTCGCTTTCTCGCAACAATGACTTCAACCGAAGGATCTCGCTTTTAGACTTGGACAACTCTTCACGTGTTGATTTAAGAGTATGGTTGATGTCATTGTAGATTTTAGCAAAGTCCATCGAGCCGCTGGCACTCATAGTGTTGAAGCTGCTACTTCGAGAAAGGGGCCCGGCACTTATGTTAGTCTCGCTGTTCATCATGCTACCGATCTTAGCCTCGAGCTCGTGCACCCTCTTCTCTGACTTTTTGTAGAGGACCTCATAGTCGGAGAAACTATTAATACCCCTCGTGGCCCGGATTTGGTTGAGTTTCTTCTGGAGCTCAATGGCGTAGTTCTCTGCCCGAGTAGCATTGGCTTCTTCCAACTTCAATTGGATTTGTAACTTTTTCAAGTCTTCGCGGAGCCTTGAGTCATTCATTTGACTGATTCTCAAGTCCTCGCCACCAGCCAAAGACCGTCTGGCTTCGGATCTCTTGGATGGACTCTCAAAACTGGCGTCCACTTTGGCCCGAAGCATGTTGACTTCCTCTGAAAGTTTCTGATTTTCGAACTTTTCGTTCCGCAAAATGGCCGTTTGCTCACTGAGTTTGTTTTTAATAGCCACATAGTCGTTCATGAGACTAGGATCGTACTTGGGTGGAAGGTTTTCCTTATCCTGAAGTTTGGCCTGGAGACTCGAAATTTCGTCTTGCAAAGCGATGATTTTTCCAGAGTAGTCGCTTTTTGTTCGCAAAAGGTCGGCTGATTCCACCTTCAACCGCTCCAACTCGTTGGCCGTGGCCTTGTGTTGCTCAATTTCCGAGCTGTGCTTTTCTTTTAAAGAGCTGACTTCAGCAAGGAGGGATGTGTTCCTTTTGCCCTCCTCCAGAAGCTCTTTCGCCAAATGATTTGTCTCTTCGATCTTCTTGTTGAGCTCTTTGATGCTATTTTCGGAGGAGACCTGCAATTTCGATTTGGCTTCTAACTCCGCAGAAACCTCCTGCAATTGTGTCTCTAACTTGTGGACAGTTTCCTTGTTTGAAGCCATCCTTCGGTCAAAATCCTCGAGTTTCTTATTCTTTGCGATTAATTCACTCTCCAATTCGCTAATCCGCGTGACATAGCCGGACACTTCCTTCTCCAATTTGCTAATCCGCGTGATGTAGCCAGACACTTCCTGCTCTAATTTGCTAGAAGCTGCTAGCGACTTCTCTATTTCACGCGCAGTTGAGGATGATTTGGCACTGAGAGCAGACAACTCCACCTCTTTTTTCTCGAGAAGAGCCTTGGTCTCTGACAACTGCTGTTCGAGCTCTTTGGCTTTGTTGGCCTCTTCGAAAAGTTTCTTGGAATCCAAATCTTTAGCGTCGATTTCCTTCTGCAATTCAGAGATTTTGTCTCGATCACTCTGCAAGCTTTTCTCGTTTTCGTTCAACTTCAAAAGCATTTCGGACTTATCTTTGGACAAAGATTCGCTCACTTCACGTACTTGCTTCAATTGAAGAAGAGTCTGCTCCAATTTTGCTGCCTTGGAGGCCTCTTCCCGTTTTAATGTGCGTAACGCCTCGGTATTCTCCGCCATGCTTGAAGAATTTTTCATGATCTCATCTTCCAAAACCACCAACCGCTCCTTCAACGAGTTGTTCTCAGATTCCAAGGCCACCTTGGCATTCTCTGCCTCCTTTAGCTTAAGGTTGATCTGCTTGAGACTTTCGTTCATCTCCTTGGAATCTAAAACCTTTACTGAGTCTTCGAGCATAGGCTTCAAATGAATAAATAGGTTGAGCCACGGAGACTCTTTTTGCGTCACCAATTGATCGAGTTTCTGCATGTTCTTGGCCACAACCTGCGAAGATTTCACCTTAAGGATTTCACGGCTAGTGTTAATTCTCAGATTTCTTCCTCGCACCAAAGACTGCAATTTGGTGACCACTATCTTGACTGCCGCATCGCGCTGTTCTTCCAAATTGCCCAAGATGCCGCTCTTGAAAAAAATCTTCGTGATTCCGATCTTAAATAGCTCAGAGTCCAACTGTATGTGTCTAAGGATTATCTCACAGTTAGATCGTGTGTTGCGAGAGAACACGTCAGATAAGTCAAGTATCGAGTATCTCTGATAAAATTCGTCAAAAGTCATTTTGTTGGGGTAGCCTGCCCTGGTGATTCTAATGCCCTCAAGGACACCATTGCACCGGAGCTGGTTGAGTACTAACTCCTTGTCGATGAAACTCGGGGTTTTCTCCAAGTTAGGAAGAATGCAACGCACAAAGTGTGGCTCGGTGCTGGACAATTGTTTCATTAACACCGACAACTGCTCTTTGTGCTTTTGGGTCACCATTTTCAACTTGCTATTGGTCGAGCTATACTCCTCCTTCACGAGATTCCTGATGAAAGCGTTAGAGGAGCTTGGAAACATGCCAAGAATTTGCTCGCTCACCGGGTCCTTATTTTTGGAGAGCCAATCAGTAGTATTATACTCCACAGGACCAGCGTAGTGGTTGATGATGAAACCACTGCGTAACTTGTTGGGCTTGAATTGCGAATGTTTCTCCTTGCCTAAATCATCAATCAACTTCTCCACAAAGGACAGATCCGATGATTTGGGCATAATACAGTGCTCATTGAGGTGCTCGAAAACCCCCATGGGCTTTCTAGCCTCAATCAAATCGATGGTGGGCTGCAAATCCAAACCGAAATCGATGAAATCCCACTGGATATCTTCACGCAAATACTCGCTCTGTTCAAGAATAAACGAGTGGTGATTGAAAAACTGTTGCAATTTCTCGTTCGTATAGTTGATGCAGAGCTGCTCAAAGGAGTTGATGTCGAATATTTCGAAGCCGGCAATGTCCAACACGCCAATAAACGACTGCTCGGCGCAGCGGCTGGATGCCACTAGACTCTCGTTGATCCTTTTGATGATGAACTGGAACAATTTCTCATACAAATATTTTGAGATTGCGTCAATAGTGGACTTCACCTCTCGGGCGCTTTGCAGTCTCTCCACGTACTCTCTGCCGGCCTTGACCTTTGGCTTTAGGAGGTTTTTGCTCAACTGCTCCTCGTCCAAGCCGAGCATCTCTGCAATCAAAGAAAGCTTTTTGTCCTTCTTAAAACTGGCCTGGTCGGCTTTCCATGATGTGAATTCGAGATTCCCTAGTAACAACACAACTGCGATCCCCAGGAATACATGCTCGACTTCAGCTTCGGAGAATCCCATTATCGCAAAAGACTCCTTGAGCAATCGGAGATCCTCAGCATCGTTCACGTTGGCAATATCGGACGTAGACCCATTGAGATACTTGTACGCGTCACTGCTGCTCTCCAAATGGTACATATCGCGGAGCTTAGAGTTGGTTTCTCCTTTGAGCAACTGGTAAAATATATGGTAGTTTCGCTCTTTGGCCTGCTGGTGCAGAACACGGGACTTCTCAAGCAAATAGTAGTCGATTGTGGCGCCAGAGATAAGCCCCTTCTTATCGAAGAAGATCTTAATAAACTTACCAAACCGCGACGAGTTGTTGTTCTTGATGGTCTTGGCGTTTCCAAAGCTCTCTAAAATGGGGTTGGCCTTCAAGATCTTGTCGTGGATATTGTCTGGGGCCTGCACACTGGAATCTTCGGTGGAGATCAGCGACAAGTACTGAATAACTTTCTTGGTGTTTTCCGTCTTTCCCGCACCACTTTCGCCGGTCACTAAAATGCTCTGGTTTTTGCCGTTGACTTTCATGTTGCGGTACGAGTTTTCGGCAATGCTGAAGATGTGAGGTGGCATGCGTCCCTCGGAGGACGCCATGTGAAATTTGCGGAGCTGTTCTGGGCCGTAAATGTCCAACTTTTTGTAGGGGTTGATGGCTACCAAAAACAAGCCGGAGTATGTGTAGATGCTGTCGTCAGCATATCGCAAATAGAGATTGTGGATGACCGACGGCTCGTTTAAATGAGTGAGCTCAGCCATATCATCACACCGATCAAATTTAGCGGGATTGCAGCTCTCTATAGACTTGCTGTCCACTTCTATCTCGGTTTTCTGGCCTCTTTTGTGCAAAGTCACTCGGGTTTTGTTTTCATTTTGGCTGCTGACTGTCGCCTTACAGAAAACCTCATCTTTGTCGGGCACCCAAACCCAATTCTTGGTGTCTTCCTCGGCCATGCTAAATGAGATATTTTATGGGCAGGAGATCAGAAAGACTGGATTAAGTGACAGTGATCAAGAATGTATGTGGTTATCGAATTTAAAAGGAATTCAAATAATAAGAGTCACACTCAGGAAACTAGTGTGGATTCAATAACTAATGATCGAGAACGTTGGTTGTTACTCTGTAAAGTTTCTATTGGTAACTGGAAATTAGGTCCGGGAATGAGTACTTATATGAGGCACGGTAGGTGTTTTTTTGTTACCGTAGAACACCTTGCGTCACGTGAGCGTGTTTGCGTATTTATTTTTCCGTCTGCTGTTTTGGTACTGGAATTGTAGATCAATCTATGTGCAGGCCTTACTCCATGAATCGACTTTAAATCCACGATCACTCGGCCTTTATAGGCTTGGATGCAGGCAAACCGGCAGAGCATTTTTTTGCTGCGCAGATGCTGGTAGCCGCAAACACTACGCTTATGATAGCGGTATATTTTAGTCGGCCAGCCTATGCATGTTTATATGCAATACCAGATGAGTAAAAGCAGGTGAGTCTTGGTAAATGGTGCTACGTTTTGGTGGCTGGTGACTGGGTATACTTTGTAGCTGGTACCTTATGATACATGCCTTTATGATTCAATGATGAAAATGCATTAGACTATGAGATATTATGTCTGAGCAGCCAACTGCATACTTAATTACACTCGCAATTTGGACGACATAGGCAGCACCCAGCCGGATTCTTCATCTGGAATAGGTGAATAGCCTGGAAATGTCGGACCTTCGGAATGTAGGATAGGAGTCGTGTAATTGGAGGAGCCCACGTATGAAAAGATCGACGACTGCGACGTGGCCAGTGGTGGGGTAGCAGGAAAGACATTAGGTCTTGCAGGCGGAGGTGCGAAGAAGCGCTCCTCGGAATGGAGCTGAATGATGATATCGGCAGCCCGCCTCAATTCTTCTGGGATTTCGGCCATCAAGTCATCGGAAATGACTGACGCGCCGTGGTCTAAGATGGTCTGCATGATGTGGGCGTGCTTATTGGAGAAGTTGTGGATCACCGGAGTTACTCCCAAGCCTTCAAACTTTCTTTGCACCACATCAGAAAGATCGCTGGTCTGGAGAAGCAAAACGATAACAATTCTCCGCACAAGGTTTAAGGCGTGCTCGTCGCAGCCCAGGAGAAACGCGCCGTAGACATTTGGGGCAGTGTTTTCATCGTCACCTGCCTGCAGGTGTTTCTTTTTCATCTCCTCTTGCAAAGGGATATTATTAAGCAAACTCCTTACATGACTTGCTGCGGTCGGAATGCGCAACATCAGGCAAGCAATGAGATTGCTGGCGATGGCCACCAACGAAGGCGGCATGTTTAAGAAAAACCGATTGTAGAGCGAAAGCTCACAGAAAAAACGACCAACTGTAGTTACGGCCGACACTCGCAGTGACACAGAGTTTGTATGCACATCATTGGAGTGGTTGTATTTACAAGGCGTGATGTTTGAGGAGACGCCAGCTTCAACGATGGCCAACTGGAGACATTCCTCGAGCAGCGGGTGACTCAACAGCCACTCCAACGTCGAGAGAATGTGCATTTCCATTTGCACGAACATTTCTTCATCATAGGCATGGCGACACATGATGGCCAACTCGCGTAGTGTAGGCACACGCAGTTTCTTATCTTCGTACTTCCCAGCGATCCAGAGTGCTGTGCATCCCACCAACTGGTAGTGGCGCTTGAAGACAATTCTCTTGGCGCAGTAGCGGTCAATAATATTGACACAGAGGAACAATGTGGATGGTTGCAAGCGGAACAGCGAGTGAAGCTCAATCAAAAAGTCAAGCAAGTATGGACGCATGTACCACTGAATCTCCGGCTGGATATCAATCATTTGGGGATTCACCAACAGCTGTGCCTCTAATACAGAGAGCCATTGCTTGATGTCCTGGTTGTATTCGGAAGTGAGTTTTTGATTGGCCTGGGTTTCAAGAACCTCCAAAACATATGGGTAAGCTCTGGGCTTAGGATGAGGGGGACCAAATAGTCTCGACATAGCTGTAAATCCTTCAAAAAGGGAGGGGTATAAGGGCTCAATTATGGGGCGAAAGATGTGGAACTAGGGGGGAGCGGAATTGCAGCCGATTTTGCGAGGCTGTAAATAAGACCCTGAATGACTACCCCTGAAAAGGAACGATATAAAAGATGCGAATTCCTAGGAATATGAAGAAAAACTAGTCAGACTTTAAAGCAAAGCTATCAGTTCTTAGGCATCAAGGGAACTCTGGCGAAATCAAAACCAAAAAGCCAGGTTATGCAAAACAATAAAAATGACGGATGTGAAAAAAAAGAATGGATGTACAGCGGGGCAGACCGAGACAATCGAAAACCAGTACAAATGAGGAATGAAGGGTGGAAACGAAAAAGGTGTTTGCAAAAAATAAAACCCTGGCAGCAGTGTGTTTGGAGGCCTGTTTTATAAAGACGGCCCCCCAGCCGCGTCGCGAAAACAAATATCGACCTCCAGGAGCGCAGGAGGGCTCGCGCGTGCACATAGATGCGAGACGATGCGTGAAGATCTCGCAAAGCTCCTGGATCGTTTCCCTGTGATCGCGTGCGACGAACAGGAACAGGAAGGTTTAGCAGAGAGGGCTGAGCAACAAGAAGAAGTCTTAGAAAGGAAGTGCTCTGCACATGTCTACTACCGTGGTATTGCACCAAACGGTATTGGGTGATCCACCACAGGTGGGCTTATGCTGGCGGCATTTCGCAATGCGTATTCCGATGCCTCGAATAGAGCGAATGTGTGCCCCAAACGGAGGGGTGTCCACGCATTGAAAGTGAGTTTTCGCAGCGTAATCGCAACGCAAGTGCGCAAAGCTCCTCTTCGCGAATCCGTCTGGACAAAGCCAGAATGGTCACGTCATTTCTTGAGCCGCAGCGTCCGCGTGCTAGCTTTTGTCGAGACAAAGCTTGCGGTGTATGAAAGCATGTGCCGGAGATCATGAGCGTAACACTCGTGATCATCTTGATTCTCTTGGCACGCTGAACCTTTGACTGCAAGCGTGTCTCAGTTAAAATCTTCGCGCGGATGCAAATCGCGTCTCAATGTCGAGTAGCGCTTACTCTACTGCGCATGAGTGCGCTCATAACGCGTTCCTCTCAAAAGATGGTCCGTTTCGCTCCATTTGACTTGATTTAATCGCCTTGCAGCCCCATCTACCACGCGATGCTCAAATCTAGGCCACATACCGAACCACAACATCAAGGAAGCGGGAGGCACCACACACGGCGACCGCGTGTTCGTGTGCATCTCCGGCAATTTGCCAAGGTACCTTTGGCGTGCCATCAGGAATACTATTGTTCTAAAAATGCGGAACGTTCACTGCTAAATCAGAAACCTACTCGCCCGACCCTATTGTTAGTTAACGCGCGAGTGTCTTTCGTGCAGGCCAAAGCCTAGGCACTCCAGAGCATTCTACACGATTGACTCGGCTAACTCCTCAGAGACAAAGAGACACGAATAATTGGCAAAGGATGTTTCGGTGGTTTGGCCAGTAACAATGGGATTTCCATAAGTACAGTTAGCAATCCGACTCGATCTTCGATCCGAAGGCTCAATCTAGATGCGGTGATGTTCCTGACAAGAAAAGTACCAATGCTGCGGTTCAGTCTGCATTGCGACCGAATGATCATGTGGAGAACCAGACTACATGTGAGAAAGGCTCGTTTTACGTCTGATCATTTTAAGGTTGGAACCATGGTGGGCATTGTACATACGCCTTTTCGTGACCAGGCCCTTTTAATCATTAGCACCTGTTGATCGTAAATATATCCGCTACTCCGCCGTCGCCATTACCACTACTGCTTATTGTCTCTCCGTACATCGTAATTCTATAGTACACTAGAACGCGCCCTGGCCGCGTCCCCCGTTTGCTTGGTCATCCTGGTTCTTGATGGTCTCATCTACAGAGAGCAACAATGTAGCCGCCTCTGTTGCCGACTGGAGCGCGTTGACCTTCACCAATGAGGGCTCCCAGATGAAGCTTTCCATGTTGTTGCCCACTGACTCCTTTTGGAAGTCCACTCCGTACCATACCTCGCCCTTGGCATGCGAGCTGCGCAACACGTTGAGCAATTCTATGCCATCCAAACCTGCGTTCTCGCAGAGTTGTCTGGGAATCACCTCCAAGGCACGAGCAAAAGATGCGATGATCAATTGCTGCTTTCCTGCGACGCTCTTTGAGTACTCGCGCAAGTACTTGGACAACTCCATCTCAATAGCTCCTCCTCCGGCCACCACCGAGCTGTGCTTAACTGCCCTCTTCACTATCATAATGGCATCGTGCAAAGATCTCTCCACCTCAGCAATCACCTGCTCGGCGCCTCCACGTAGAATCAAAGTACAGGTCTTTGCCTCCGAACAGCCGCGGAACAAATTGTACCTGTCTCCTCCGATCTGCACTTCCTCGAACTCGGCGCAAGTGCCCAAAGATTCAGCGTCAATTTTCGTCGTGGTTGACTGAACGGCTCCCCCCACTGCCTTGATCACACGCTCCATGTCCTCGTTGGCCACACGACCTGCGCAAAAGATATTTCTGTCAGCAAAGTATTGCGTGGCCAAGTCTCCAATAGGCAACTTGGAGAGCACGATGTCAGCACCAGACTCGCTAATGGCGTCCAACTTGTTGAAGATGATCTTCCACTCGGCGTCCACAATTTCTTGGTAGTCTTTCACCTGTTCCACGCGCACCTCGGCGTTGTCTTTCTCGGCCTTCAACTCCAACTCAATGTTCAAACACAACACCTTGGGGTCCTTGAACTTCTTCGGCTGCTGCTCAAAACCGGCGTAACTGAAGGTTTTCTTGAACGCAACTCCGTCGATAAATAACGAGTCCTCCATGGCTCCTCCTGGAACCTTCTTGATGCCGATCATGGATTCGTCCAAGTCATCGTCAAGGGACATCACTGCGTCCACCACCATCTTTGTGAAGAACGCAGAGTTCTTGCTGATCAACTTCGACGACATGGCTGTAGTGGCACACCTCTCCAAGAGGTTTCTGAAACTGGCCTCGTCGTCCCTGTGCATTTCCACCTGGATCTCCTTGATCTTGGCTACTGCCAAGTCGCAAGCCTTACGCAAGCCCTTTATGATCAAATGGGGCGAAATTCCGTCTTCAATGAACGTCTTGCTCTCCTTGAGGAATTCTCCCGCCAACACCGTCACGGACGTGGTTCCGTCGCCCACCTCTGCATCCTGAGACCGGGAAATGTCCACCAACATTTTAGCGGCGGGGTGGACGATGTCTAACAATTTCAAGATGGTGGCTCCATCATTGGAGATGGTGGTTCTGCCGTTGGAGGACTTGATTAAGATATCCGAGCCGAAAGGGCCTAGCGTGGGCTTCAAGGTCTCCTGAATCGCGAGACAGGCGTTGATGTTGTTGAGAATCTGACCCTTTCCTTGCGACGCATCCGTACCTTCCTTCAACACCACGATGGTGGGGGCTTGGTTTGCAAACGACATGTTGGATTGGAGTGTGCGGTGAACCGCCAGTAAAAAATCTATAGCTTCGGTCGTGCGCGCCCCAATTTAGAAAGCCCTCTGCACACATTGCGTAGACCCGGCCTGGCGCCTCCTCAAAGGGGCTGGGCCGCGCAGAGTCCATCTTGGTAGCCGTCTATACCGTTATATTAGTGTACTGCATATAAACGTCCTAGTCTGCCACGCTTCGGTACTGCCTCACCACATAAAATTCCTGCCGCATGGCTGCACGCCTGCTGGGCACTACCCCCACCAATCCCCGTGAAGACTCGTCCCCACCGTCTGCTGTCTCTTCTAGCTTCGGGCCTTCGCCGCAGGTACGTGACTTTCTGGTGTTTCCTGTATATAATACTGGCCGGCGCACTGAAAATCAACTCATCATCCATTCTCTTTCTCACTTCCTCCAATTCTACCGCCTTCAGTGCCTCGCATGTTTCACGGTGTAAAGCATACCGGCCGCAGCGGCCAGCTTCTGTTCACAAGGGCCGCCAGCAGAGCTGTAAGTTTCGCCAACGACGTGCATCTTTCCAACAGAAGAGTCATGCGTAAGATCGAAATGGGTAAGGCCAGACCCGCCATTTTTCACCAATTTGACACGTTGGTTGAGTTGAGCGATGGGTCTGTCATCAAAAGAAGATCGCAGGCACCCAAGGACGAGATCAGAATGATCAATGACCAGAGAAACAGTTCTTTGTGGAACCCCACGCGCTCGGATCTCTCAAACTCCGATCCAAATGCTACCGGAAAGGTCAACAAGTTCAAGCAGCGGTTTTCCGGGTTTGAGTCCGAGAAGGACAAGGCAGACAACTTCGTGGACTTGATGGGAGACAACGTCACCGAGGTGCAGAAGGGAGGAAAAATTCTAGATAAGAAGAGAAGCAAGAAGTAGGCCAAGCTTCAACTGCTGTACATAGAAATATAAACACTTTGAGAGAGTCGGCTGCTATGCAGGTTCTGTGTAGACTGAAAGCCCCACGCTTGCAAAAGTTGTGTTAGATTACCGAATCTTAATGAGCCATAGAACGGATGGCCTGATGTGTATTACTGCGCCAATGTTGATGTAGTGTTGTTCATGCAGTGTTGCTGACGTGACTAGTTGATGAAGCTTGTGGATTCCATGAGAGGCATGCTTGTATGGCCATGCGGTGCTCGTGGTATAGCGGTGATGCTGGGCTTCTGATGCGGCGTGTCTAGCCTGGATAAAAGGCTATCGCTCTTGACCCAGCTTGTGCCCTTTGAAACAGTCCTGATTTGCTTTCACGTGTTCAAAAAATGATTCTTGATATCAGAAACCGGCACCCCCAAGTGGTTGAGCTCATCGGCGCACCACGTGATCATCGAGCGGTCGTTCTCCAAGTGAGCTTGTTTCAACATCACCAACAAGCACGTGACTCGGTTGGTCATTTTAATAGTCACAAACTGCTCTAGTTGAGCAGGAATCCCTAGCAAGTCGAGATTCAAGCCGGATGGGCCATCTTTGGGATATTCGAAGGCTCTGACCTCGTAGATGCGCCGACTCACGCGGTTGTTGATATTTCTGCTGATAAACCGGAGAAGCATCACAGTGAAATACTGCCATGAGTCGCTAGACTGTTGCATCTTGGGTATGAATGCGGCAACAAAATCGTCATAGGCGCCGAAAAACTCTTCTGCCTTCTGTGATTTTTCTTTCGAATCATCCAATGCTTTTTTCGATGCTTGTTCTTTCGAATCTTTCAATGAGTCACTGGATAAACTTGCTTCCGATGAAATTCTCCCGTCATCTCCTTCTATGGCCCTTTCATTCTCTCGCTTAGAGGTTATTTGGCGCTTTCGCCTTAGAAGATAGGTCATAATGTGTATGGCACCTTTGCTGGCCACCATGAAGTTCGCATTTTGAAACATATCGATGCATTCTGCAAGCTTGTTTTGAGAAAGAAGTTTCTTGATGATAAGCTCAAAATCTGAGGAATTGAGGCCCCGCTGAGTACGGAAGATTGTCTGCATGATTCTTTCAGCTGCCTTCTCCTTGTTTTGCGCCAAAAGAGCAGAGAAAAGCGCCGAAAGCGTGCTCCGTCCAAGCGGCGGCTTGAGGAGCTTCACGAGGTTCTCAAAAGAGGCGCATGGCCTTTCCCCGTAGAATTTTAGGGCAAAGTCGAGAATATGCGGATACTTCTCGTAGTCCATGTCCTTGAGAAGCCATGTCACGGTTTCCTCCCGCTTGTATACATCGAGATTGAGGAACTCGTGGAGAATGGCCTCCAAGAGCACAGAATTGCGCTCCAAAAATCGATTGTGAATGTCCGGGGTTTGCTGCAAAGAAAGCCAGAGGTTAGCAGCTCTGTAAATGTTGCCGTGGTATAGGTTGATGGCGATGAGGTTTTTAAGAATTGCGAGGTAGAGCTCGAGTTGGGCTTGCTCTAGCTCACATAGGTTTTTTGCCCTGGTGTCACGTGTCACGTGGTTATACAACATATTGACGAAGAAGGGATTCTTGGCATCCACGCTCATGTTCAGAATCATCTTGAGGTAGGTTTCGAGCAGGACTGCATCGCCCCCAAACACCCGAAGCATCTTGAAGATGGCGTAAGCCTTGTAGTGGTGCATCAACGGATCGTGAATGCTCAAGGATATGAGAATGCCGTCCAATATAGTCGGCCTAATGCTTTCACGGAAGGCAGGGCTAATTTTCTGGCACTCCTCGGCAAGTGCCACTGCAAGTAGACTCTCGCCAGAGTGAATGCAGACCGAAAGAAGCAAGTTAGAGGATAAACCAAGGACGTGGCGAGTACTCTGCAGTTCTTCTGGCATCACCAGCCCCGCTGCCTTCCGGTCCAACTGCTCTGCCCTCCAATTGTTGATGCGATTGAAGAGAACACTGACCTGCACAGATTCCTCCTCCAGCAATAAGAGGCACTCCTCCATTAACTCGAAGGCGCTAATCACCGATTCAAAGTCATGCTGGCGAATGTTTTCCAAAATCTCCTGGAGCAAGAATGCCCTCATGGAGCTACTTTTGGTGAAGATGTAGCAGATGCGCTTGATCACGTCTGTATTGATTTCTCTGTAGCGCAGCACATCCTGGATGAGGTTTAAACGGGGCCTCGGTAGAACGGTACCATTCCAGTCTGTATCCGATGATTGGGATACGCGGCTACTCTGGTAGTACTCGTAGCATTGGCGGCTTTTCTCCGTGTAGGAGGTGTGTTCGTTTCCTAGGATTTCGTTTAGCTGGGATACCCTGGAGAGGAGGCCTAGCGACTCCGAATCTCGGCTAAAGGATGCACTTTTCCGAATTCCCGCCGCTAGCAGCAGGGGAACTCGTATGCGGCTCATGGATGGCGTCTAAAATGGGGTATACCAGTTGCGGATGAGTGGAATCTGCCAGTAGCAGCTGCTCACTGCATCGCTGCGCGCAGTGTGCAGGATGCTTCAATGGAGGGTACTTCCAGATGTGAAGTTACATGAAGCTCGTGTTTGGTTGTTTGGATTGGAATTATGATGTGGCTTTGACTTTTTATGGCTCTTGTCAACAAGTGTCTTTTTGACCATTCGCATGTTAACCATTCATAGTTTTCATCATTAGTGACATTCAGCGTATACTCGACTTGACTAACTCCTCCGTCGCATATTCCTGAAAGCCTTCTGAATTCGGTTCTTTTCGGCCTTCATACATGGAAGATGCGTGGTAATTTAGGGCTCTACAGTAAACTATGCATCGCGTCGAGAGTCATGGACAAGATGTTACACCTAGAGGCCAAAATGAGGCTTCGAGAAAAAGCCCCAGTCCCGCATCAAGTCTTAAAAAGTTGGAGATTTTGATTGAAGAAAAAAGTGTGTATTTCTACAAACGGCAGAGGATGGTGCCTTTTGCACGTTTAATTGAACTCGAACGCGAGAGTTGGTGTGATTTTTTGTTATTCTCTTTTAGGCTCTTTATTCGAGCTCTTTTAGGTATCTGAACCGAGCCTATCATTTCCACCAGATGACTCAGTATTGAATTAACATTCCCGAAGTTTTTAGGTTAAAGTCTTGCCGCTCCTGTGGTTGCACGTTAAATTGAGTTATCGTGATTGTAAGTCGTGCCACGCCCGGGCGGGGGTACTTCACTTCAGCGGCCAAGCTGTGCTGAATCAAAGATTCAATCACAATTGCATAGGTTAATAGAGTTTAGTGTTTCAGTTCAGTTTTGAGGTTTCTTAAGGAGTATCACAGAACAGAAAACCTTTCAACAACGTACAGTACTTCCTGAGGGCGAGCTTACCCAATCACCCGATTGCGTTTTTTTGCATATTAGGACGTGGATGACCTTTCTGTCGAGGCTTAATCTTATGAATGCAGTGTTACACGCATATCTGGGCCATCGCCCGGAACTGTCAACACGTTCGTGGCCTTTAGGCACAAGATTGAACTCTCAAGATGCCCCAAGTACCAAATGAGTAAGATTATCTTCATTAAAATAAGGCTTTATACGATTATCGCGAGCTACTATCCTCCTGCTCTCTAGTACTCTTATCCGCCATCACTCTACCATTTCGCTTCAACCTCTTACCACAACTTCTGAATGATTACACAATCGCACAGTCACCAAGGCTCAAGCCGTACATGACCTTCTCAACGTCCTTCTTCACCATGTTCCAGTCCAGACGCCGCTGTACAAACTCGTAGATCTCTTCCTGGCTGAAAATTCCATTGAATTTTGACAAGTCGCTCACCAACTGACCAATACTCTTGGAATCTTCTCCGCCAATTAAGTAAATCGTTCCCACCTTTTTTAACGCCTGAAACAACGGGTATATCATGCGCTTGTTGCTCTTGATGTGCGACAAAATAAAGTCGTAATAGAGGTTGAGGTCGGAGATGAGCACTACAGCTCCATCCACAGAGATAACTGACCGCTTAAGCACCTTCACAATGGTCTGGAAAAACCGCTCCGCCACCTCTTGTTGGAATACCTCTACAACGGACTTTTCCGCCGAACCGACCAACAAGTCGATGTTGTCCGCGAGTATCAGCACCACTTTTTTCGCCGCCAAAGTGGGACCATCGCAAATACTACCCGGTTCAGGGTTGTAGTCCAGGTCTTTGAGGAGAGAAATGAACACGGAGTCAATTTCTTTGAAAAGAACGTCAATGCCGATATTTAGCCCATCGGCGACAAACTTATCCACCATAGCCTCCACCTTTCTTTTTGCTTGTAGTGAGGGATTGAGAACCGAGTTTTCATTTTTCACCACGTTTTTGTGAATCATCTCCTCTTTGTAGAAAATATCCATCATTTGCACAATGATGTCCGCCATATGAATCAGCTCGAAAAAAACGGTGAGCGGTGCGATTGCACTGTTTCCCCCGAAAGAGCTTTCATCCAAGGAGGACAAGCTCTGCGGGTCGTACTCTTTCAAGTAGGCCAAGGACTTGTCAAAACCTAGTTTTAAATGCTCATTACCAAGCGCTTGGAGAACGGTGAGAAATTCCTCCTGCATTGTCTCATATATCTCGGTCAAGATATTGTTGATTGTGAAGTCCTGGAACCTTAAGAGCCGTCCCAAAGAGCTTTTTGCCGCCTGCAAGATCCTGAGGGCCAATTCAGGACTGAACAACTCAGTCAACGACTTCAAATTCTCCTCCAATATCTTGGCTTGAGCCTGAACCTTGGAATAGTTGGCCAACCCGGGCTTCTTATCTGTGGTGCTATCTCCAGTTCCGTTGATGGTGAAAACCTTCCTAAAACTCGTCAAGAAATCGTTTTTCGTCTCCACCTTGACGTGCCGCAATATATTTTCGCTGGTCTGTGCTTCTCTTTGCTCAAGCGACGTGTTCCAGTCTTTTATTGCGTCTTGGCATATTTGTTTGAAGCTCATTTTTTCTTCGCTGATGTAGTCAGCCACATAAGAGTCATATGAAACGTCTATTAGTCCATGCACGAGGGACACGTACGGCTCGCCGGTATTTTTGCTAGGCACGAGTTTCTGCAAAAAGTCGCCAGCAAGTTTTTGATACAATAAGGGGACCAATTCTAGATAGAGCAATCGTTCTCGCCCGCGTCGTATAAGCATTAGAATCACCTCTTGGAGCTGATTCGTGATAAGCTCTTCACTAATTTTGAGCATCATCGGCACCCCCGGAGGAAATATTATGTCCACTATCTGGGAAAGGCTGTTAAATGTCGTGCTCAACTCAAACACAAGCTCATCAATCCTCGGTACATTGATGGCGTAAACCACCTTGTCTGTTTTGGTGACTGTTTCGCAACTCTCTGCTTTTTCATATCCAGAAATAGTACCCGACTCTTCTGCTGGCTCATCTTTGGGAACGGGTGCTGGCACTTGTGTTTCCTGCACATAGAACTCATCCTCATCAATGGAATCTGCGTTCATGAACCGGATCTTGTCATTATCAAAGCAGATCTTCTGCAAGAAAAAATCAATCAACGTCTGTTCGTTTTTCAAGTCCACCAAAATCGCCACAAACTCCTTTGCCCTCTCGTATTCCTGGAGATCGAAGTGGATCTCCAACTCTCTCAATAACGCATTCTCGAAAATCTCCATTATATCTGCAATTTTTTCCGCAACCGTCTTTTTGGATACATCATCGGTGTCCATGCCATTGTACCGCCTCAAATTGCCTAGAAGCCTAGCCTGGTCCTCGGGAGTGTGAAAGGCTTTGAAAATTCGAAGATGGTTATATGCAGTATTGGATTGGAGATCCTTATAGTAGTCTTTTAAAGTGAGGTGAATTTGGAGAATCTGGAAGCGGGCTAGTTTTGGAGCCTTGTATATCCGGTCTAGACACCGTAAAGGGTCCTTTAGAGTAGAAAAGTCGTACCCGGGTTCAGACATTGGCGGCCCTGATTGATGAGCCGACCCAGATTCATTCGAATCTTTCGGACCTTCAAGTGCAGTATTATAAACACCCATTTTTCGGAGTTTGTCAGTCCAGAGTCGGGGGTCACGGACAGCCTTGTATGCATTTTTGGACACAAGCTGAAAGCTCAAGAGATCAGATATTTCCAAGTACCATGAGATGGAACGAGCGACAGGAAAAGGAATCACCTTCTCGTTATAAACATCTATATCAGCGTTCCAGAGCACCTGTGCCATGATGAGGGCTTGGGGTATGGGCTACGCAGTGTTGAGGCGTACCGTGTCTGGTGCTTGTGTGCCGGCACCCGTACACCATGAATGGCCCTATATTTTAAGTCAGCCTCGAACGGCTTTAGGATGTCAAAAGGCTTTGAGATGACATGCTAGATCTCGGATTGGAGTGCTTGGTCTGCCCGGACACTAACAGTAGCGTCGCCTACATCTGTCACGTGACTTTAGTTGAAACCGAAGTTCGCGATGATGTACGGGTGTTGCCATCTCTAACTTTTCTTCATACACACCATCTGCATGAAAGCCCGTACAACCTCTAGCATCTACTACATTACAGAGTGATAATACGGATATCGAGGCTGAGTTTAATAGATTTGCATATAAATATCTTCACACCAAAACATATCTCCAGGCACAAATATACCAACAGAGACCATACAAATTGCATAATACTCGTCTTCACACTCATATGACAAATTGCTCTACCAGGCTACATCGCAGATCGCTCTAACAGACTACATCGCAAGTTGTCCCTTAGGTTTAATCATCAATTACTAGCATAGCGCATCACAAATTGCATTAACTCATTCATAGATCAAGCAGGTCTCATGTCATTCCAGATTCCGGCACATCGCACCACCCGTGCCCTACGATGCCTTCTAAGATGTGATTATTCTATCGTTCGCTACAAACATACTTTTCCAAAATCCCCAAAAGTACATAGTCGAATAAGTGATGAAGATGATGAACTTCATGGAAACATGCAGTATGAGAAGTGCCCCAGTCCAAAGCCCGTCCGGCCAGAGCATGGTGGATCCAAAACAGGTCATTCAGACCAGCCCCGGTCGCTCACCCAAATGATTTTTAGATTTATTCAGAAGGAAACTCAATTGCTCACGGAATCGCTTGATATCGATGCCAAAATCAGCCCACCATTGATTAACACCGACACGTTACCCAGCCATATCCGCGAGCAGGTCCATGCACAAATAGACAACTACAACAGATTCCTCGTGCTTTTAAGTCATCATCCCTTGACAGTACCGCCTGCAGTTTTGCTTGGCTACCATTCTACATTGAGTAAGGTTGAAGCTGCAGATAGAACACGGCTTCTTCGCCATATGATTTACCACCACTTGTGGGCTGACATCTGGAATCTCTGCCTTCAGGACGAAATTACGCTTAATGATATGGAGGAATTGGTCGACCAGATGCATGTGATGCTCTCTGACTCGGACGACTTGTTTGCCATTTTGGGCGCTCTAGAAGCCGCCCGGAAAACGCCTTTCTCCAGCACAAAAGTATATGCACTTCTTGTCGAAAGCGTGCAGTATAGATTTGAAATGGACCCGTATATGCTCCGCCGGTTTCTGGAAGCCCTAGATGCTTTGGATGGGGCACACTTTGTATTCTCGCAAGTGCAGGACTTCGAGAAAGCGCTTGCCACAATTTGCGGTGATAGCGTGGAGTTAAGGGCGTATTTTTTCCCACGGATATTGGAAAAAGGTCTGTTCAAAACTTCGGCGGACTACTTGACTTCGAACGTGCAGAACATGGAACTATATAATGCGTCCTGTGCACATGCCCTTCTCATGAATCCTGGATTTGTCAAAATTCGAGGATTCATTTTTCATTCGGGCGGCAAGTTTCAGAGGGAGAGCTTACCGCAGCTCGTCGATTATCTCATCAGCCGAAAGACATGTTGCATGAATCCCAAAGACTTCTATTTCATCATGCAAGCTCTTACTCCCATCAATGCACACCTGATGTATATGTTGCATTGCAAGATTAAGCAGCCGGACGAGTATGTGACCAATGCATTTTTGATGAGGTTACATGAGCTTGGGTGCAAGGCGACCCTTGTACAAAGTCTCAGAGAGTTCCGTCCCTTGGTTTCGAAAGAGACGTTGGAGGCAGTTTTTGCCGAGGTGACGGCTGAAACCAGCGGAATGTTCTTTTTGAGGCTTGTTTTTCGACATAACCCGGCCATTTTCGGCTCGGCACTAAAGCATGCTCTTTCCAAGGATCTGCTCAGCACGTCTGCATTGATTCCAATGGTTGAGTTCACCAATGAGAATAATTCCGGGCGCAAAATGCTACGCTCTATTCTAGTCAACTTATCGAAGAGGTGTCTGTTTCCAGAGCTTATCAAAGTGTATGCAGAGCTTTCGTCTTTGGACCTCTCTGAGTACAACACAATGGAACTTTTGAGGTTCGGAGTGGTCCACAAGCTTCTAGACCCATGCACCACTGGTCTTCTTTTTAACAAAATATTAAAGAAGGCTTGGCACCCAGAAGATTTGCAGAAAAGAGGTGCGGGTTCTAGCAAGTTCAAGTTGGACAGCGATTTCCAGGAGCAATACAGACAAGCCACAAAGGCGGAAAAGTATCGGCTTTTGAACCGCATCCAGGCCATTTCTCAGGCCATTTCTATCGCAGACGAGCTGTCTATTGTGCTAATTCTTAATTACATCTACGGGTACATTTTTGGCGAGCAAGAAACCGTGCATACTGCCGATCTTCAAAGGCCTTGCAAGCAAGGTCTACCACAACTGGAATCATACCAGAAATTGCCGGGCGAATCATATCCCGCTCTGAGATTCTTCATAACCAACAATGCAGGCAAGCAGTACATCTTCCGGCAACTCATCTCGCATACCGCTCGCTTTATCTGCAAAACACATACGGACGGCCCCAAGGGGGTCGTGAAACTCTCCAACATTCTCCGGCGCGTGCAGTTTGAGTCTACAGATTTGCATGCATCAGTCTACGAGCATATGGTTCTCGAGAACCCCCGAATCGCATTGAAAATTCTAAGTATGTACGAGCTGAAACGTGCCAAACTCGAGAAGATGTTTATCAACAAAGTTGAGCAGGCCATTCTCGGGACTGCAGCCGTCCCGGCCAAAGAAAAACTTGAGCTTTTCTACGAATTTCAACAGAAGAAGACCTCACTTCAATTTAAGCATACTCTCGCAAAGCGTACTGTGGTACTCCTAGGGAAGCTTATGCTTGGCACACTCGGCTCCCACTTGGACTCGAACCAGCTCAGGATGCTCAAGCAGATGGCTCATGACAGCCAGGTTCCAGTGCATGCCATCAGAAAGTGGATTCAACAGAGTAAAAAGTAATAATTTGTTTGAACCCGCATTAGTCTCTAAACACCCAGTGCTGCATATTGTATACATATTTGTGAGAAGCGATCTCACTTTTTGTTTTATCTACCCCGAAATTTGTATCATCCATGGGCTCAATCACTTACGGGGTCACCGGACCCGTATCGATGGCTAAGCCAACTCCTCGTGAAATACATATGAATGACCTATTGATAGCAGAATTGAAGGCTAGGGGCAGTTTCGAAAGTGAACAAGCCACTAAAAAAAGAGTCGAGATTCTCTCTTTGTTTCAGAAGATGGTTCAGGAATTTGTGTATACTGTCTCAAAGAAAAAAAATATGAGTGATGGGATGGCAAAGGATTCTGGGGGTAAAATTTTTACCTTTGGTTCCTACCGCCTTGGGGTCTACGGTCCTGGTTCAGATATTGATACTCTCGTTGTTGTACCCAAGCATGTTACTCGAGAAGATTTTTTTGAAGTGTTCGAACAAATCATAAGAAAGCGTCCTGAATTGGAGGAAATTCATTCAGTTCAAGATGCTTTTGTTCCTATAATCAAACTTGAATTTGGTGGAATATCCATTGATTTGATTTTTGCCAAATTGAATGTATCCAGAGTCCCCAGTGACATGACATTAGACGACAAAAATTTACTCAGAAACTTGGATGAAAAAGATTTAAGGTCCCTAAATGGTACAAGAGTCACAGATGAAATTTTGCAGTTGGTTCCAAAACCGACGGTATTCAAGCACGCTTTGCGGTGTATTAAGATGTGGGCTCAACAGCGAGCTATATATGCCAATGTCTTCGGATTCCCAGGAGGTGTTGCATGGGCTATGTTTGTTGCACGTATATGTCAGTTGTACCCCAATGCAGTCAGCTCAGTGATTGTGGAAAAATTCTTCAACATTTACACGAAGTGGTCTTGGCCGCAACCTGTGCTACTCAAGCCTATTGAGGATGGACCTCTTCAAGTTAGAGTCTGGAATCCAAGATTATATCCCCATGACAGACAACATAAAATGCCGGTCATCACTCCTGCTTATCCCTCGATGTGCGCAACACACAATATCACAAGCTCAACACAAAAGATAATTTTAAAAGAACTTCAAAGGGGTGCTGATTTAATGGCTGAGATTAGTTCTGGATCCAAGACCTGGTCTAATTTGCTTCAGAGACACACTTTTTTCCACGATTACAAATTTTACTTATGCATTGTTGCTGCGACATTGTCCTCTGATGAAGATCATCTTAAATGGAGCAGTATGATTGAGAGTAAAACAAGAATCTTAGTTCAAAAACTCGAGGTTACTGAAGGAGTCGAAGTTGCCCATCCTTACGTCAAAACTTTCAGTGACAGTTATTATGTCGGAGCGCACAATACAGAAGACATAATTAACTCTTATGGAAATCTCAATGGGGAGGAGTTCATAAGCAAACTCCAAAAAGTGGAAGGACAGAATACAGAGTCTGCTGAGGAGAAAAAAGAATCAGTTTTACATCTCACTAAACTTTTTATCGGACTCAACATCAATTTGATGAAAAATGAAGTGAGTGGAGTTCGCAAGCTTGATATTCAATATCCGTGTTCTGAATTCTATAACTTGTGTAAAGGCTGGCAGACGTACGACGAGAAAATCAATTTCATTAGAATCAAGAATGTGAAGCTCCATGATCTTCCTAATGATGTATACGTTGAAGGCGAAAAACGTCCATCGAAAACATCTAAGAAAAGGAAAAAGGACAACCAAGCCGAGCAACATAAAAGACCTAAAAGTATCGCATAGATTTCAATACAAAAATGAATGGCTCTCGACTGCCTTGAGATCCTCCCCCACCCAAAATATATCTTCCACACCTCGGCGTTCTTCTAAACTCTCACCCACAGACCCTAAATTTTTAACAAGCCACTCCACAAAGGTTTCACTTCCACCTGTCGCATTATATATGAGTGCATAAGTGTTCCAAATGTTATGCGTTGGCTCAGTCTTCCAGATCCTGGCCAAATCTGAAGATAGCTTCCTTTGGCTTTGCACACCTATTATCGATTTCGTATAGTATGACCGGAACGCCATGAAACCGTTTATCTTTCTCCTTTTAGTCAATTTTGGAGCACGTCTGTTCATAGTGGTAGCAGTAAGGTCTTGCTTTTTGGTAACAAAATCATACTTGTCGAGAATGCTCTGTAGGTTCGAAGAAGGCCACGGGATTTTGGGCAATTCACCAAAACGTAGTACTGTAACCGGAGGTTTATGTTTAGATGGGTCTCTAGAAACATGCTTTAGCATTGTATTTTGAAGTTTTTTACTCTTTTGGGAAAATAAAGGAAGACAAATTTTTGTATAATTTTTTTTTTATTTTTTTTAGATTTGATTAAATGTGTAACTGCAAGGAGTGTATATAAGGTACATTCCATCTTAACTGTAAATACCCTGCGTAATCAACTGGAATTGATCATACAACCGAGTATACATACTACCCAAACTCTTTCCAATCAATGATGTCTCCACAAATTCACAGGCATCAGAATCATTGAGGTGTAGTTGAAGCCTTTGCTTTAACAAGATACTCGTGCTTTCACCATTATTGAAGCAAGGCAATGATGAGTCTTTCTGCATGATTTCCACCATGTTAATGATCAGGGAGCTTTCCTCTCTAAGAGCAAGAAAACAATCCTTGCAGATTTTTTTAAATTGCTCGAAAAGAGGGCTGTCAATACCTCCAATCAATTCGACATATTCCATGTTTAGTTTGAATGGTGCCGCCTCAAACCCAACACTTCCTGGAGAGTTAGAGAGCAAAAATCCAAAGTCGATGTGAATTATGTGACCCTCATTGTCCACCATGATATTTCCATTATGCCTATCTTTGATCTGTAGTAGATAGCAAATAATAGAGTATGATGCGAGACTCTTCATGAAATTTTCTTGCGCCCTCCTATAGGCCACTGAGTTTTCACCTCCAAAAAGCTTTTCAAAATAGTCTTTTAATGTGAAAATTCTTCTTTTAATATTTTCCCCATTTGCAATCGATATCTCAGTCAAAGACTTCTTGATTGAATGCACTGAAATTGCATTAGTGATTGTCTCCACTAATCCAGTATTTGCACTCGTTATCACGATCTTCATCCTCTTCGTCCAATACGGAATTCTCTTTTTGGCCCAGATACTTGAAATCATTCCGATTAATTGACAAGCAAAAGCTTCCTGGGGCAAATCTGAACCATTTTTGGCAATGACAGAACATAAATCCCAATTGGGTAAATGACCATAAACACTAGAGCTCCTTATTCTTTGCTTCTTAGCCTTCCAGTCTTCTGCAAGTTTGAAGTCATTTTCCAATTTACGCTCTCCTGCGTTCGCTTCATCTCCCCCGAGTTCAACGAACTTGTCATAGTCGATGCCTTCAAACTGATCTTGAAGTGCAATCATCGATTTCACAATTCTCTCTTTTATCGCAGCAGATTGCTCTGTTGTTGCCTGTCCAGAACTTTCTAGCTGTTGTAACATAACTGCCGCAATTCGCATCTGATCCGCTCTCTTTTTCGCAGATGGGTCTGCTTGGGAACTTTTCTTGACATCTGCTGAATCTAAGATTTTCAAATGAGATCCTTCTAATGATGCGAGGTCATAGTTCGAAGAATTAACCGACGACACCTTGAGGTCACTTAGGTCTGCTTCAACTTGCATCAATGCATCAGAGATCTTCTCCGATTCCTTAATTTCTTCTTCGACCGATAATTTCGCTTCTTTTTTGGCGGCGTTCTTATCCTTCTTTGATAATCTTCTAAGAATCATTTGGTTTTGGGCGGTAGAAGGATTGAAATCGATCTCATCGCTTAAAAATTCAACAAACATTAAAAATGGAACTCTTTCTGCAGAGTTCAAGCAGCAAGCCTCATTTATATTTAGCTTCAATATTTTGTGATATCTCTTTCTTGTACTTGTTATGGGGAGCAACTGAGGAATATCAATCTCAGAAGGAAGAATTGTATCGTTGATAATAGATAATTCAGCTCTCAAAGCCGACAATCGAGCTTCTTTAGGAACCTGAGACAATCTGAGTGAAATGTTTTGTAGAGCAATCATGAAGTCTGTAACACATTTTGCATAGTTCACTCGTAAACACCTCTCAGGATTGTTGACCTGGCGGTCTAATTGTTCAGAACTCCGGTATGCAATATCCAGCGATCCCCTATTGCTCGTAATTAATTCAAACTCTGAAGGGCTAGCATCAGAATCATCAAAAGGCTTGTTTAAGTCTGGCAAAGACTGAGAAAAATGCTGTTGACTTACTAGTCTGTGATGAGGTGTAGATTTCTTGAGTATTGTCGATACATCCATCCGCTCCTCCATACTTTGCAAAATGCTCAAGCTTTCTGATTTTTCTGCGTTTGCTAACAATGATTCCCTATGTTTACGCAAAGATTTAGTATCATCCTCGTCGCTAGTGTAAAATTCTGAGTCATCAGAAGCCAAAGTCAGGGTTGATCGCCTTTTAAGCCTTGCAGAAGACTCGGAGTGGCGATTAAGAGACTCGGAGTGGATCTTTGGTAACGAGGATCCCTCCTCGTCAGAGTGCGTAGTTCTGGATTCACTGGATAGCTTCTGGTTTTTCAAAGTCAAGTTTCGAGTAAGAGTCTTCTGGAAATTTGCCAACTTGAAGACAAACGATTTTTGCTGCTTTGCCTGCGTTCTGATAATAGGTGAGGTATAGTCATGAAGGTTAGGAAGTCCAAAAGAAGCTGCAATTGTTCCACATAAAATCATGGCTGGATGAATATTTTCTCTAAACTCAGTGGATTCGAGAGCATTCGGATTGAAAAGAACATCTTGAAGTTTGTTTACCAAGCTGCGGACTGTTTGGAATGAATATGAGTCAGGGCTGTCTTTCAACTCAAAAATATAAGCTTGTAAATTCCAAAAGACAATCAAGCTGAAATGAGGATACATTTCACAGTATTCCAAAATAAAATCCTCGAGAGCCATCGAATCTGTTTCAAAAGATATCAAAATCTGTAGCAATTGTGGTATCAAAAATTCGATATCTTCATACTTGTATGTTCGAAGCTTTTTCAACAAATGAAATTGAACACCTATCTCAGAGGAATGACGACGAATAAAATCGACACATCTGAAGATATCAAAATCCGAAGATTTTATGCTTTCCAAAACGTTTTTAGCCTTTTCGTCCATTGTACAACTGTCAACTGTGCCCCGTGTGAGGTGTAATTCTCGATGTAAAATGAGGTGTCTATCGTTTCTATGTATGCAGGACTTACATTTGTATTCTAAATTTTCACATTGCTTAGACGCTCTAGCTCAGCGTCCCGCTAGGCAAAGCATTATAAACCTCACTTAACTTAAGAACCGCATCGCTAGGACTGTCATTTTGAATGTCAATGTCAGCATTAATCAAATACGCGATGTCTTGCCTGCCTGATTTCTTGAACAAGGAAGCTTTGAAACTCTCGGCCCTCTCGCTTCTCTCTTTAGCTTTCTCTCTTTGCAAATTCTCTACCTCGAATTTTTCATTCGTGGCGGTGACATGATCATTGGCTTCTAAAGCTGCAATTGTGTTTCGCCATAATCTTCTAGACTCATTTGGAAGTTGCTCCTCTATGGCTTTCACTTTGGGGTAAAAAATAAGAGCTTTAGATGTGTCATAAAGCACTTTCTTCTCTCCTGTACTCGACTGGTATTCCATGACACCATTCCATTTGCCAGAAATCGTATACAAAGTGTCAGAGCCTTTTTTGATTGTGCCGTCAATAGTGTCGTAATCACCGCTGATAAAACCTTTGGTTTTAAACTCTATATCAGCCTCCAAGCCTGTCTTCTTACACTTTATCAACATATGATCACCCAATTCATATCTGAGCTTACCAAATAATATCCCTCTACCATAGATGTTTGGTTGAGTAACAGAGTATACCTCGCCATCATGTTCACCTAATGTGACATATGCCACACCCTTCATCAAGGCTGCGGAAGAATTTCCCAAAAATCTAGATTCAGGTATCAATGCTCCATCCGCCCTGATATGCTTCTCTGGGAGAAGGTAAAAGTACGAAGATTCAGGTGGATGATGCGATGTCTGTTCTGCCACATAGTAAGCTGTGTTTCCGCCAGGCAAATCGTCCCAGTAGCAGCCATAAATCTCTCCAAGAATAGGATTCAATGGCTTTTTGACGGCCTTTGGTGCAATATGCCATCCAGACAAATACCACTTGACTACCAAAAGAAAGCGTTCCACATCATCGACAGTATTATTAGCTTCGATTAGAATATCTGGGGTAAAGAATGCATTTGTAATCCTCTCAAGCATCGACTTTTTTTCTAAAATGAACGTAGGGAGAGTGATTCGTGTTAGATCGCAGCCGGGCCGTAACTGGGAGATTATTCCCATCAATATTGATTGGTTCTCGGAACCGATCTCATCAACCCCTTCACTCAGTGCTCCCTGTTCACCGTGTTCAGATAATCCAATTTTGTTTTTCAAGCGATTCAAGACCATACTTGTTCAGTTTCACTACTTAATTGAGGTGAGCAAAGTAGTATTGCTCCGGGTTTCGCGCGTTCTCAGCCCCTCCTTTCCCTAAGGATGAAATATCCACAATACATAACAAAAGGTAATTCAAATTTATTAAGCTCTCAGTAAGTTCATATCTTGATTCATAAGATGCGTGTTTATGTTTTTAAATCCCTGATTGTTTTTACTCTTATTCTGTCTCGAATACTTATAAAATCTCTTAATAGAATAAATCTTAAACAAATCTGAAACACCGCATTCAAGATATAAAGGACGCAATTCAGCCACTATTTCAATTCGTGGAAATGAAAACCATGTCCGACCAAAATTTTTCTGAGGCACTTATTGAGTTGAGAATTAAACTTAAAATGTTTATCACAGCGTTTTGCACCTTAGGGCTGGTAGATACGGCCGTTATTAATCAAGAGCTAAAGCTGCTGCTCGCCGCCTGCCAGAATTACGAAAGAATTAAAGATCAGCTCTCAACTCAAGAAATTCATCTACTCCAAGAAATCGATTTCTTGACATCAATAATTTCAACAATGATTATTGAACGAGCAAAATTTGAGAGTTGCGATTTTTGAACAAAGCCAAGTCTCAAGTAATTACTAGACGAACGATTAGCGGTTCAAAAAAACTTCGAGAATCTTGAACTCTTGTGAGAATAGTCGCGGGGCAGGTCGGGCATTGGAGAGATATAACTGCCCAAGCCATAGTAGCGCAAAACAAACTCCACGTCGCCGATGGCGGCTCGGTCTCCCTGCATCACCACCGATGGATTGGCCAGCTGGTTGCCATTGCCGTTGCCTGTAAAAACCTTTTCTGCCACTGCGCGTACATCCTCAATCGATAAGCCGTTGATCTTCCTCACCATGTCGTCCACACTGGTGACTTTGCCCTGACACTGCACCTGGCGCCCGATATCTTCCAAAGCAGCGAGTTTGCTTTCAACATTCATGAGAAGCGAAGCCGTGAGCTGGTTTTTAGCCCTGCTGAATTCATCCTTCGTGATTCCGCCCTTACTGACATCCAGCTCCATGACCTTGGCGAACTCGTGGCAAATCACCTGCGCCATGTACTCGGCCAGCTCGGTATAGCAGGAGATGGTAATTCCGAAAAGTCCCAGGTCTGTGTGTGCGTGGTTAAAGGCTAAGCAATTCTCCACAAACGGGTACTGGTTGAGCACACGGAATAAGCGAGAGAACATGCCTTTACCGGGCCCACCGGCGGAGAACGAAGACCCGCCACCAAGCAACTTTTGCAACGTGGCCAATGCGTAGAGATCTTCGCTTAAAAGCCCTTTCGTTTCAAACGCAATCTGCATATGTACAAGTTGGGGAAGATTGCTGAAGCGAGGCTCCTGGTAGGGCAATGCAATCTCATTACCCCGGTAATGCGCTGGTTGGTGCGCGGGCACTGTTGACTTTGCATTGGAAGACCAGTCGCCCAAACGAGACTCAACCATTCGAAGTGCTTGACCGTGGTCCACACCCACCATAGCCACGACGGTGTTCTCTGGTGTATAGTGCTGTTGGTGGAAGTCCTGAACATCCGCCAATGACATGCGCTGTAACGACAGTTCCTTACCATAGATGGGCATGCCCAAAGTTTCGGTTCCGTATGCAGCTTCGTGAAGGATTTCGGGCAAGAGCATATCGTGTTTGAAGGAGAGCTCTTCGAGTTCGTAGAGGCCCGTGGAAACGGCCTCTGCAAATTCCACATCTAAGAGCTTTGGGGCACGCACAGCTTCGGAAATACAGTCGAACATGCTCTCTGCATCCTTATTGAACACTGAAGCCTGGTAGAGAATCAGCTCACGCTGAGCCCCACACATGTAATTGCCGCCTAGGCGAGCTAGATCATCCATCATTTCTGACCCAGTTCGGCTTGCAGTAGACTTCCAGGCCATACGGTCGAGAATATGAGAGATCCCGCTATTTTTTGTGGTTTCATGGCGACTGCCCCCGCCAATATAGGCGCCTAAAGCACTAAAATGCCCTGGTGTGGAGTCGGTTACTAAACGAAGACCGTTGGAGAGTGTGGAAATCTCAATAGGGCTTGCGTTGACTTTCTGCGCCAGAGCAGATAAGTGCCGTAATTGAACCCTTCTAGCTGCCTTGAAAAGCATTGTAGATGTGTGGATGGAGAAGAAAATCGAGGGATGAACAACTGAGAGATGAGAAGCAAGAGGTCGGTAGGCGAATGTCTGTGAAAGTGCGTCTTGTGTACAGTACCATCTCCCCGGCCAGGCTGATTTGCTGACTAACAAGTGCAACATTTTATGGGTGAGGCATATTGATCCTAGTGAGAGTCTGGATATCGTGGACCTTGCCCTCTGGCCTTTTGCGTATGTATAATATCGAAATACATGATCGATTGAATATCAATACAAAGGCCATTAGGTAAAATTACGTGACACATGAGTTGTTCGACTAAGTAAATCTATACAAACATGTTCCATTAAATATCCTGGCAGTGTAGGCTCCTATCACAAATCGATGAATCTGGCCTCTGGATGGTAGAACTTTGGGCACGACCAGTAGGGTCTTCTAATACCGTCCCAGACACTGTTCTCTACCTCGCCAAGAGTTTCCTTGGGCACATCGACCTCATGGAATTCACACTTCAACCCATAATTGGCTAAGTCAATCTCTACCAATTTTTTGTACACCTCGTACACAACCTGGCGGTCTGCACCAAGCCCATTGAAGAAGGAAAAAACACCGTGTGGCTTTAGAAGTCCCACCACATAGTCAAACAATTCAAGCATGTCGGAGTAGTGCTCTGAAAACGTGTCGTAGTAAATACCGTTAAAGTACACTTGTCCACTGGAAAGCAACTTGTCCAACTGCTCCTGCCAACGGCCCTCCAAAATTACCACATTTGGTTTTTGGTACCACCCGTCGGCCTTGAGTTTATGCAACACATCGGGATGTGCTTCACATATGTAGTGCTTGGTAGGATTCTTCTGCTGGATCATGGTATCGATGATACCCATGCCAAAGCCAATGTTAAGGATGTTGACCTCGGTGTCTTTTTGACCATCAATAATGGACCCTTTAAAAAGAGACTCGCAGCCTAAAGCCATAAGATCGGTTTCCCAATCCATCATAACTCCGTCCTGGTGAGATTCAGTCACCAAGGCACCATTTTTGTACTCGAGCTTGGTATCAAGGTACGCCTTTTGGTTGAACGAGGGGTCTTGGAATGTCTCCTCTGTCTCTTCTGTCTTTTCTGTCTTTTTTGTCTCTTTGATCTCTTTGATCTCTTCGGTCTCTTGTATCTCTTCCGTCTCTTCGGTCTCTTGTATCTCTTCCGTCTCTTCGGTCTCTTTTCCGGTGGCTTCGCTCTTGGGTGTTTCCTTGTCTTCCACTAATTTCGGGACAAGTGCCTCATGATCCAAATCTTCAGTATCACTGACTACCTCCATATCATACTCAGTAACTTTGCGGAGCAATAGCTCTGCTCGTACTCCAGCAGCAACGATTTGGTCGTATAAAACAGAGTCATGCATGTTGCGGCGGATCAAGATGCATCCCGGAGTCTCGTTTTGTTCGCTGGTTAAGCACCAGCCCGCTCCGTACTCAAGAAGAATTGTCACCATTTCGTCTACCACGGCAATCTCCTCTTGCGCAGCATCGCTGGGAACATGTTCAAACATGATGTGCAATGGCGTCGTGGTGGTGGATGGCTCCTCTTCAATTCCATGTGTGTAGTTGTATGCTTCTTCAAGCGTATATGTGGCGGGGATTCCGGCCTTGAGAAAGTGCTTGAGCTCTTCTACATAATTCTGTGTGATTGGCCGCAGGGTGAATCGGCAGAGTTCGTGTAGGTCCGACATTAGTGGTGGATTCAGTTACTGCGCAAGTGTGCGATGAGCTGCAGCTGGGCGCATGCGTAGTGGAAAATCGAGATGAGACCCATATGAACAAATTAGCGGACAAATCAAGTTAGTAGTATGAAAGCGACCGGACCTTGATTTGAAGCGTATTTCGGGTATGGCGACTGAAAATACTAGGTGGTGTTTGCGTAGGAACAGACACAGAAATTGCCTATATTGGTAAGGTGACGTACTACGCTCGAAGCTGGGTAGCTTCCAGCCAAATCACAATGAGTGTTAATGCTGAACACTTCTTAAACATGGTTGTTCGTTTGCATGGAACACATCAATGTTGCATGATTTAGCTGCTGGCTTCATGTCCATAATAGTGTACATACAATAGTTTGAAGCATTCGCAATAAACTTGGAAGAGGCTCAAAAGAAATAACATATTGTTTACTCGCATATATGTTGAAGACGAGGCCAGTCTATTTTTTCATTACTTTAACAATACACAAAATACGATTGGACATGTTCCTCGAAACTGTGTCTACGCAGGAACCCTCCCAACTCGGAACTACCGGCACTGGCGCAATTTGCCAAGTAAAAAGTAAGCTTTTTACAATCCTCAGTTACGAGCCCGTTCACATGACTCACGATGATTTTTGGTCTCGTGGATTTTCTTCTCATCATAAACGCCTTCTGCATCAGCTGATTTACTTTAAAATTGCATTTAAGCGAGTGATATTTTCTCGGGCATGCACAGAGCGCTATAGACACACGTCAATGTAGCACAGGGCAGGTTGCATTTTCAGTGCATAATCTTCTCTCAAAATAGAGTATTGAAGCCTTCCTGAAAAAACCGGATCCACCTTGGGACCCAGCCTTCTGCTTGCCGAAAAGTCTGTTAATTTTCCTCGCTTTTGAGGAAGCACAAGCTAAATTTGGACCGAGGTAAACTGCATAGAGTTTTATGTAGGCACTCGCCCCAGCGACACGTATAGAGGGCTTAGGGCAAATGTCTTGGCTACAAGAATTAGGGAGAAATCGGTGATCTCCGCTATTGACGTGTATTGTCTCTGACAATGGACTATCTGTAATAGAGTGCATCACGTGACTCGAGACATCTTCGCAAATACCACGCGCCAAACGCAAGCACGAGCCTCAACAATCCCACTTTTCCCCACTTCATGAACGACGATGAAATCTATATCAAGCAGGAACATATTTCAGACAATGGCTTGACGGATTTGGACATGATGCAGGACGATCCAGCCCCCACAAAGGAACAAGATCTCCTATCACACCCTCAGACCTACAACACGAGCGACTCCGACCTTCGACAAACCCATCTAGACAACCTCGGGATGCCCAAATATAACACCTATCAATATGGAGACTATGTTGGCGCCAGAGAAGCACTTCCTCCCGACAACTACAGCAACTTTGCCAACCTGTATATGGTAGATGGCCAGATGATGGTCCCGACAGTTAGCGATCCGGGATTCTACGAGCTGCGGACAGCTGTAGGAAACAGGAACGAGTATGCGATGAACCAACTGCTCGATTTATCTAACCTGGGCCAGGCTCAACCCATGTTCGAAGTGGCGAGCTCCCCTTGTGGAAGTGGTAACCCACGAATAAAAAAGGAGGAACCTGAAGGCTCGGATTTTCACAGTGGAGAGGAAATTGGGGCTTCAGATAACAGCGGCCACACTAGGCAAGACAAGAAGCCCCGGACAAAGTCGGCACATAATCTCATTGAACAGCGATATCGGAACAAAATGAACGAGAAGTTCCAGGTGCTTCGTGATTCGGTGCCCGTGCTCAGAGAGTATAGGCGAGCATCCAACGGAACTCACGACGAAGACTATGGAAATGAAGAGTTCGGACAGATTGGTGGTGACGAGCATGGCGTTTTGGGAGAACTGGCAATGGCTCCGGTGAAAAAGCTCAACAAGGGGATTATACTTACAAAAAGCATCGAGTACATCAAGTACCTTGAGTCTAAAAATCAGAGGAAGATGATGGAATACCAGCAGTTACTCGAGCGGGCTGAGATGCTTGGATATAAGGTGAACCGTGATTGAGCCTCCTGGAATCAGTATGTAAAGAACATTCAGGCTAAAGAAAAGCCGAAGCCGTTGTTTTCATAGTGGGGTTTATGTTCTTGCAATTCTATAGGAATGATGATGCTAATCTAGATTGAACTTAACCATTAAGACCCGCAGGGTCATATTGCAGGTTTAATTGTTTATTCCGGATTTTGGCAATTTGGGCACTAGCTTTTGTTATTGAGCTCTGAAGTTTAATTGTTTGTCTTCATGCAGATCCTTAAGTGCCAACTACCGGGGACCTCAATCTCTTTGGAGCTCTGATTTATTTCCGTTGGGTGTGAGTTCACTATTGGGCTCTGAGTGCCATGCTGCTTTCTAAGTTCAATAACGTGGGCGTCTCTGGTGTTCAAGGGTTCTGTCTACGGGAAATCTACTGTAAAACACGTTCAGAGTAAATCTGGGCACGGTATGGGTCAATGCTTTCAAACTTGGTAGCAGTGAATATGGACTGATTTGTGCGTATGCGCTAAGAGTTCGTGCGTTGAGTTTAACGTCTTTGCCAGTGGGCTGTGGCATAATGTAACGGAGTTTGAGAACGAATTTTCAGGAGTCGTCATAAAAACCGGAATTTTCGTTCGAGTTTCATCTAGAGTCGCAGAAAATCTGGGCAGCAACCTTTGAATCATGGCGGATGGCGTTTCTTGGTTACAACTTTCGGTTCCATGACTTATTGCTGGGCTCTGTTTCGCTAGACCGCATGCCGTCACGTGGTGCGATCGGACCATCGCATCGAAACGCGCTCGCTAAAAACCGCGCCCACATCCGTGCACCGTCGTATAGGGTTTGGTATATTTTTTCGAGCCTTAGCCCGTCTGAAGCTCTCCCCAAACTAATTCTCCACGACTACTTCTTCCAGACTTTCGACATGGCTGTCCGGGAATTGGTCCTCACGGCATATGACTCATTCCAGGCCCTCTCCGTTCCTTGGAAGCTTGCGCTAGTGGTACTCGTACCGTATGCCTACCATATTTTGTGGCAGATCGCCTACTCTTTTAGAAAGGACAGGGTGCCGTTGGTCTTTCACTGGATTCCGTGGTTTGGCTCCGCAGTTGGATACGGAATGCAGCCATACGAGTTCTTTGAAACCTGCCGTAACAAGTATGGAGATGTGTTTGCTTTTGTCTTGTTGGGCAAGGTCATGACGGTGTACTTGGGCCCAAAGGGGCATGAGTTTGTCCTCAACTCCAAGCTTGCGGATGTTTCTGCCGAAGACGCATACGCTCATTTGACTACTCCCGTTTTCGGAAAAGGTGTTATTTACGACTGTCCCAATCACCGTTTGATGGAGCAAAAGAAGTTCACAAAGACTGCATTGACAAAGGATTCTTTCGTTAGATACGTTCCCAAGATAAAGAGCGAAATTTTAGATTACTTTAAGACGTGTTCAGATTTCTCCATGAATGAGCGCAACAACGGTGTGGCTAACATCATGAAGACCCAGCCGGAAATGACCATTCTTACTGCATCATCATCCCTTTTGGGTGATGATATGCGGGCTAAGTTTGACCCATCCTTCGCCCAATTGTACTCAGATTTGGACAAGGGCTTCACCCCCATTAATTTCGTTTTCCCCCACTTGCCCTTACCTTCCTACTGGAAGCGTGATGCTGCTCAGAAAAAGGTCTCTGCTACTTACATGTCATTGATCAACAAGAGAAGACAAACGGGCGACATTGATGCAAATAGAGATTTGATTGATTCTTTGATGGCCAACTCCACCTACAAAGATGGTGTGAAGATGACGGATCAAGAGATTGCCAACTTGCTTATTGGTGTCTTGATGGGAGGCCAGCACACCTCTGCATCCACATCCGCTTGGTTCATGTTGCATTTGGCTGAGAAGCCTCAACTTCAGGAGGAATTGTACAACGAGATCCTCAGCGTGCTCGCCAAGAGAAACGCTACTTTCAACGACTTGTCATATGATGACTTGCAGAACATGCCGCTTGTCAATAATACCATAAAAGAGACCTTGCGTTTACACATGCCATTACACTCGATATTCAGAAAGGTCAAAAACAATTTGGTTGTGCCCAACACCAGCTACGTTGTGCCTAAAGGGCACCATGTTTTGGTTGCCCCCGGTTATGCACACACCTCAAAGGAATGGTTTCCGAACCCCGAGACCTTTGACCCACATAGATGGTCAGAAGTGGATAATGTCAATGCTCAGGAAGATACCGTGGACTATGGGTTCGGAAAAGTCACCAAAGGTGTGGCCTCGCCTTACTTGCCATTTGGTGGTGGAAGGCACCGGTGTATTGGAGAGCAGTTTGCATACGTACAATTGGGCACCATTTTGACCACTTATATCTACAACCTTAAGTGGAGCTATGCCAAGGGAGCTTCTCTTCCTTCTGTGGACTACCAATCTATGGTGACACTTCCAATGGAGCCTGCTGAGGTCGTGTGGGAAAAGAGAGAAACGTGTGTTATATAAAAGTCAGAGACTACTTATCAATAATAATTAATCACTGTTTGATGTATTTATGGTTTTATTCCAAGCAGCCTTTCACGAAGTTTTGGTGTACGGGTGTGACTGTGTGAAAAATCAGTTTCAGCGGTCTCGTCAACATCGCGATGACGACCTTCAAGCTTCGAGTCCCTGCCTCCAGTGCCAATATTGGCCCCGGGTTCGATGTTCTTGGAATCGGTCTCAATCTCTATCTTGAAATCTCTGTTTGCGTGGACGCCTCTCGTGACACTTCTGCAGACAAACATCATGCACTCTTGAGTTACGAAGGAGACTCTGCCAGCGGCGTGCCGCTCGCCAGTGAACGCAATTTGGTGACCCAGACGGCCTTGTATGTGATGAGGTGCAACGGGATAGAGAACTTTGAGCCCGGGACGATGATCCACGTCAAAAACCCTATTCCTTTGGGCCGTGGGTTGGGTTCCTCGGGCGCTGCCATTGTGGGAGGAGTCATGTTGGGAAACGAAGTTGCCAAGTTGAACTTGTCGAAGGAAAGGATGCTTGACTATTGTTTGCTAATAGAGAGGCATCCTGATAACATAGCAGCAGCCATGTTGGGGGGCTTCGTGGGACTGTACTTGAATGAGTTGGGTGCAGAGGAAACTGTGGCGAAGAACGTGCCTTTGGACCATATTTTGCCAAAGGAAAGCACGGATGCGGCAAAATACGAGACTAGGCCTCCGCCGACACATATTGGCCAGTACTTGAAATACAACTGGAACAACAAAGTCCGGTGTGTGACGGTGATACCCGAGTTTGAGGTCAAAACAGACGACTCTCGTGCTGTTCTTCCGCAGCAGTATGAGAAGCTGGACATTGTGTTCAATTTGCAACGGTTGGCAATTTTGACTACCGCGTTGACCCTTGATCCACCCCAACACACCGTCATCTATGAATCCATGAAGGACAAAATCCACCAGCCGTATCGTGCGCAACTCATTCCGGGACTTGAAAAGGTATTGCAGCAAGTGACTCCAGTGAGCCACCTGGGTTTGTGTGGAATCTGTCTCCTGGGTGCAGGGCCCACGATTCTTTGCTTGGCTACGGAAAATTTTGAGGCCATTGCAGAGACAGTGATTTCTATTTTCGCATCCCACGGTGTCAAGTGCAATTGGAAACTTTTGGATTTGGCCTACGATGGTGCCACTGTGGACAGAACATGATCAGCTTCAACGATATGGCTAGTTTGTAAATATCGAATGAGGCTAAAAGAAATACTCGATTCTGATTCAAGGAGGTAGTCGAGGTAGTCAAACTCGAAATAAGTCAGATGCTGATCACTTTCATGGCAATCAGATTTGTGGGGGAATATCTGATGTTTTAGATAAGTCTATGCATCCGGTTATGTTATCCCAGTATTTAGGACTGTTGTAACATTTAGAGCCGAAGTAATAGCTGGTTTCAGCCAGTGGTCAAGCAGGAATTTTAATTTTTCCCGAGCTCATGTCAGAGTAGGGAATTTTTTTTATGTCTAGCAGGGTTCAATCTGTTTTTTATCAGGCAAAGTAGTCAGTGGAGGTAGTATGCTTTATTTGCAGATTTTTATTGGCTGACTAAAAAGTTAATGCTAGTAATTCACTTCAACAATTGCCAATAGTCATATAGGTGGTCAATTTTTGATTGCTGCTAGTGATATTTTCTAGGCAGTAGCAATTTTTATTGAAGATAATTCAGTTGCTCAGTATTAAGTAATTTGATTCATTTTGCGAGAGTGAGAACGAACTACCCAGAAAATGTAATTGGGGAGCCACAAAAAAAAAACTTCATTTATTAATAGGGTTTATTGCTAGCACAATCCACGATTATTGACTCGATCAAATTAATTATACCAATTACTTGCCGAAATACCGGATGTGTCCCACTCAAGACCTCAAGATGCCTAATCTGTACAATCCAGTTCTGATGCGTAGCTGAGGTGAAGTTGAAATCCAGCACTCGCGCGCAGTTAAACAACGAATACTACAGACATGAGCGACGGTAAATTGCAGAGCAAGCTTTTCGAAGAAAGCGCCCTTGAAGCATCACAGACAAGGCCATTATTGTTAAGTCAAGTGGAGGTGAGCGGGGGAAACAACTTCTCTCGCAATTTCTTTTCCAAGGTGCTTAGTCCCTTGATCGAGGAGAGCGACTATACCTTGAAAGAGCTTTTGCAGAGGGTGGACGAGAGCTACTCCAATTTGGTAAAAACTAACGTATTTCTGGCGATCCGGCCCTCCTTGCATGTTGATTACTTGCATGGAATTCCAGAGAAAAAGCTTTACAACCAGGAACGGTCGATTCTCACTAAGGTGTTGTTTGATATCCAGACTAAGGACTTGACTTGCGGAGAGGCTTCCTTGGGCTTCAACAGTGAGGATAACATGATTTTGGACTTGAATTATGCTAACCACAATGTCAACCACAATGCCGAATTCTTTGGCGTGGACGTCAACTATAGGCCTTACAAGCCCCACGAGCACTTGAAGTCACAGATCAAGCTTACATCCAACTTGCGCAATCCGTCATACAAATTCATTGTCAACTTGTTCAATTTGCATGACAATAACCAGACGTGGCAGGGAAACTCTGCGAAGTCCTCGGGTGGGGTCATTGGTGTTCTGTTTACCGACCCGCAAAATACGCTCTCTCTTTTCAATGGCTTGCTGTTGACCAGGAGAAACATTTACGACATTCAAGATGGCAAGTCGCAGGACTTTGATAGCGACTACTTGAAGTCTGCTATTTTGTCCAAAGCTTCGTACACTACTGTGGAGTACCTTGCTGAAATTTTCCCTGTAAATGGCTTTAGAACGTCTTTGGAGAACGAGATTGCTTCTGATCAGCAACAAAATGCCGAAACAAAACCAAGCATTTTTTTTAAGACCCTGGGCTCAGTGGACTATTTCAAGTCCTTGGTGAGCAACGCATTGACTATGCATTTTTTCGGAGAACTTGGATACATAAGAAGCGACCAAAAAGTTCATCCGTCTGATAAGTTTTATTTGGGAGGTTATGAAAGTTTCAGAGGCTTCGCCAGAAACTCGGTAAATGCTGCAGGAGGCTTGCAATATTTTAAAGTGGGTGCCACTCTTTACAGTCAAGTGCCTCCCTTCATACATGTTTCCAAATCTAGGGGAACACACCCTTTGAGACTTTATGCTACCACCATGGCCGGAAACGTCGGTGACAATGTGTTTGCCGACTCTGGCGTGGCCAGTGTTGGTGCAGGGCTTCGATACTTTAACCGGTGTGTGCGCATGGACGCGGGATACTTCGTATCACAGAGACTCAACACAACAAATGATGCAGGAGTCAGAAATGGTTTCAAACTTGAAGTCTCGTTGAACGGAGCTCGCTCGAGCTGATCTCTGAGTTGATTCCTAACAGTTGGTCCAATGTTGACCTCTAACAGGTGATCTCTATGGTTTAAAAATTTGCAAGACAAAGTGTACACTATATGACCCGATGAATATTTTGAAAAGCGAACAGATGTTCAGTAACAGATCAGCATGTAGCCCTCCTATGTTGCGTGTGCTGCACACAATGTTGCCATGATCAGGCGTGGGGTCGCGCTACCTCACCTACACAATCACTCATAGTGACAATCTTGGTAACATATCCAGTGACATACTCACAAGGGCAATTATAAGTCAAACACTAAAGGATCGCATTAACTGAAGATTTCAATGGCCACTAAAGACTCTGCTTGAGTATTACCAATATCTCAGACTCTTAGACAAGAATAACTGCAAGCAAACACAATAACAATGCAAAATGAAATAATATCCAACGTCCTTTTAACAGTCGAACAGCACAAAGGGAACATCACCTCGTTTAGAAAATCTGTGCTCAGCGACGAATATTCTGGAAAAGGAAAACATCCCTCTCGCGTGCTAGTATGGAAAACCTCTTTTATCACCGAGACTTTAAACATTCAAAAATGGCAGACCAGTCTCCAAGCAAGCCGTGTGATTTACCATAAGCTCCGTAAAAATGTCCAGCTTGCTATCCCTTGGCATAGTTTGGACAAAGATAATGAGTTTTGGCTTGGCAAAACTGGACTGTATATGCAACGTCTTCAGCGATTCAAAAATGTGCAAAGCGATCCCTTAAGCCCTTCCGAAAATGGTGCCGGCCTTTTTGAGAGAGAAGGTGAGTACGAAGATAGCGTAGAGCTTTTGCAATCTATAGTATTAGACGTGCAGCGCCTATTTCCTGGAGACGACTTTTTCCACCACAATGCTAACTCGCTCAAAATCAAAAGGCTGCTTATTACGCTCATTTACACGTGGTCAAAGTGCAACTCCAACGTGGGGTACAAGCAGGGCCTTCACGAAATTTTTGGCCTCTTGTACCGCAATTTCTATTTGGAATCGGTCATATTAGACGACTGCGACCTGTTTTCACGCGAGGACATGGACATTCTCTCGCTCTACAACCTACATTATCTCGAACATGATCTTTTTTCAATCCTCAATAAGTTCTTGGTTTCCAGTGGAATCGCCAAGTGCTTCTATGAGTCCGAGACCCAACTACTTTTGGCCATACAAACCTTCAACGGGTACTTGATGAAAGTGGACCAATTAATACATTACAATTTAGTCACAAAGCTCAAGCTTGAGTCACAGCTCTGGATCATACGCTTTCTCAGGCTTCTATTGCTTCGTGAATTAGGTTCTGATATGGACAGAATCTCCTCACTCTGGGATAAGATGGCGGCAGCGGAATCCATGAAAATTTCTGGTACGCAAGACCTCTTGCCCAATCTTGTCAGCTTTCTAGTGGTGGTGCTACTAATCCACATTAAGTCTGAATTAATTTTGTGTGATTTTTCAGAAGCACTTTCTCTTTTGCTCCACTACCCTATCGCCGGGCAGGTCAAAGAGGACCCCGACTTTTTCTCCAACTTGTTTAAGGATGCCATGCAACTCAACTCACTCAAGGGACAGGACTTGAAACTTTACGAGTACGGCATCAAAATGAACCAGAAGTACAATCTGCGTATCAAGGTTACTCTCAACCATACAGGATGTTCCCCGAAATCTTCTATGGAGACTAATGGTGAAGATAGGAAGGCTAAAATGGCATTTGAGAAGTACCGTATGGAAATGCGCCTAAAGAAGAAGGCTCAATCGATGATGAATTGAGAGAGATAGACATGCTATATGAATGACTGTGATACAGTGTTTTGCAAAACTATTTGAACCAGAGCGGTGAAGTGTTTCGAACCACACTAGCAAGTCAAACAAACCAGTAATACAAAAGATTTCATACAAGCGCTAACAAGTTGTTGAGCACAGAACAACAAGGAAACCCGTTTATTTCCGTCCGTTTTGACCGTTGATTAGCAATGCAAGACTCTCAAATGTAGTTTGAAGAGGCAAACCTCGAGATTTAAAATTACAGAATATTCAATTCTAAAGAAAGTTAGTCTGAAAGACTGTGCGAAGGGGTACAACACTTTTTGAATGATTGGTTCGTTTAGTTTTGCTAGTGTGGTTTGAATCGTTCTGCCGCGGTAATTGGAATAGTTTTGAAAAACACTGTAACCAAAAATACCATAGTGATAGCATTAACATAGGGGTACATGATCATGAAAGTACCCGTTTCTAGCGATTATGACCGCTGATTGTTACAGTTGGTTTTACTCAATCTCTGATCGATTCACTGGACAATACAGATTCACTAAAATTGAAAGCCCACTTTTATGTATCATTTGACGACTGGAATTCCATTCTAATTTCTCTATTGGCTAGTTCAATAAAAAACAAAAAAACTTCCTAGTAACTTTGAACTGCGACAATAGCTACGGATGATTCCTATTTTTGTCATGAGTGATGTCATAAATGAAAGAGTTCATTCCCATAGCTTCGCACGCGCGCGCTTGAAGATTCTCAAGCCTTAATCTCTCCACCAACACCAATGGGTAAAAGAAAAACGGCAGCCAAGCCACAAAAAAAACTCAAGCAAAAGCTTGATATCACTTTCCGGTGTCTTTTCTGCAATCATGAGAAATCTGTTATATGTACCATCGATAAAAAAAACGGAATCGGCGATTTGCATTGCAAGATCTGCGGCCAGAGTTTCCAGACTGCTATAAATGCATTATCCCATCCCGTGGACATCTACTCCGACTGGATCGATGCTTGTGAGGATTTGGCAGAAGATAACGACGGAAACGCTGAGGACTCAGATGCCCGTGAAAATGGTGAGGTATACAGCGATGATGACACAGTCGCACGTGGTTCATCTGCTAGAGCAGTTGACTTTTCTGATGATGAATTTTAAAAAATCTCTTTGAAACCAAACTGAGGAGTAGTGTGTCATAGACGACGAAATGCCTAAAATGGCCTCCAGCGAGTTGAACCAATGTGGTCAAGACTCCATAGTCAATAAATTATTGATTGTGAAAACTCTGATTGATTGTGAAAACTCTGATTGATTGTGACTATTTTATAATTATGCTGGTTATTGCGATGATAGCGAAGATTTTGTTGATGTAAATACGATATTTGCTGTAATTAATTGTAATTTAATATGAACTTCACCATTGTAGAGATGTTACTCATCGTTCCAGAACACTCATTTGTCTCAAGATACGATCATAAGTATCATTGACATTATCCTTTTCGGCTCTGGGTGTGTCTGTGGATTCTTCGTTGACATTCAAGTCGAGTTTTTCACTTTCGCCCTCAGCTAACTTCTTCTTAAGTTCCTCGAGCTTCTCCCTGATCTCCTTCAAATTGTCCCGTGGCTCATTGCCTTCTTTAGAATCGTTGAAGATTTCGCGTAACCCAACGCCTCTCTTCTCCGCCTCGGAGAGCTCATTGATTATAGCGTCAAGGTCCGATATATTTCCATTCAACAATTTCTGGCGTATCACCTCGCCGGAGCTGTCGTGAAATAAGTCTTCTTTACTCTCTAGCCTCAGTAACTTCATTGCAGATCCCTCCTCCTTATCTAAATTGGAGAGGTTGGTGAGCAGTTGTGGTCTGGATATACGCACCGATGATGCTTCCACGGGTGAGAGAGCATCGTGGGGTACAGCAAGGGCGTCTTTAACTTTGTTCAATGTCATTTTGTTTAACCCGCTTCTCTGGTCCTCGGGCCGGTTCATGTTGATAATATCCTCTGACGTGAAACTTTCTTCTTTTTTTACAAGAGATGTGTCGATCAACTGAAGACCTCTCTCCAATGACGAGTCAACGTATAGCAATCGGATGAGGGCTTCTTTTCCCTCAATGCTCAACTCTCTCTTGTATTGTAAAAAAAACAAATCGCCAATAGCCTTTTTCAAAATCTGCCTGTAGTTTTGAATCCGCTCAATTAAATGCTTTGCTGCTGGAGATTCAAGGTCGATTTTCTTCTCTGCCTTACGTGAGATAAAGGCATTGAGCTCATCTGTAAGACTATGAAGAGAATTCCCTGCCTTTTGGGTGTTCACGCTGGACTTCATATTCTCCTCAATGTTTTGCTTGAAAAAGCGATCCATATTGCGCATGTAGTAGAGACCAATTTTCTCTTTAAAAAGCTCTGGAAGTTTTGAAAAATCTCCTTCTACTGTCACCAAAGAGGGCGAGTTTTTCAAACACTGTATCAAAGTCGTAGCCAGGTAAATGTCTAGATCATTTCCTAGAATAGAAAGATAGCCAAGAGTCTTGCAGAATGGCACAATTTCTAAAAGAGATGTCAAGCTCCGAGACGAGAGCCCGTTATTCTCTATATGCAAACAGACCAAGCTCTTGAAGTAAAGTAACTTTGAGCAGAAATAACTGGTGATGTAGTCAGGAGTGTACTCAGTAGAGGCTCCTTCATGTAGCGCATCTAGGGTTTTTGGAGATTCTACCAGCTCCACTTCAGTGCCACTCAGTGACGTCTCATCTTCAGAACTGCTCTTTGGGTGCTTCACATCAAAATTCCCGAAAAGTTTGGGGTTATTAGACATATCCAAGTACCTTAAATTGGGCAATTTAATTATGAACTTCTCAAACACCTCTTTGAAGTCTTCGTTGAAGCGAAGATTTGTAGCATTTAAACTCAAGAAGCCTAACTGAGATATTTTCACAAATTCAGAATATTTGTCGGTATTGGCGAACTCCAATAATATCTTCAAGTAAGTCGTTGACAGAAAATCATTGTAGCCGAGATCAAGACCCGTTGCTGTTTTCAGGGGAAGCCATGAGTCCAACACAATTTGCAATTGTTGTGGTGAGAGCTGATTGTATGCTAACCCAAGTTTAAAGGTTTTAAGAACAACTGCATTTTTCATCAACGCCTCAAAAACAGCGACGTCTGTGATACAGCATCCAGTTAAAATCAACTCCAGAATACCGTTGCGGGCAATCAACGCAGCAGTGAACATGGACCAATCCATATCTGAGCGATTTTCCTTGTTGCACTTCATGCGCTCAATGATCTCCTCCTCAGGCTTTCTCTTTTTCTTCTTGCGCAAAAGATTCACTGAAAGAGGAGGGCACTGTGTGATATCTAATCTGTTTAAGATCTTATTCCTGGATAAAAACCAACAAAGAAGAGCCCAGCCCTCCGAGTCAATAGGAGTATTTCGTAAACTTAGCTTCTCGAGCTGTGTTTTGGCACACATAGCGCTCAAAAGAATTTTGAACTGTTCGTACGACAAGTTGACACCGTCGAGAGAAACACAAATGATTGGGGCGATTCTGATGAAATCTGCAAACGTAGCAACTTCAACCATTGTAGGTGTGGGGTTTCTTAATTGCAACACAGGTAGCGGAGACATCGAGCCCTTGGGGATCTGCTTGGCGATCGCAGGAATAGGAAGAATCTCTCGTAGATGGCAGCATCGGGTATACATGAGATCGAGAGCCATTTTTTGCACGGGTGCAGAGTAAGGCCTCTTTGGAGTGATGATCGCCTTTTCTATCCCTAGAGACTTGGCATGTTCGTCCACAGCCACATCGGAGCTGTCTGTGGGAGTCTCCTCTTCTTTCTCATCTGACTTTTCAATAAGGCCAAGAGCGCCTGTACCTCCTACTAGCAAACCACCGCCTTGTCCCTTAGCAGACTTCTCCATTGCTTCCTTGTCGGCTTCTGTGAGCGGATTGATGCGCACCTCCCCGCTGGGTAACACCTCAACGTTTCCCTTTCTGGGATGCCGTGACGGGATTTGCTGAGGAGGATCTATAAGAAAAGTCTGGGAGTGGAATGCCACATGTTTTAATGGCTTCATGTGCTTCATTCCAGGGATGGTCGCCTCTGACTCCACCTTTTTGATAGTAGCTGGTACTGTGGAAGGGCGGTGGGGGAGCTCTGTTGTGTTGGCAGATGTACTTCTTCTTCTCAAAAACGAAGAAATTTTAGACAGTTGCTCAGGAGCCTCCGCCACCGTGGGTGCAAGTTTCAGAACTGAACTGCGTCTGGAGCTCACCGAGTCCAATTTGATACAAGAGTCGTTTCTCTTATTCTGGCGAAAAAAACGAACGTAGTCCTGTAGTCTCGGGTCGTCAGGAAATTCTGCCGTTTCAGGTGAGACAGGTTCTGGCAGTTTGGAAGCTCTTTCCAAATTCATATCAGATTGACTGGTCCGGGACCTGTTGAGAGAAAACTCCAGGTTGAATATAGGGCCTGGTTTGTCGCCACCACCTGAGTGCTCATTTGAGCCTGCAGACTCGGACCTCTGCAAACGATGTTTGAGCTTGGAGAAGAATCCACCAGAGCTAGCGCTGCTATCAATGCTTGAAACACTTCCGGTGCTTGAAACACTTGATCTTCTGCGACTAAAAGAGGGGCTTTTGGCCGAAGACCTCAGTGCAAAGTCCTGAAATGATTCTGCTTTTTCTGGTTGTTCTTGGATCTCTGCTGGGAGTTGCGCAAGGGAACATTCTTCTGCAATAGAGGGTATTGAGGGTTTTGATTTTGCCACATTGTTATTGTACGAATTCAGCACTGATAGGCGCGGTGAAGATGGAGTCTTGAGAGATACATGAGCGTCACTGCTTTGTTCGGAAACATCTGCCTCAGCATCTTGCTGTGTGTTCTTGTTGAGGGAGACGTTGGTGTCTCTTAGAAACCAGTCCACATCGGTGGTATCTATACCCTTCATAGTTTTGTTAGACTGGTCTAAAACAAAGTCATGGAGTTTTTCCCAGTCCAAAGGCCCCGTCATTGCCGAAAATATTTAAAGGAGATGGTTTGTTGAAGAATTGGGTTATTTGCTATTTAATCAGGAGATGGTTTAACTAGCGCGAAGATCGGAGCTGACGGTGGATGAGAGTGTACATGGGCTCAGCAAGCTTTCTCAGAGTGCACAATGGCGAATTCCTAGGAAGTATTTTTCATCGCAGAATGAGGGGCTAGGAATTCTATTTTTGAGTATATTTGATGACTACCAGGGTATCTAAGGAAAATTGGCATTGATGAATGGGTGGTTGGTAGAAGCTTCTTCGATACAACGTGCAGTCCGCGCATATCACATCACGCTCTAGAACTCGTTTTTGCGGGGACATTAACTTTGAATTCCCATTGCATTCTGCCCTCAATTAAGTCATTGGGAATGCTGTTTTTGACTTACTTATCGGTTTCAATAATCAAAGAGCTCTTCTATTTGGTTATTCATGTTTAACACCAAGTAATCGATTGATGCACGTAGTATTATCTGCATCACTAATTCTTTCAACCCATGAGTTGCACAAGCAGCATAAACGAGAAAGCTTTATAACTACGAAAAAAACGAGTGTTATTCACGCCCTAGGATGTATATGCTTATATGTAAGTAAGCATCGATTAACTAGTATACAATATCACATGCCCATGCCTCCCATGCCTCCGAACTGTTGCATAATCTTCTGCATCATACCTGGATTTTGCATCATCTGCTGAGCTTGTTGCATCATCCCGGGGTTTTGCATCATCTGCTGTGCCTGCTGCATCATTTGCGGATTGTTCATGAATGATGACATGTCGGGCATACCTCCGGCGCCGCCTCCAAACATGCTCATGGCTTGTTGCATGAAGTTAGGATTCGATTGTGCCTGTTGCATCATGCGCTGCATATTTCCGCCTCCAAGCCCCGGCATCTGTCCACGCGGGCCTCCTGCTCCCATGTTCTTGGCAGCGCCCGCCATCGACGACATCATTCTTTGTTGTTGCAACATCATCTCCACTTCAACGGCGGGACAACCCGACCCACGAGCCACCCTAATGATCCTCTCTGGTTCTCTCGTAAAAATGCGCCCGTCACTATCCAATTCGCTTGACGTCATGGAGTCCATTATGTAAATCATGTTTTTAAGTTTCTTGCTGGTTTCTTCCTCTCCCACTTGGTTCATAATGTTGGACATGCCGGGAATCATGGAAGCAATGTTTGTCAAGGGACCCATTTTTAGAAGATTGTTCATCTGCGTCTGAAAATCTCTCAACGTGAATTTTCCTTCCTTGAAATTCTCAATGGTTTTCTTATGATTTTCATCATCCTGAAGATTCAAGCCTTGCACATGTTCAATCAACGATTGGATGTCGCCAATACCAAGTAATTTGGAAATAAATGTAGTTGGCTTGAATACCTCAAAGTCACCGACGTGCTCTCCAGTACCAATGAATACTATAGGTGTCTCAGTAGCTGCTACTGCAGAGATAGCACCACCACCTTTTGCATGGCCATCCATTTTTGTCAAGATTATGGATCCAAAGTTAGAGGTCTCCTTAAAGGCTTTGGCTTGACCTTCAGCTGCTTGACCAATTGCAGCGTCCATGACCATTATGGTCTGCGTAGGTTGCACTGCCTCACTTATCTGCATCATTTCGTTAAACAAGTTCTGCTCCTGCTTATGACGACCAGATGTGTCAACAATAATGATATCAAATTTATCTGCTTTGAACTTTTGAACACCCTCGTAGGCCACTTTCACGGGATCTGTCTCCAAGTAAGAGCCATAAAAAGGAATTGAAGATTTGATAGCGTTCTGCTTCAATTGGTCAAAAGCACCTGCTCTAAAAGTATCTGCACACACCAAACCAACTTTAAATCCTCTCTTCTTATAGTACACGGCCAATTTTGTACAAGATGTGGTTTTGCCTGCACCTTGTAAACCAACAAACATGATGATGTGGGACTCAGCAGCAATTTTTTTGGTCTTTTTTCCATTTTTCAGAGTAGCTTTGCCAGCCTGTGACAACTTTTTGGGTTTTGGTGGCTCCTCGTGAGAATCTACAAGTTTGCATAACTCATCGTAAACAATTTTTTGTAGTTTCTTTCTCTTATTTGCCGCAGATTCTGCATCGGATTTGATTTCGGACGCAATTTTTTGACGAATATTGTCTCTCAAACGGGCAACCAACTTTATATTAACGTCACTCTCTAGTAATGCTGAACAAATATCCTTGACCATGGACTGAATTTCTGTTTCAGATACGGAACTGACTGATCCAAGAGCATCTCTTAATTTGGATCCGAGATCAGCTAAAACCATTGTGTGATATTGAGCCTCAGGACTTGACGTGCTTACTCTAAGGTGTAGCGTTGAGAAAAATTAGCAAGGTGCACGGGCGCGCGCATTTGACACCACATTAATAGCGCGGTGGCATGCTTGAAAAGTTGTACTAGTGATTGTTTTTGTGTATAATTTTCTGACTTCAGTGTCTCTGCGATGGAGCGATCTTGTTAAGACTAGCTTGTTGTGCACAACTTGTGATGAACTTCTCCGCTCGTAAGAAGCCCTACATATATCCAATTAAAATTAATATCCTGAGAAGTTTTTACCCTTTGTTATTCAAAAGTGTCTATCCCATTCTACTTACTACTACAAAAGCCACTTATTATTTTATTATATCAATATGTCACATTTTTGTAATTATTGTTAGGAAACGGATTCGTCGTAAGGATACTGAGATGCAAGGTATCCCAGCCGGGTAACTCTTGCATATAACGTGCATACGTTTCATATACATGCAGGGTTGCATACACTCAGTGTATATAACAGCGAGGTTTTCCTCCCCTTGGATTAGCCAGGGAGTTCCTCGTCTATTCTAGGTTCAATACAAGCCATGATAAAGTAGGACGTAAGGAAGACGTCCATTCTAAGAACAACAGTCCGAATCCGCTGTTGGTTTCTAACAATTCTGTTAGAAACAGAATTTAGGCTGGTTCTAATAGGAAAAAGCAAAGTATATATTTGGGATAATATATGTCGAAAGAAGAATCACTGAGGATTCTATTCAGACCTCTAGCTAATCTATATAGTCGCCCGTGAGGGATTTCTTGAAACACAAGGGGGCGTGCGGGATATTATGAAACTCATGTATCCAGAGATTATGCACGGACTGTACCTCGGCGATGCCGGGTTGTCACCCCTTTCCTCGGGCGACTCCTGATTAGATCTTTATGCGCAACGCTGTGCGTCAAGATCCATCTAGGGTCTTGGAGGAGCAGCTCATAGCAGCTCTTAGATGATAGGTGCTAGCCCATGACCACCATATACGTGATCCTGGAACGCTTAGCTTGTTTCCTAACAAATTATAGAAAGTCCGATATGGTGTAATGGCTAGCACAGTTCGCTCTCACCGAGCAGATCGGGGTTCGATTCCCCGTATCGGAGTTTTTTGGTCTGTTTTGGTATATCTCCGATGATTGTCAAATCGATTTTTTCTAAACTTGAACTAACACAATTAAAAAAAGTGTGGGTCTAAAGAGAATTCTTTGGTATCATTCTTTTAATTGTGCTAGGTGTTCAACTAATTGAAGTTTCTATCCACGTAAATTTGAAACGACACTTGAAACAGGCGGAATACATCCTTCTGGCATCAATTCTTCTTCGGTCAGTTGCCCGCTCTTAATGTCGAGTTAGTATTCAATGATGATCCTCCCAGTAAGGCCGAGAATCGGTGTTTTTACATAAATAGCTAACTCATATACCTACATGTGGCCTGTGCTTGTGTTAAATCAATTAGTGAAGGTGCAACTATCCTAATGGGTAGTATTTTACCCATGGCGAATCTAACGATACTTTCCCTTATAAGAAAAACTACCAACCCCTACCCTGGATAATAGATCGTAGACTAATACACACCTGATAGGTGCTAGACGTTATTTTAGCATCAATGATGAAAACAATACAATTAACCTGCCCCTCCTTTTTGCAGCCATGGCTTGAACAAATGCTATCCGCGTCTTCATTACTGGGACATAGGGACCTACCTGTAGCTTGTGTTCATTTGAATTTCAAACGGATGAATACCATGAGTACCAAAGTCGTTGTATTCTATTTGCTTACCGTGTGTTATGGTTTTGTAACTGCTAGCTAGATCAGTCATGGGTTACACACCACCCATTAGGATAGTTGCAGTTTCACTGATCGATCAGACACAAGCGTCAGCCTTATACCGGTCTAGAATCAGCCATGCAGCCAAACACCAGCCCCCAGGCGTGCACGTCCGGACTCTTCGATAAACCTCAATCCTCGCCGTTACTGGGAGGATCATCAATGAAAGCACACGCGATATGCGCCAGACGTTTGTAAATTGTCTGACAAGGACTAGATGGCTGGCCATATTTGCTTGTAAGTTGGTATGATTGGCTAGCTCCGTGTTTAAGATGCATGTGACTTTGCGTCCACGTCTGATCGAGCAGCAGAGGCACTATTTCGACAAGGGGCGTGTGCTTTCCACAGTCTAAATCATTATGTAAGGCTTCTTTACGAATCTTATATACCACAATAACTGTTTGGGGGCAACTGCCTTCGACCTTCTTGTGAAATGTCAGTTAAAGATAAGTGTGTATGTTACAAAGTTTAAGGTTTTCATTTTTCTGTATGAGCTTTTGATCATATGTTACTGGTTATCTTATCAACATAAATTGTCTAATTCTTATTGCTGTTTTATTTTTTATTTCCAGCTTTCAAGTAGTATGTATTCATAAGCATGAAGCAAAAAAACCCATTATCATGTCAACTTGCGTATACAGCATGTGACAGCGATGAAGTGCTATTCGAAAAGAGAGTGTGCATGCGGGAGCGACAAGCTCGCTCGCGGGGATGACGAAGTACATTTGTCAAGATTACCGCAACAATCGCAGCGGTGAAAAACGCAACTTGTAGGACTTCGGCGCGATACGTGAGAATATCTGCACCTTTGATATTTGCGGTTCTAAATACCCATTTTGTCGTAGATTTTTAATATGCTTCCATTAGAGTTAACTTTGGCGATATTTTTGTGTTTGATAATTTATTTCATTGATTTATCCGTAAGTAATTGAACGTTACAATTCTTTTATATGCGTATTGGTGTTGATAATGCTCCTGAAACCGGTCACTGAGGTATGCGCGCCAAAAAGACTTCGCGCGAAAACAACTCAGTTAACTATTTTAGTAAGGAGAGGCGCAGCAAACATTTGGTCGATTCTTTTCAAGTCGCTTTCCAAATTCATCCGAGGTAAGTATTGCTTTAGGTCCAGCCCAAAGCTATAGCCGTCTATTTCGTCATCGTCGTTGAGATCCAAGAGCACATTGTGCTGTGCTCTGATCTCACCCAGATTGCGCAACGCGTATGTGGGCGCGCTTGCAAGGTTCCGGCGAGACATGTGACCCATTTCCAGCACAAGTTGTGGAGAAATAACCGGAGGTTGACCAACCAATTGGTTTGGGGCTAGAACAAATGGCGCCTCCTCGTCACTTCCACTTTGTGAGTCTGAAAAAAAGGACATATTGATGCAATCATAGTCCACCTCAATATGTTTCACCCCCAATTCTGTGGGGAGATCTAGTTGTACTTTGGGTATTGTCTGTTCAAGCAAGTTTGCCGCTGTAGGCATGCCATTATGAAGCCTAGTGGCCTTCAGAAGCTTGCGGTTGGTGTCAGCATGGTTTTCTTGGTCGTAGGAAAACTTGAACATCGATTCGATGTCCTTGATGGACTTCGAAAAGATCTCGTTTTCTAGCTTGATTCGTTTGCTAGATTTGGTCATGAATGCAAAAAGTGGAAAGCACGTAGCCAAGATCAGAGAGCTGCTTGCGCAAAAGAATTAGCTCACAATATTCCGGAGTATCAGGCAATATTAAGGCGATATCCAGAAGTAGCCAGTCCAGAGTCACGAATTATTCGGCCCAATATTAAAAGGTGTAGACACAGCAATTACATCAAATTCCAGCCGGGATATTGATGCTTATAAGGTAAGAAATAATGCGGGAAATAGGGGAGCCTGCCACTTCGGTGCATATTTTACCTGTGCGCACGGCACTGTTTACATGGTACATGATGGGAGAGAAAGCCTAGCGCGGGAGATAAGAAAGTGCCACTTCGATAAAGTGCCCCACAAGATTGCCTGCACATATTCCATCTGACCGCGCGGACTTTTGCGCGATTCAAGCCTAATCTTTCGCACTTTCTGATAGATGCATCTTCTTTAGGGCTATTATTAGGGGGTCTCGGTGAGCGGGGACCGTGGCGCTTAATCGCTGCCCTTTTGGGTTTCCCGTTCGAGTTCATTCCAATGCCTGGACTCGATGCAAGTATGTGCCACAGCGTATTCCAAGGACGTGGTTGTTAAGTGCGTCAGCAGTGCCAAGAAGTATCATTCAAGAAACCATACAATAAAGGAGGATCAGCCAATTTTTCAGAAGAACTACTGTTTGGTAAAAGTATATTTCGAAGCCCTCTTAGTACTCCGGTTACTATCCGTTTTCTTTGATTGCAGATTAGCTATCTCTTCGTTTTGTCTAACATTCTTCACCGGATGACAATCGTGTGAAGACTGAAGATCTAAACCAAAAAATGTGTTCCTGTACATTATTTGTTGATAGTCAATATAAAGAAGAGGAGTGTGGCTTAATCTCATGCTGCGGCTATGAAGTACCCCAAGTCAGTTGAGAGGGAGTACATTGCTTTGCGATCGGTTGAACCCAAAACGGCCACGCGCGGGGAATCATCGTGAGAGGCACCGCGCTTTTTTTCTATAAGCGTCTTGAAGGGTACATGACCCAATTTGATAGTTGCGCCGGTGTATGCTTCCAGAAATGTCAAAAAGTCTTCATTGTGGTTCTATTTACCTCTTTTATGCTTTAAATTCCAGTGACTTGGGTTCCGAACAAAGGAGATAAGGATATCTTGAAAAAACACGTTTATACTTTTCTGTGTACTTGAAATCGAGGCTAGCAGGGCCCAAAATTGTGCCCACTATTCGAAACCAAGTTTTACTGGCCTTGCTACTTCGTAAAACGTGCTCAAAACTGAATTTGGATGTGTATTGACTCTGAATTTTAGATCAGATAAACTATAATGCTATTGCTTGATTTCGTTCGATTTCACTGTCCAATGCTTCTTATGTTCGACTCCAAACGTGCCCCTTCTGGCGCATAGTCAATTTCGACATCTACACACCTCGTAGCTGCGATGATTAAAGAGTTCACGCATTTTTACTGTGAGCAAGAAAATAACAGAGTCAACGCCTGAATCTGGCGCATGACATATCGACACTTCTGCAACGACATTCCACTTAATCGCGATGGAAGCTTGCGTTTCTCTTTCTCACTGATAAGATGCACTTTCACACGCACAAAAACTGACGTCATTACCTTCGAAGAATGTCACTGCTGTTCCGCTCCGAAAATTTATTAACTTATGGCGAAAAATTCAAATTCTTGACTTTTGTCTCTTGATTTGAGATTCTTGGGATTAATAGCAAACTTCTTACTTGCCAAAAAGGGTTTTGGAATTGTCCCAGCGGGATGAAATGTTTTTATCTGCGCCTCACTTTAACCGAAATGGGTGTGAAACCGTCGTCTGCGACGCATATTTTTCAGCCGCTCGCTTTTGAGAAAGTCGAGAACTCATCATGGCTGCCTGCATCATTAACAAACATCACGTCATTGCTCAGGTAGTCCGACCCGTCTGAGTCTTTTGTAAAATTCAGAATAAGAAAAGTCTATTTCGTCATCCGAGTTCCCAATAAGATAAGAGTAGCCTGGTTTCTTACCCGAACGCTTGGAGCCGAAAATATCTCCATCCACAGGAATGTTGCTTGTTTTTTTACTGGCATCAGGATGATTCTTTCTCTTTCGCTGGTTTTTCTTTCCCTTCACAATTCCTGCTTTTTTTCGCAAAAGGTGGTCTTTTCCACCATACATCAAAAGTCGCCAAAAATGTATGCCACCGTCACCGCAGCTATCAATTACTGCATTATGTACAAAAAAGCAGATGGTCCAAGCCCGCTCCGCTAATTACTAGCAACGGTCACCGACAACGCAAAGATATCAGCGGTAATTGTAACAGCCATGTCGTGGAGAAGCAACTCGTTCATGAAATATTACTGAAAGTAATTTTAACGGAGCCAGAATTACATAAGCCACGAAAAATAACCATGTCTCCTAGACCCAATCTTACAAATTACCCTGGGAGCATGTTTAAACAGGATTTGACCTAGGGTCGAAATTTTAACGGGTCTCTGTGAGGGGGCAAAAGCTAAACCGGAAGATCCAAAGCAATAATCAACTCCATCATGCCTGATGCAAAGACAGAGTATTATTGTAGAATGCAAGCCCCAAGAACAATAAAAAAAGAAAAAAGACCGGCATTAAAGATTACTAAAAGAACCATGGCTGTCAAGTTATTTGTCATCCAATTAGTTCTTGAAAACTGGTAGTTGGAATTGAGTACAGGTGTAAAAGCATAATAAAAGTACTCGATAATGGCAGTCGCAGGCACCATTATAAACATTTTTGAATCAATCACTAGAAAAATTAGCTTTTTGATGAGGAAGCCTAAATAAAATTGAGGTTGTTCACAAGTGACATGAAGTTTTTGTATTGCTTGCACTGGGATTTGGACATGCCGAGTGTCTAAATGTCACAAGATTGCATTTTCCCAGAGGTACTTCTCGTCTCTGGACCATGTGAAACCGTAAGTTTTGAAAAAAAAACTAGGTTTTCATTAATACCTAGGTTTCAGGCCACTTGTCTAGTCACAAAATCACAAAATCAGAACAAAGTCGAAATAGTTGGTATAATCATATTCCATGAAATGTATTTATGCCATACAGTGTTTTTCCAAACTATTCCAATCAGCGCGGCAGTAAGATTCACACCACACTAGCGAAATTATTCAGGCCGAATGACGTACACCAATTTTCATTAAATTTCAATATTCTGAAGTCATGAATTTGGTCCATCACTTCTTACATACTACATGTTAAAGTCTTGCAACTACAGTTAAGGGTCAAAACCGACATAAGTCAACTGGTTTCGTTAGTATCCGGTACACAACAACTTGATTCTTGGTCTGAATACTTTAGCTACTGTGATTTGAATCGTCCTGCCGCGCTGATAGGAATGTTGCGCGTTATAACTCACAGTCTGGTACAGAGGCACTGATACATGATTGGACTTCAATAACTCCAACAAGTTAGGAACTTGTGTAATCGTGTTCATCTTCTAATTTGTAATTGTGTTGCTATGTAAACTGTTGATTCAGTCACTTCTGTTCCTTCTTCGATGCCCTTCAAACTAGAGCGGGAACACTCCAATATATAGTGCCCTCTACAGTCTGCGTATTGGCCCTTACATGATGAGTGTTCCCGTCTTTCCTGGCTTCAAGGAGGTTTCATCTGTACCCTGTGCAGCTGAAACCTGTGTCCCTTATCTTTCTGTGTTCAATCCTGCTTGTGTGGTCACTATACTACATACAACCTGTAGCATAGTTGCCCGCACTCGCATATTGACACTTCCTCATACTTCGACACCTGTTTCATCTGTATGCAGTCAGGTGAACATGCAGTGCCCGCAGACGCACTAAAACCTCATGTTCCAACAAGGAATAATTTTGAAAAACCCTGTATATGCGATCTAGACAAGTCCAATTCCTACAAGAGTGAAGAGGCACAAAGTAAGACTCCACCAGCAACAAACGGAAGAGTAGCAATGGTGAATTAGTGGACAAACTGAGAATTAATTTTCTTACTACTGGTTAATGGAGTGAGAAAAGAAGATTTTTCTTCGTCAGGTTAATCGAACAACTCATTTTCTATTCCCACAGCCGGATTCAAACACAATTGGTGTCAAGTTTCCAACACAAGAACCTTTTTTCCCAGACACAACTATCCTAGATGGGGACACCAGCATTGTTGACGTGAAATTGCACAGAGGTTGATTTGTCATTCTATCGGTAATATGTTGCTTGATCAGCAGTGGTGGTAGGGAACGAAAATCCTCCTCCCACATAGGTTCGATGTTCCATGTTTTCCGTACCTGGGTAGTCGGTTAAGCAGATAGCAATGCTTTGGGAAAGCTTTCAAATAACAAAAATAACAGATTCACCGCCCCACTCGCATATTAGAGGGGAAGCAGGATTAGACAAGACAAGTTTCCCGTTGGGGCGGGCCAATCCTTCATCAAATAACAATCAGGTTGATTAGATGGCCACTGCGTCTTGGACATGACCAGCTGAAAAATCAGAGCAGTATGAGCCTTGCACGCATCATGGCTGCGGTTGCGTAAGAGCAGAACAATAATAGCCATGCTGCATATAAGTCCATGACAGGGTGCGAGGCATAGTCAAGTTGAGTCAAAGTGCTCTGCCCGCAAAATCAAGGTGGGATTTAAAACTGGGGTTCTGTAGGTGGGGAAAATTGTGACGATCATTGAAAAGAGGTAAATATAACAAAGGCGCAATGGGACACGCAATGTAAAACAAAGGAAGCGACCGTATTGTATGCAGTATTTGTATTTACTATTGTCATTCAGAATTTAGTATAGAAGTGTGATGATAACATTAGTCAAGCGAATGAAGACTTGCTTTGTTTTATGTGTGCTGGTCTCTCTCGAAGCGTAGTCTTCGACGCGAGCGACTGGACTAAGGATGACCCTGAACGCATGGAAACGTCTCCTGTGCACAACATTCTCAGCAACTTCCTAAACGGACCACGTCACTGATTTTTTTAATCGTCAAGGAGACCTCGAAAATGTGGAAGGGGTTAGAACAATGTCTCTACTGGCAAATTTTTAGTAAACCAGGCAACGCCTTCTGAAAAAAAGTTCTTGAAGCCTTAAGTTTTAATCAATAGTTTTGACACAGTCTGCGGTATGTGAAATCTAAATTCAGCTAGCTCTTGAAACATTCCGAACAGGTAGGTTGCTTCACAAAGTGTGATAGTGTTCGACAAGTCCTAAGTTCGAAAATGCATATCTAGATCATTTTAAAGCAACAAGGTCGCCTTGCCTGTGCATCGCAAACGCGCTTAGTCGCAGGGGAGGGCTCGGTTGCAGGTCAGCCCACGATCGTCTTCTGCACGCTGTAGGTGCGTCACGACGGCATACGGCGTCATATGATGATGCCTGGCTACGTGACCAATTCTCGAAAGATCTCTCCACCCAGCGCGATATATAATTTTCTCCTCACGAGTCATTTCACTCCTGAGACTTATGGCCGCCTTTAAAGACGCTGGTGCATAGTTATTGGATCCATCTCAATATTCAATTTACTCTTCACACTCAACAAATCATCAAAATTCGCCACGCATCTACAAACACATCCCGAAAGTGTTTCCAATTAAAGTTCAGGGCCATAAGTGCAATATCTAACAAAAAAGTCCAAGAATGTCACAAGATTCTAGACCAGAGAACGAGCCACAAATTAGAGAACTTCAGAATTCCATTTTTGAGAGATTCTTAAGCGCTAGCCCGTTTGCTTCAACTTCAGACCAAGTTATGAAAAACAAAGTTGCGGAGGCTAAAGCCTCAAACATTAGTAGTCCTGTGTATACACGCCAATCCAATGACGTTTTGAGCAGGTCTATGTCCGTTGGTTCTGCGGGTTCCCTCGCATCTGGTCAACTGTTCCGTTGCTTTAACAACGAGGATTACATAGCCCCTGTTTTGGATTCTTCTACGGAGATTTTGAGCGACCCCAATACCGATTTTAAAGACGTGATCGTGATTTACTGTGACTGCACAGATGAAGAAACAAAGTGTGAAAATCATGTTAAGCGAGCACGGTCGCGGTCTGTTCTATGCAATAAATTAATGAGAGCTCTTGAAGAGAACCCTAATGAAACAAGCACCAGCAAAGACTACATCCTGGGTCAAGTTCCAGAGGATGGAAAGACAATAAAATTTTACTCTTTTGCAGAAACTCTTGAGCGTGAGAACGAAGCGGATAATTTTCGGGCCCGAAAAATGAGCGAAATTATTTCGTGATACATGACCTCGCCACACATGTTCTCCTGATACATGATTTTGTAATACATGATTTTGTGATACATGAGCAATTCATGCATGTTCTCTTGATACATGATTTCATTATAATTCTTCAATTTATACATGTTCTCGTCATGCATGTCGTGAAGAAAATTCGGTGAAATAGCATACCTTGAACCAAAGTACAATACGTTCAAACCATTTCATGGGTCGTCTGACAACACACCTTAAAAATGATTCGCAAAGCACACGTGCATGAAATTGAATAAAAAAGATTTCCTACATACACAAAAGATCAATCAGACTGTTGATTGAGTCTTGTATCTTAGTGAAGTACTGGCTAGATCATAGCAGCCACGTAGAATGGTCGCAGGGCAGTAGACAGACCAGTAGTGTGTGACCTAATTTTGACGTCGGCGCGAAAAATTAATCGTTTGTTAGGCTCCACACGCTGCCCTGCGTAAAGAAACTGTAAGCACGTAGACGGCAATTTTAGACGGAAATTTAAGACGGCAAGGAACAATTCTACTATACAGTATTTCAGAATTAGTGTGCACCCAATAGTCCCCTTGCTTGTCATGGCTTCTCTATGCAGCATGTTAAGGCTTCTAGGAATGTTCCTTCCTATTATCCCCAGGTACGAATGACTTACAATTCTCGGCCCTGCACCTAAAAGGCCTCGTTCTGTATCCAATATCACTACGGCTACCCACTGTTGTGTTCCAGGTATCGCCTGCTTCTTTCTTTCATAAATCATTACTGACAGCCACAACCTTTCGTCGTTGCCGATGTGTACATTAGCTGCTGCCTAATCACCAAACTATAGAGAAGCCGCTACAACTGCAGTTAATAAATCCTTTCCCGGCTTGAACCCTTTCCCGGCTTGAACCCTTTCACCCTTTTTTTCCAGCTCGCAAAACCTTGTTCAGGAAATTACAGTGTCACTCAAAAGAAAGCTGTCTCATTTGTGTTTGTTCACCTGTTAAACACTCGGTGATTTTTAAAAAAAAAAAAACTCTCTGTCTTTAAATCCCCATTCATCGCTTAAAAAAGCCCTTTTTGATTGAAAAAGAGCCAAGTTTACGCGACCGACGCCCTCACCATGGCTTCGCCTGATTTCGAGGACAACGTTGTCACTAACGTTTTGCCTCTGTTGAACGATGATTATGCATCGGCTCTAATTAATTATCGAGTTTTGGTTTCCGCAAAGGAGGCAGGATGTCTCATTGGCCAAAATGGTAACGTTATCGACTCCATAAGACTGGAGACCAATACGAGAGCTGGGATCTCAAAATTACAGCCTGGTTCCTACGAGAGGATCCTCACGGTCAGCGGAACCCTTGACGATGCTTCCAAGGCTTTAAGCTTATTTGCTCAAGCTTTGGTGAATGCTACAGTTGAGAATCAGTTCACTTACTCGTACTTTCCACTCAAACAGTTGCTGTCAGTTCCTAATGTACAAGGAAAAACTACGATATTGAGGCTACTTATCCCTAATTCTCAAATGGGCACCTTGATAGGTGCACGGGGATTACGGATAAAGGAAATACAGAAAAATTATAATGTACTGATGATTGCATCCAACTCCTATTTACCGGGCTCTACTGAGAGATTGGTTGAACTTCAAGGCACTGCTGATGACTTTTTCGATGCTTTAAGGGTCATTCTGCGTTGCGTAATAGAAGATTTCTCCTCCGTTGCCGGTGCAACATATTACGTGCCTAAAGCGAGCTCTCGGCAAGAACTGTTAACGAAAAAGATTGTAACGACTACTATTGCTTTTCCCAATCAAATTGTCGGTGCTTTGATTGGAAAAAGTGGATCACGGATTCTGGGAGTTCGCAAGGTTAGTGGTGCTTCCATTGCAATATCCGAAGTTGATGAAAACAATGAAAGACTTTTTACCATAAGTGGATCGCTGCGAGCTGTCGATCAAGCTACCAATCTTTTGTATCATAACATGGAGCGTGAGGAGCAAAGGCGACTTCAAAATGAGGACGCAGGCGTTGATAACTCGTCTTAATGAAAAGCGCAGGCAAAGCGGCAATGAGATTGCGCTGACTGACAGTTAGATGTAAGTGTTTCTTAAAACTTATTTAAGCTTCTGTGATTCAAAATGAATACTCCGTAAGAAGTCCTGATCCAACTGACTGTCTGATTTGAACAACTTGTACAATATCATGAGCCCTCGGCTTCATTTGTTTGTGTTATTCATCGATGACTTCAATGGTTGAAAACTATTGAGTGGCCTAACGTATTACCAGCAATTTGAGTGAGCTATACAATCTGCGAGTTTCTCCAAATATTCTCGATCAACATCGTCGAAACCTTTCTTAGCCAAGCAGTCAATATCTAAGACGCCAACTAGAGTCCCGTTTGCAATAATTGGGACTACTATCTCACTATTTGTCTCTCCGTCGCATGCAATATGACCGGGATATTTGTTCACATCAGCTACCAAATGAGTGCTTCGTGTTAAAGCCGCATTTCCACATACCCCTTTACCGTATTGAATTGTTTGACAAGCAACCTTGCCCTGGAATGGGCCTAGAACGAGCTGCCCCGAAACTTTTGGGTCACGCACATAGAAGCCTGCCCAATTCACAGGGATATCGAGTTGATGGTAAGCATGCCATAGAAGGGATGACGCATTAGCTAAGTTAGCTACCCAATATTCAGTATCCGCTGCTAATGCATTGTAAGAATCAAGGACACTTTGGAGAGTTTCGCGCTTCAGAGATGCGGAGAAGTTCGAGTATTCAGCATGATTTGTCGTATGAGCTCTCATCTTGCGTGCTGACCTCCCTAAAGAAGCTTTCGAACTCGTCGATGCCTTGGCCTGGCACTGCACCAGAGTCGCACACCGAAGCATTACCCACCGCGCATTCTACCACAGGACTCATGGCTGCAAGCTTTGTGAAGGGCTTCGTGTCTTCCCATTCGCCGATTTCCACAATCCCTTTCTCTTTCTCGAACTGCACTTGTATCTGTTTGCCTTTCGGAATTTGTATGAGATATGGTATGATATAGGGCTGCGCGTATTTGCCCCTTGAAAACTGGCAGGTCGCCGTTCCTGAGAGCTTGATAGCATTTCCCATAATGACATCCAGCGATAGAGTTCCGGCCACCAGAGATTCTTCCTCTATGTCTGGATTTGTTAATGCTGCATTGAGAATACCTATGCCGATTTTAATGTTGACCCCCATTTTGAGCAGCGCCAGAAACGTCGTACTCACGCTCCCATCACCACCATATAAAGAATTGATGCAATCTGCTATTGGCACCTTATTTCCTAGGACTAGAATTTTGTTTAAATCTTTGATTTCATGTGTTCGAAACAACCAACTCTTTTTGTAGTGGCTATAAAAGATGATGCTCAGTCCCTCTCGAGAAACAAACCTGTTCTTTTTGTTTTTGGAAAGTTTGTAATTCCCTTCTTGTCTTAAGTCGTTTAAGTTGTCAAAAATAATTCTTTTTGAAAGTGCGTCTTTGATAGGATCCGTCACAAGTACTTTAACCTGCGCTGCCTCGTGAGACTCGAGCATACTTTTTAATTGTGTGGACCATTCTTCTGCATTGCGGTAATGCTCCCTCCAATTTTTTTGACTTTTCTTGAAGTCTAAGCTGTATTTTTCAAAATACTCGTGAATTTTATGCATTTGGGAGTAAATTTTGTCTCTTGCAGTTCCCACGGCATCTTTTGCAGCACCCACAATTGCATTCTGCGTATTGATTATTTTTCGAGGAGTTCCTAGATATGAAGTAGCATGGACGATAGATAATAAAGCAATTATCGGGAATAGGACTTTTATGATCTTCATTCTTCCTCTGGTTTGATTGATTACAACATTTTTCGAGCATCTCTTATGTTTTATATTATTTTTTTTGTTATGTTGGTTTTTTGATACATTTTGCATATCTTCGCGCCATACATTTAAAACCTAGAAATGTTCAAAGGAAAACACGCTGAGTAAAAAGTCGAGATTTGATTTATGCCGAATAAAAAACCATACAATTCTATTTCATTTTTGGCAGTGCTTTTCTTCATAAAACTCGTTTTTTAAACATCATGCGGTGCTTGAGAAAGACTCAATAAAAAAGTATGCAAGATACTTGATTCTTCCACGTCACTTAGATTGTGTTACTCACGTATACGAGATTTCGCATAGTAGGTTCTAAAATCTTTCGCACATTAGCTTATCTTAAACAGTGGAGAAGCTCAAGTATGGAAAATTGTCCACAGTACTCCCAAGCATTATTTAATGAATTTCTAAGATTTAGAAAAGTGACTGTCGAGACCAAATTGCCTCATTTGCTGTCAAATGAGCAAAAGTCCTCCCATGACTTATCCAGAACGTACCTTTTTGACAGAATTCAAGCTGAGATTGACGGAACTACGCTAGAAAATACCAGTGACTCGCTGAATTCCGATTCGGAGGTGCAATCCAGGATTACTGAATTTCACCGTCTTGTTCTGTCCCGGAGATCAAATGTGAACCCAGATTTCTTTTATAACCCATTTCGAGGCATAGCCGAAAAACATCGATATATTGGTACAAAAGGGGTCTTAGGTGACCGTAGATACTCAAACAATACGGAGACAAACTCTCGCTGTACTGAGAACATCTTTCTTGATTCCATTCGTGAGCACAAAACCGCTAGGGGAATTTGGGAACAAAATGATAACATTACGGTAAACGAGACAGGTATCCTTTCTCTTTGTGACATGAGCGATCCTGATACAAATAATGGTGGGATTTATGACCCATACCGGCCCGGCTTTCACAAGATATCTAATCGCGACCCAATGCATTTACTTGAACTATCGCCCGCAGAAAAATTTCGTGATCTGCTCCAACTTCAAGGGAAGTGTTCTTCTTCTTTAAAAGAAATTGAGAATTCTAGAAAAGGAAAAGGAAATCTTTCCTGCCTAATAAGTGGTAAACCAGGTCCCGATTTACTAGCTGTTGCATGTATGTCTGAAATTTTTATTTATGAATTCGACGAGACTTCGAACGGCGTTAAAGAATTTCCTTCTTTGAGATTTGACACTCGACCGAACTTTACGACTAACGAGCACGTTCAGCATCTGACTTGGCCCTTTTATCCGCACACAGTAAACAGTGTTAAATCCCATAGCAAATGGGTAAACGGCGCTGTTCTTGCAGCTTGCTTGGACGATGGAAGAATACTCATATGGGATAAAAATGCAATCTTAGATGCGATGCTAAAGTTTGATTTGAAATCTCCTATAACTGTGCAAGCGACCTACGCAGTCGAAGTCAGATCATCTGCTTGGGGGATTGACTTCATGACCAGGTCTGATAGTTCAGGTAGGAAGCATCACATAATGTGTGTTTCTGCAAACACAGCTACTGTAAGCTTGTTCTTCTTTGATTTATCCAGCCGGGACTTTAACTACGTTGAGAGTCATAAGCTATTACACAACATACCCGAGGTAGTGTTCATCGACTATCAGGTAAAAAGTGAAAGTCATCTTGCACTCCTAAGCTGCACCTCAATCGAAGGGGAGCTCGTTGTTTTAAAGGTGATTTTCCAGTTAGAAGCACTGAAAGGCGTTGACAACAAAAAGCTACAGGTCCAATTCCAACCTCCTGAAGTTATTAAACGCACGAAACTCAATGGAGATGGGTGGACTTGCAAACCAATACATGCGAAGTTTTTTAAGAAAGTCCAGTCCCTACGGTCTTTGACCGGAGATCCTGACATCGTTGAAATGAACGAAACTGCGAGCATTCTTTGCGAATCAAAAATTTTGGCACCAGAAGCTTGTAATGTACCATTTCATTCTTTTGGTATCGCGAGCTACTGGCAGTACTTTGAAATTCCTATGGTGGACCTATCAACGACACCACCAGATCTGGGGACAAGTGCCAAGTGCCAGTGTGTCAACGAGGAGCATCAACGAATACATCAGGCTTACAAACTTTTATGCACCCGTGAAGATGAGAAAGATTCCGTTTCAAAGGGTTTGGAAGAAATGTTTCTTGCAGTGTCATCGAATAAAAGTCTTTTTCTTTACCGAGCCGATACATTATTCTGCGCTGCAGCTACCCGGCCAGCTTTCACGCTAAAAATTCCTTGCGACGAGGAATCCAGATGGTGCGATAGAATATCTATCAGCCACATTTTACCAGAGCTTTCTTGCTTTATTGCAGTCACCCAGATCGGATTAGTGACTATAATGAGATTATGTGAATACAAAGGGGTGTATGGCATGAGGCAAGAGCACTTGTTTCCCAACGCATTAGCTCTTAGTGGTAATGCGGAGACACAGAGAACAGTCCTTGGGTTGACCTTGCGAAATATGTCAGTTCTGGCCGAGAATCCAAGATATTTCTTGTATTTTATTTACAACGACGGCTTTACTCTTACTTACGAATTGCGCACGAAATTGTACAACGAACTAGAAGTGATTGAAATTTAGGACGGTTAAATGACTTGAGGTGCTTACACTCGAAATTAACAGAAAATTCTGTTGTACAATAAAGTACTTGCTAAGAAGTATCTATAAAAGTAGGTCACGTTGCGTTTATTATTACTCTGACGCGCGCAGCGCGTTTCACACAAGCCTACTACACCCCTACTCCTCATTCTCCAGCTAGAAAGAATTTCGACTAATACTTCACCCAGAATCCAGAGTAATCGCACATTCATGGACTTATTGAAATTAGGCTCTCAGTCGCGTAAAACTGGAATCAAGCCAAAAAAAAACTTGGCCAAAGATGAATTCGACATGGAGGACATAGATGAGTTCTTTGAGGATACCACCTGGCTAGACAACAAAATCTCAAACTCCTCTACATCACAGAAGCTTTCTTCGATTCACCCCGAGGATGTACAGAGCCTAAAAAAGAAAACTTTTAGTGTGAACAAGATCTATCCAATTAAGGTGCTAGATCGGAAGAGCGAGCCCGAAGGTGATTCAATTAGAAATCTTGAACTTCCTGGCAGGAGAAATACAATCAACTCTTTCGAGAGCAACCAAACGCTAGGTTCATTTACAGACAAAGAACTACTATCAGAGGAAAAATTCTTATACTCAAAAGTTCCGCCTATGGATATGGACCGAAATACCGATCAGAACGACTTTGAAAACGAAGACTACGATAGTGATCCTTCAGTGAAAAAAGCTGAAAGTATTATTATATCGCCTATGTCCAATGCTTCTCCTATTGATGAAGATGAAGCAAATGAACAATTTGAAGATCGACTGCCTCATAAACCTACTAGCAAGCCAAACGCTCCAAAATTTTCAAGGAATATGGCTTTGAAAAGACACAAAAGAGTCACACCGAAAATCTCTGAATCTGATATGGATGAGATTGATTTGCAAACTGATGATGAACCTTCTGTGCGTTTTTCAAACAGCGATGACTTTTCTGACTTCATTTACGATACCCAAGAATCAAAATTCTCCACAAAAAGTTCTGCGCGATCACAAACGAGCAACTATAAGTCTTCGCAAGATGTGTTCATTACACAGCCATCTCCGCTTCCCTCGCCGCCACCTGAAGGACTTCGTAGGTCTCGGAGACGAAAAATTGCTCCTTTAGCTTACTGGCGTAATGAGCGCATTGTTTACTCCAGATCGGATGAAGGCGGTGCTGATCCAGATAGTACATTAATCAGGGACATTCGGAAGGTTCCTCTTCAAGAAATCAGGGAGGTTGTCCACATTCCCGAGCGGACTGAAAAAGTCACAGTAACTAGAGTGAAGAAGCCTAAACCGAAAAAGACGTTTAAACCAGAGACTTATGATTATGAATCAGACCCGGAGATAGAGGGATCAGAGTGGTTCAAGTCGAAATCATTAGAAACCGAAGTTTTTGAAAATGAAAAAACTAAAAAGAGGAAAATTGTGGCTTGGGCACCTGATGGAGGCTCATTTCAACTGCCCCCACCCTCTAAGAATGGACAACAAGTTGTTGAGAATTTTAGAGTCGCCCCGCTCTTTGATGCTGACCTGGAGGTAATTGCGGCAGGGCTTCTCGATTTTCCATTCGAGGGATTCAAAAGTTTACGAACAACTGGAGAGTCTCTGTTCATTTTTCATGTTGCAAAAGGTTTAATTGAGGTTACTCTTAACTCAGAAAAATTCGTTGTGACTCGCGGTTGTTCTTTAGAGGTCCCGAAATACAATATATACAGCTTCAGAAACATTGGTCAAGGAAGTGCAAGATTGTTCTTTGTTCAGTGTCAGATTAATGAAGGCTAGCATGAAAACAACACAATTATCTGATTAAGCTTCAGAAGTCTAGTGGTAGTTCATATGTTGGGTTTTTTTTTCTTATTTCTTCAACTTTTTCAGCTCCAAATTTAGCGTCAAATGTGAGGTTGATATCAATACAAAGTAATATTTAAATCATTTATGCATCCTTGTACTTCAGCCCTTAAAGCTCAGAGACTTCACCGGTCTCGATGTTGTATTGTACAATCATTTTTACTTTGAACTCAGAAGCAGCAACACCAAACTGTTTCAATATCAAAGCCTGAGTCACAGTCAAAATATCGCCTTTCAGGCAAACGTGAAAAGGCTCGTTAAGATGAATCTTTCCAGATTTGATCTTAGTTGGGATTTTATACTTGTTTCTCAAAGTCTCTTCCAATGAGTGTGACATTGGGACATCTTCCTCAATCGAGATTTCACCACCTCTAGAGTAAACAATACCTTCTGGGAGGTCAAAATCAATTGGCGATTTGGATTTTGCTCTGCAGTAGTCAGCTTTGGTGTAAGCGCTGAAGTATGCTGAAACTGTTTGAGGAGTCTCGTCAGTGAACAATAAACCTGAAAGTCCTGTGCAGAGTTTTGAAACTTTGTGAAGATTGTCTTTATATTCTTCTTCAGGAGTATCACCGAGTGCCTTTTCTAAAACCCTCCTTCTTCCCAATATTAATTTTGAACCCACCCAATCGGATCTTATGTCTTGTAAGACTGGAGTTCTCACATCATCCAATTGCAAAACCCACAAATACGTATACTTATCGAGTGCTTCCCTCACTTCATCAAATATACGACCTTTATTTTCCTTTCCTTTCTTATCAGTTTGAGCTAAGGTCACGAGCTTGGAACGTTTTGATCTGGGCATCTTGAGTAGTAAGTATAGTTATAAAAATTGTGAGATGAGCTTTTAAAAAAACCTCACATGCATCGCGCCTTCATTTGGACTTTAGCATTAGCACACAGGAAACCACCATCAACCACCAGGACTTCGGACAAATTTAGTATGGAGATGGAACAAATAACGAACAGGAACCTATTAATATAAAAAAATAAACCAATCATAGGTTGCGTAAGCTACAAGGAAGTTTCTTTAGCATGATACTCTAAACCCCACGAATTGAAATTAACTACTTTTGTTAAATTCTTTAGTAACGTCCAGAGCGTATCGAGTGTGTATTTTATTAATGATCCCTTAAGAGACGGGATAAGGGGCTATTTATCTTGGCTTGGCTTCCATAACCCCCTGCGGTCTTCAGGTAAGGTTTGTCTGGAAGGTTCCAGACACACCTGGTCGTAAGGACGCGTCTAATCGAACAGCGTAAGTCCAATTATCCCTATGGGCAGCTCACTACCCATGGAAAACTAACTGTACTAGCTGTATCGTACCGTGGGAAGGAAATTTGAGCAACAATTGTCAGTCATAAGATGCTCACTACTCTAAGTGAATTCACTTTCAACAAAAGTAAAAACTTCATCAACGCTACTTATAAAGGCAAAACACGTAGATTCTGGAAGTATTCGAAACACTGCGATTCAGGCATAATTCAAGTGTATCCACTGAGCGATCAATATCGAGCTTCTATATCAGGTATCCTTTGATGAACCTGCAACGTGCTTTAAGAACTATGTAAGCAATTCGAGATTTACAAAAAATTGTTCACCATACCGAGAAACCATTTACCAATCACCTGGAACCAATGGCTCTCTAGGAGCAGGGAAGTTTCTCTCATACTTTGTTCCTCCTGGCCTAGAGGGTGGAATGTATGGATCTGGGTGTGCGTACTCAATCAACTTTTGTTTTGCGCTTGAGATCACGGATTCCAATTCATTTGGATCCAGAATGTCTTTATTAGCCTGAAATTGGGACCTGATTTTTATCGTTTCTTGTCTGTATGCGTCGAATTTAAGGGAAGAGTCGAAAGCGGTTCTTAACGCTCTCCTGTACAAAGAGGCGACCCTCTTCGCATTGGCCTCAGTGAAAGGGAGGATTTTAGACATGATGTCGTGCTTTGAAATGTGAATATAGAGCGGCTAAAACAGGGTAGTCAATAGTGCATAAATATCAAAACTTTTATTGGACAAATCTCACAAAAAGTGCACGGATGCGCATCTTGCATATAAAACTCCAATTAAATGGAGCCATCTACACTCATCAAGCTTCCCAAGAAAGACAAGATCAACCTTCCCCTGACTTCGTTGATATCTTCTGGCACTAACCAGATCAAAGCACCAATTTTTCTGGCAATAGAGATAGCCAATCTCGCATTCGCGTATTTTTCATCATCCGTCAACTTGACACCTTGATGAACTAAATCATTGTCAACATAACCAGGCTTTAAACCGTTCAAGACGTCTAGCAAAAACACCCCGGTCGACAATGAAGGGTCATTGAATGAGCGAATGCTGCCACTTTTTCCATTGGAAGCTTTAGAGTTGGCCCACTTCAAGATATCGGTGTCAGATATGTTTTTTCCGTTTCCTAATTCGGATAACGTATTGACAATATTTCTTCTCATTAACTGCCAAACTAGACCCAAGGTCAAAAGCTTGTTGCCATCGACAATATCAGATCCATCAATTCCAACAAGGGAGAAGCTATTGGCTTTACCGACCTCCACACCATAGTTTGTGTTTTCTAATGCCTTGAAGCGAGACATCTCGCCGCTCTTTGGTTTCTTGTTCACATGCTTCAAAGAGACACTTCCTGGTAACACTTTGTCGAACGCCTGCAAAAGCGCCAAACCGTCTTTCAAGTCTTCAAAAAGCGACACGATTGGTGGATCAACGTCTAGAGAGTTTAACCAAAGAGTGAACACTCTTGCTTCTCTTTCACCTTCAGCATCGAATTCCTCAATTTCGGGAGCCTCATGTTCTTCAATCGGGTCCAAGCCTGGATATGTGTTGAATAAATGGGCCACAAACGCAAGATTCAATTTAGGGTTTCCTGCGACCAAAGAATTTGGCGTCAAGTACTTTCTAACACCTATTTTGTCGGCATTCTGCAACACTTGCTCAGCACGTTGTAACAAATTGGATGTTTGCAAGGGTGATAAATCACATGTTTGGGGTTGCAACTGGTTTAGCAATACTGTGTAATTCTCACCATCACTAACGTCTTTAGAAAAGTTGGAAACTCTTCTAGAAGATTTAGCATTTTTCAAGTGGTAGTTGAACCAACGCAACAAGATTTGCTCGGGAGGTAACCTAAAAAATTGTTCCAAAGTCTCATCATCTTCTAAAAGACGATACAATTCGGGATGATGTTTGATATCAATCTTGGCTAACAAGCCACGACGTATGATTTGCCAAATTAAACCTAAAATCAAATGCTCTTTGCCATCTATAATATCTTCTGAATGAACGTTGACCACAACGCAACCAATGGCTTTCGCAGAATTGATAACGATGTTTGCATTCTCAGACATTTGAAAATTATTGAGTGTTTTTTTCTTGGCATTAGGTACATTTAAGACTCTTGTATCAATCGTATCAGGAACGGAGTCATTAACCAATTGCGACAAGACTAGACCGTCGCGGCATTCATCAAATACCTGGAATGATTCAGTGTCAAAGGGTAATCTATCTCCCACCACCGAATCCCCCGCAAGAACAGAATTAATGTGACGAGTAAATTCGGTCCTTTCTTCATCGTTGATTGTATGGGTAGTTCCTGCAGTTTTCCCCCCAATATAAATCTTGTTGGCAGTGTTAGCAGTTGCAATTGGCGCATTGAAACCTGCCTTGCTTGGACTCGTAGGAAATCTAGCTGAGCCCGCTCCAGGACTCGACGGGGTAAGATGATTCGAACTCGACGCGTTGTTAGCACTGTTTAGCTTAGAAACCAACTCAAGATAGTCTTCCAATTCTACATGACCTGATGCGTCGACATCAACTGTCTTCAAGGTCTCTCTCGCTTCATCATATGTGAATTGGCCTTTTTGAGAAAGCGAGTTGATCACGTCCTTTTTTTCCACCCAACCCTTGTCTTCCAAGTCAATTGCTCTGAAATCCTCAATTATGCTGAAAATATCCGCTTGGTTTAGCTCGGGATGCTTTTTTTGCAATTTTAATACGTTCATGTTTCAGCAACTATTAGGATGAAATGTATATTGCGTCTAGAAAAGCCAGGGAGTAGGGGGCGGTGTTTACGGTTTCCACACGACCAGTGATAGTGTATAAGAAAACACAATATTCTTGCTGGCCATGCCCCCTCCAGCTTACACACAAGCAGAGGGACTAGAAGCTACCTCTTTCTTTTCTCAGTTGCATACGTTTGAAACCATTGTGAGTCCGATGTTTTGCAATGAGTGGTAGCTATGGCATGGAGCCGCCAGGCTTTGCTGATTCTCAGCTAAATTGGACCCGTACATTTCCAAAGCCAACGGAGTGAGAAATAGGGGCGCGAAGAGTTAACATGATGCACAAATGATCGAGAGTACTCACGAAAAGTTAAGGAACCACACTCATTATCCGAAAGATTCGATTGCGATTGAAGATGCAGCGTTCACATTGGAGCAGGTTCAACTCCAATTTGATCTCTCTAATAAATTGTTGCGATTACTTGTCGAGAACAACAAAATGTATATCTTAACATCCTCGCATGTCTATCGAATTAATCTCGAAAGTCCTTCTGAAGTTGTTTCTGTTCAGTTGCCTTCTCCGGCGGAGCTGAATATATTGAGTAATGCTTGGCTTCACCCAAATGGTGAATTTTTGATTATACAGATGAACTCAACATACTATTATCATTTACATCTTAAATATAAGAAGTTCAAGAGTCTTCCTCGCTTTAAAGGGGTTAAGACAGATTACATTGCATTTTCCAAGCTAAGGAGAGAAAAGTCCACTGGTGATTTTCTCTTGGCCAGTAAGGATGGCCATGTTCTTGCTGCAAATATAAAGTACCATGACCCCGAAACCGAAGACTCCAAAAGGGATGACAAATATGTCAAACAAATTTTTACCACGAAAAAACATATCCAAGGTTTGGCACTCTCCAACAATGGTACGAGAGTGGTCATTGCACTTGACAGTGATTTGTTAGTATGGGATTGTTTTGAACCTTCTTTAGGTGAGTTATCTAGGTCACTACATCATTCTCCGCTTTCAAAGAAGCTTCCAGGATTGGGATATTTTTTCTCTACAAATAATGACTACTATTATTTTGTCCATTCTACATCGGGCCTAATTATTTCCAATGATCCAGAAGTCAAGTCTATGTCAGATCATCTTTCAAGCTTTACGAATTGCGATGTCGCTACTGGGAATCAGTCTTTCATGACATCAAAATATCACTTATTTCACTTGAGCATGGACTCAAGGCACTTACTCATCCGGAATAAGCTTTCACCCCAAAAATGGACAAGTATTGAGCTGCCCTCAGTCACTGAGAATGAAACATTTTTAGGAGTTGCCTGCGATAATTTGGGTCAAACTCATTGGGCATACACTAAAAACAAAATTTACGAACTCATCATCACAAACGAGGATGCATCCGCATGGTTTTTGTACTACAAATTGGGCGAATATGATCATGCACTTCAACTCATAGAAGGTGGGCGGGACTCGGAGCTTCAAAAGGTTAGGAGAAATGTCATTCTAGTGAAGCAAGGATACGACTTATTGCAAAAGGGAGGATTTGGAGTGCCTGGCAAGAAGGATGATACAGGAGAAGAAATGAAGTGGCTTAAACTTCAACAAAAAGGAATCACGAAACTTGCTCTCCTGAACGAATCTTTCGAAAAAGTTTGCCTCATGCTAATGAGTGTGAACCAACTAGAAGATCCTATGAGCTCTATAAACGAATTGATGATTATCTACATTCAGTCCAAACTTGACTATGCCAACAAATCCGAAAAAAACAAGGTTAAAGGAATGGTTTTATCGAGTTGGGTAGTGAGACTTTTCCTAAGTCTGATGAGGAAATTGAGTTCCTCGGTGCTTGAGCTGACCATCGAGGAACAAGATAAATCCATCATTCAAGAAAGGCTTGAAAAGTTAAGAGAAGACTTATTTTTCTTTTTAAGAGCCAATCTGAAAATCCTCGATCGCAAGACCGTATACCAGATGATGGATAATTTAGGATTCACATACGAACTACTAGAATTTGCAGAAATGCTCCAAGATTTCGAGTTTGTCGTTCAATGGTACATCGAGAGCGAGTCATGGACTGATGCATTGAAGGCTTTGACAAGAGCTCATTCATTGCAGTCTGAAATTTTCATGCATCTCATTTACAAAACATCAACAATACTATTAATCAACTCCCCCGAAGCGACAACTGATTTTTGGCTTAAATTCTCCGAAATAGACTACGAGAAACTTATACCAGCTTTATTAGCTTACAAGAGATTCGAGATAACTGGACTTCCTGGAATTAACGTTACCTTGAGATTTCTTCTGACTCTTATTTTTGAAAAAAGTATCAAAAGCAAAGTGCTCTCTGAATGCTACTTGTCACTCTTGATCATGGACTCTTATAATGAAAATTCTCTCAAAAATATCGTCCAGACCTTCGACCATTTGCGAAAACACGGAAACAACAAAGACTCGAAGGTTTTACAGTACGATCCAAATCTCTTGTTAAGAACATGCTTACGATTTAAAAGGATTGAACCTGCAATTTACATTCTTGTGAATGACTTATGCCTTCATAAAGAAGCACTTCTCACCTCTTTGCGTCACAATTTGATATCGCAAGCAGAGATAGTTTTGCGGAACTATGAGGATGCAGTTTATGAACCCAAAACTCAAGAAGCTGGGAATGATCTATCTGACACCATCAATAAAGAGGCAATGAACCCGAGTAAATCTAATCTTGAGGATGATCAAAACTCAGTAAGGCGTCACCTTTGGGTATCTTATGCCAAATACATCATCGATAAAGTTTACAAAGATCAAAAATTTAATTTGGCTAGTGTGAGGAAATCGAGCCAGGATTTTGTGGCCGCTGACGTTCATGAAAATGGAAGAAAGGCGAAATCCTCAGGAATACCGACCAATTTTGAAATTGAAGAATTGAAAGCTACTAAGTCAGAGATGCTGAGTCTTAGCTTACGTTTAAGCGAAGCTTTCCAATATCTTCTCCGTTTGTCATTTTCAGAAAAAGACAACGCAAGTGTCCTAACTATCAAAGACCTATTGCCACTTTTACCTGAAAGTATAATGATCAGTAACTTCAAGGCTGAAATCGTTAATTCTTTAAGTGTTTACAATGATAGAATAAACCAACTAGGGTTGGAGATGCAAGAGTCATCAGTTACTGCAGAGAAGTTGAAGTATCAACTAAAAGAATCAAAATCTTTGGAAAGGAAAGGCCATGTCTACACTGTCGTTGAGCCCGGTGAATCATGTAATTTTTGTCGAAAGCTTCTTGTGCGGAAAAAGTTCATCTTATTTCCGAATTGCCATCACGGCTTTCACAAGGATTGCATGATACGCTACCTCTTACAACTGAAGGGTGATTACACATTCAAAAGAAGCTTCAAAAACTTCAAGCAATATTCTTCGATTACTGAGAAGAATATACTTGATGAACTTCTTTTAAAAGAATGTTTGATATGCAACGAGAGCAAATTGAATACGATCGATGATAGCCTTATCAACGTGGAGCGCAGTGATGCTCAAGATTGGGTGGTCTAGCACGTGATGCCATCGCGCTCATTTTCAAGACTAAATTTTTTGATAGCTCAACACTTCCAGTATTCGATAACCGCAATGGGTAAGACTCAAAAAAAGAATAGCAAGGGTCGTTTGGATAGGTACTACTATCTCGCAAAAGAGAAAGGCTACAGGGCTCGTTCCTCTTTCAAAATCATTCAAATCAACGAGAAGTATGGGCATTTTTTAGAAAAGTCCAAAGTTGTAATTGATTTATGTGCGGCACCAGGGTCTTGGTGTCAAGTGGCCTCAAACTTATGCCCCATTAATTCTTTGATTGTTGGTGTCGATATAGTTCCAATAAAACCACTTCCTAATTGCATAACATTCCAGTCAGATATTACTACAGAAGATTGCAGATCTAAGCTTAGAGGCCATTTGAAGACTTGGAAAGCTGATACTGTACTTCATGATGGAGCGCCAAATGTTGGTATGGGTTGGGTTCAAGATGCATTTACACAATCTCAGTTGGTCTTGAAAGCGCTCAAGCTTGCCGTTGAGCATTTGATACAAGGAGGTACTTTTGTAACAAAAGTCTTCAGATCTAAAGACTATAATCATTTGATGTGGATATTTCAGCAACTTTTTGCCAAGGTTGAAGCAACTAAGCCACCATCTTCCCGTAATGTGTCTGCGGAGATCTTTGTTGTCTGTCAAGGATTCAAAGCTCCTAAAAAATTGGACCCACGTCTTTTAGATCCCAAAGAAGTTTTCGAAGAAGTTGGCTCAACAAAGGTTAACAATGAGGCAAAGGTCTTCCATCCGGAGAGACATACTAGAAAAAGAGAGGGTTACGAAGAAGGAGACTATTTGTTGTATAAGGAAATGCCCCTTTTAGAATTTGTGAAAAATGAGGAACCCATAAATACATTAGGCTCAATTAATAAGTTGATTGAACCAGAAAAGTCTGATCATGACTGGAAGATTGTTCGGAAAACGAAACACTGCACCCCGGAGTTGCTTGAATGTATAAAAGATTTGAAGGTATTGGGAAAAGCAGACTTCAAGCTTATTCTCAAATTTAGGAATGAAGCCAGGAATGTTTTAGGGTTGGACGATAAAGAAGATACCGAAACAGACAATATCGAAGTTGAGACAATAACCGAAGATGAGAAGATTAATAGAGACCTTGCTGAATTGACCGAAAAGCAGAAACAAAAAAAAAAGAGGGAGAAAAAGCGTTTGAATGAGCTCAAACAAAAAGAAATTAGACGTGCTCAATTGAACATGATGAGTGATATGACAATTGGAACAGAAACAGCCCAGTTGGGAGTAGACGCGATGTTTAGCTTGAACTCTGCGCAAAAAACAGGCATGCTTGACCAAATTGCCAAAGGAAAAAAGTCAATGGTTCCCGCTGACTTCGGACCCAAAGAACCCGAGCAAGTAAGTTCTGAATCCGAAATTGATACCGATGATGAAATCGAAAGCTTAGAAGCACAGATGGATACCATGTACGAGCAATTTAAACAGAAAAGGGCCGAAAAAAATTCGAATTTCAAAGCAAAATTGGCAAGGGGTAATGTCGATGATGACGAGTGGGATGGAATCCAAGACACCAAGATGGGTGAAGTTGAAAGCGATGATAGTTACGAAGTTCAGGCAGACTCAGATTCAGACTCAGATGATAAAATCAACGAAATCATCAACAGAAAAAGACAGGAAGATTTGTCTAAAAGGGCTTCAATGTTTTACGCTTCTAACTCTGTGTTTGATGATTTGAACGACGATGACTTGCTTGGTGCAATGGTTGAAAAAAATAAAAATGCCAAACCACAAGGGAAGGTAAAACGAAAGGCTGAGGATTCACCGGAAGCCGAATCAGACTTTGAGGTAGTGGAGAACTCTCTGGATCGCGAGATAGATTCTGACGGAGACTCTGATGGAGAGAGTATAAGCAAGAAACTCAAAAAAGCAAAATCCGAGAAGGAAAAAGTGGATATTGCAACTGTTGAAGCCATGACCTTGGCTCATCAAGTCGCCCTTGGGCAAATGACCCGTAATGATCTCATAAATGAAGGAATCAATAAGTATTCTTTCCGAGACACGAAAGATTTGCCTGATTGGTTTCTTGATGATGAGAAAGAACATTCAAAAATCTACAAACCAATCACGAAGGAAGCCGCTGCTGCCATGAGAGAAAAAATGAAAGAGTTGAATGCTCGTCCAATTAAAAAGGTTCTAGAGGCGCAAGGAAGAAAGAAGATGAGAGCTTTGAGAAGATTGGAAAAACTTAAGAAAAAGAGTGACATCATAAACGATGATGGGTCAAAGAGTGAAAGGGATAAAGCAGAAGAGATTCTGCGCTTGATGAGAAGACTCACTAAGAAGCAAAAGGTCAAACCCAAAACTACTCTTGTTGTGGCGACTGGAAAAAATAGAGGTTTGAGTGGTAGACCCAAAGGTGTCAAAGGCAAATACAAAATGGTTGATGGTGTGATGAAGAATGAACAAAGGGCTTTGAGGCGGATTGCCAAGAAAAATAAGAAGTAACAGGCTTATCACATATGAATCGCAGAATTTCAAGCCTTACGCAAATCACGTGAATTTTAATAATTTCATAGAGATCTTTGAGGATAACAGTTTATTCGGCGGCGAACACTTGTCTAATTTTGAATTTATTATCAATAGGAACTCATCTATTATTTTTTATATCCGCCAGGTTGGTTAACAGGTTTCGAGGTATTAGGAGGCATACATCGGAATTCTCACGCGTCGCTTTTTTTCTAGTTAAGTAGAATAGAATTCACGGAAGAAACTTCAATTTCGGAAAGATTTAAACGACTACAAGCTGTCACCGAGACAGCTTATCAAAGAATTATAAAATTGAAAAAATTTTAAACTGCTACTTTGTTGGCGTCCATTCCTTATTCTTCCCCTTTACATTCCATCTTTAATCCACCTGTCCTGTTGATCAGTTACATAAGTCACCACTTCATTCATACTTTCGATTCGATCACATTATTAATTTCTGGCGTCTATCCTACATCACAAATGAGCTCAACACCGACATCCACTTATTTATCCACTACGTTGACTCCAGTTGTAAAGAGCTTGCATCGTCACAAGAGATCTGGTGCCATATCTGGAGACTTCGACCTTGCGGGCTTGGGGCTTCTTTCGCCGAATCAGATGAAGCAAGGAAACAGTCATATCTCGCATACTTCAAATCCTACATACCCCTCGACTTACGAAGAGGCTCATTTGGGTCTACGCCCGAACCTGTTTTCATTCAATTCAGAACGAGATGTTTCGACTAGACAATTTCAATTCTCCAACGAGGATGATTTTACCAATGAACCGTTAAAAGAAGGCTATCATTTCCCCTCACCCCTTTCATCGCACACTGCGCTGAAAAGAACGGATTCCGGACAAAGAGAAGTTTCTTCAGATCTGAGCATTCTCAATTCACCGATTAGATTGAAACCCAAAGCTTCATATTCATCTGATACTTGCAAGCTGAAGTTGTTTCTTACCAATGAGACATTATTAGATGAACACAATGTACCTGATGCTATAATTGATTTGGATAGGGTCTTGAGCGCATCTTCTGCAACTGGAGTAACGGAAATATTTGGTGGAGACAAATACAGAGACACATCTCTCTTAGATTCTTCTGATGGAGTTAATGCTGCCCACCCAAATCGCATAATTAACTCTTCAACTGCATCTGTGTCTCCATACAGCTCGCCAGCTTACTTAAAACAGCCCATCAGAGAACCAGCTAACGACGCTATAGAAGAAGAGGATGATAACGACGATCCGGATTCATATTTCGGAGAGCAACCTGGCTGTATTAGTACAAAGCTAATAACTGATTACCAATCGAATCAAGTTGAAGATGCGGGACTCACCTTGATTCCACATGAGGGTTCAAATATTTACCCGGAATCCCTCAATTCATCTACATCAAGTTTTTCACACAGTAACAAACAAGGCCTTGGGGAGCCTTTGGGAAATTCCATCGAAAAAGTCTATTCAAACCCATCGAGGGAATCTCCTCTCACTTTTGTGGGAGTAAACGGCACGCCCACTCCAAAGCGCTTTAGTGCCAAAGCTAATCGCTATCAAGCATTCTACGAGCAGTCAACAAAGATTTCGACCTCGCTCAAAATATCTTCATCAGAAAGTATTCACTTTATTTCATCATCTCATTTGGAATCCTCGGTTACTAAAGAGAAAGAGTTTAGGCATTTAGAACATTCCCTAAGCCTCCCGAGCTTGAAGTCCGGAAAATCCCGAGTGGGTTCTGCGCCATCACTTGAAAGTCGTCTTCCCAGAGACGCGACAAGAACAGCGGGAGTATTTGATGCAGGCAATAATTTATCTAATTTTGTTTGCACTTCTTGTCTGCAAGGGACAGGAATTTCCCCAGATGTCCTAACAGCATCCTCAGATGCTCCAACATCATCCCTAGATGACAACTCTGCTAAGTCATTGTCTCGAGCCAACTTACCAAGGCCAAAAGGACCACTTAATTCGGTAAACAGTGTCTCTCATAGCTTCGATCAAAACAAGAATACGAGTTCAATGCCCGAGAGTGGGTCTTTCAAATTTGATAAATTTGATGATCTCAATATTGAGTCCCAAGGTCTGACTTATGAAATCCTGAGAAGTACAACACCTACTATTGTGGTCAGTTCAGGAGTTGAATACACTGAGCTAGCACTGCCGATTGAATCTAAACTCTTGTTGCCTCAGACTATTCTTTATAAACAAGAACAAAACGGCAACGAATACTGTGAGATGCACAATGGCGAAAACCACAATTTACATTCCATGACCCAAAAAGATAAAAACACTACACTGAAAACCGCTATACCTGCCGCTAGCCCGTCAATTGAAACTGGGTTTTCTCTGTACGCATCCAGGTCAAAGGCCAAAACTAGGACTAAGGCAACTAAATTTTTCAGCAGTGGGATTACTGTGGACACTTCGGACGTGAAAGCAAGAAGAATTTCTAGCTGGTTCAAGCGCAATAAATGAAAAGTGAGCTACTGGTCATTTTACGCTCAGCAGGTGAGGTTAATATGCAGTGTGCTCACTAACGCTGATAAAATTCATTAATAAGTTCCAGAAAAAACAATAGATCCGGAACATTCTTTTAATCACGCTCGATCCAGAAAAACGAAGGCCTCAACGTAATAATCTTTTTGATTTTTAGCAACTGACGGCCCAAAAAGACATTTCGTGGCATCAGTTGGCATCTACGATTGCCTAGGTGTTCATCAACTCTATCAAGCCATGAGTATGCAAATATCTGGGGGAACAACTGATGAGCCGTTTGTTGGCCCTAATCTCAACATTACCTTGACTTGTCCTGAGTGTAAGATTTTTCCCCCCGACTTGATTGAAAGATTTAGTGAAGGAGATATTGTTTGCGGGAGTTGTGGGTTGGTGCTCAGCGACCGAGTTGTAGACACCAGATCGGAGTGGAGAACTTTTAGTAACGATGATCAGAACGGAGATGATCCCAGTCGTGTAGGGGATGCTGGAAACCCTTTGCTTGAAACAGAAGATCTCTCTACTATGATTTCATACGTCCCAGAGAATGTCAAAGCTGGGAGAGAATTAAACAGAGCTCAATCAAAATCTTTGGTTGATAAGAAAGATAACGCTTTGGCTGCTGCCTATTCAAAGATTTCTCAGATGTGCGATGGTTATCAGCTACCCAAGATTGTACAAGATGGAGCGAAGGAAGTTTACAAGTTGGTCTACGAAGAAAGACCTTTAAGGGGCAAGTCCCAAGAATCCATTATGGCAGCTGCAATATTTCTCGGTTGCCGTAAAGCAAAGGTGGCCCGAACTTTTAAGGAGATTTGGGCATTGACAAATGTACCAAAAAAAGAGATCGGAAAAGTATTCAAAATAATGCGTCTGGTGATACAAGAGAAGAACGACACGAATCCTGGGGCATACTCTATCATCAAAGATAGTGAGCAGACAACGCAGACTTCCGCCGAGGATTTGATCAGAAGATTTTGCTCCCATTTAGGTCTTTCCAATAGTATCACCAACGCAGCAGAGCAAATTGCCCGTAAATGCAAAGAATCAGGGATTTTAGCAGGAAGGTCTCCGATCACTATTGCTGCGACCGTCATATATATGTCTTGCTTGATATTCGGAGCCGATGTTTCCCCCTCTAAGATTGCTAACAAAACCGGAGTTAGTGACGGAACTATAAAAACATCCTTCAAAGTCATGTATGAGGATAGAGAAAAGTTGATCGATCCGACCTGGGCAGACAAAAGCAAATTGGATAACTTGCCTAGACATTTAAGAGATTAGTTTTATCAAGTTAGAATATACTCTTGTGCAAAGCTCTGTAGAATCTATGCACACTATATGAAACTGCGTTTACTGCATGTGGGTTCTTGATTTCGATGTTTTGTCGAAATTCACATTTGCTCATTTACATTTGTTCATTTACATCTTGACAATGGTAAACATCCCGGATAATTTTGTGGACATTTTAAAACAAAAGTTTGAAAAGGCGGTAGATAAAGGAGATTTGATTTTCAATGGAAACTCCTCAACAACCCAGATACTTCATACAGAAGTAAATGGGTTAAGGTATGACTTTCATTTGACTGAGCTACACAGTCTCCAACACAGACCAGAACTGGGAACTATACAGGGAAACCCATTCAGCAAGTTGGAACCTCAATTAACTATACTTGATGCCTTTGGCGATAACGATGAATTTCGGGTTGTTTTAAACAAGTTCCCTGTCATACCATTCCACTTCATGTTACTTACCAAAGAGTTTAAATCTCAAGATACTCCGCTTTCCCCCAATGAGTTGATGGCAACTTTCAAACTTTTGAAAAAGTTAGCTTCTGACGATAAAGATAGAAAATGGTTCTCCTTCTACAATTGTGGGCCACAAAGCGGCGCTTCTCAACCTCACAAGCATATTCAATTCATGTCTTTTCCACCCCAATTCCTGAGTATTGTTGATAGGCTAGTGAAAACATCAGACTCTTTCATTCCAGATCAAAATCGCGAGCCTTTGCAGGATATAAACTTACCTTTTGCTCACTTTGTTGCTAAACTTCCTGGTGATATAAATGATTTGGGTGAGGAGGAACTTGCTATGATATTTGTCTCTCTTTTACAACGAACTTTAACAGTATTGAGAGACAGTGGTTGTGGCCATATATCATACAATTTTTGCGCTACTACGGAGTTTATGATGTTAATTCCTAGATCTGGCAGTAAATACCAGGAAATGGGAGTTAATTCTTGTGGGTTTCTCGGTCTCATACTCTGTAAAGATCTGGATTTGGTTAATCTAGTGGTCAAAACAGGGTTTGAACATATGTTAAGTGAATTAGGTTTTCCAAATACCGCTGGTTCAGGCACTGATGAGTATCATTATTAGAGTGTTTGTATGCAAAATTTAAATAGAACTTTAAATATCGCGAAACAGCCAATCAAAGTTCGTTGAAACTCACTTTCGCAATAAAGTCATCCGCACCGAAATCCAAACCTATAACTCTAGTGCTCGACACAATGGCTTCTATTACATCTATCGTCAAGGCATCTGATTACATCTTATCAAGACCAACTTTGTCTAAAATCATCTCTCCTCTTGCCAAAACGTTTTGTGCGTACGCAGGATACAGAGAGATGGGCTTGAAGTACGTATTTTTCCAAGGTACATTCTAACCAATGCTTACTAACATTAAGGTTCAATGATTTAATCATGGAAGAAACCGCTGTTGCTCAGAAAGCGATCTCTAGATTGCCGGAGGATCAATTATACGCTAGGAACTTCAGAATCATGACAGGCCACCAATGTGCGTTATCTCATCAGTTGTTACCCGAGAGCAAGGCAGTGAAGCCCGAAGAGGATACTCACTACTTAATACCTTATCTTTTGGAAGCAGAAAAGGAAGCTTTTGAGAAATCTGAGTTGGACAACATTCAGGTTTAATTAGAAAAAATGAGCAGCTTTTCAATACACAAATTTACTAGCAAAAAATAAATTATAAAGCAAATAAAAAATTTGGTTAAATTTATGAACTCTATCAAAATTCGTTCCATTAAAACATCCCAACTTTGAATTTCCTGAGTTGCTCTAGTACTAAAAATGTCACGATGGTGTGCGGCCCTAATCTAAAAAATGAGGGCAACCAACCCCTGAACATGAAACCTGGACCTTCGTTTTTGAGAGCGCTGGTCAAAATATTGATGGCACTGTTTGTAGAGCCTTTAGCATTCATAATTCTCGTCTTCACAACATCAGCCGGAGAGCATACGGTTGTGGCGACTAAACCAGCCATTAAGGAAGCGGAAAAGTGCGTTGATTTTTTGGTTGGATCTAAGTTAAGCTGACCAACTAACAAATTTTTGGATATGTCGTAGGTCACGACCTGTGAAGCTGTCATTAAAACACCCCTCACCAAGTTAGGACCGAGACCTCGGAACAATGAAGAAACACCCTCATCCTTTGTTATTCTATAAATTCCCTCGAATGCGTTTCTGTAATTTCTTCTTTGTTCAAGAGGTAATGTTGAATCGTTTTGCATTCTAATATTCACAACGTCAGAGGGATTACCAACGAAACCCCCCAAAGCCCCTGAAAGCATAGACATAGGCAACAAAATTGAAGTACTTGGCATTCGATGATATTTCTCTTGATAAGTTTCCTTCATGATTTCATATGCACCAAACCTTACTGTTGAATATGTGGCTTGTCTGAGTAATGATGCGGTCAATCCGGAGTAGATTTTAAAGACTCCTTCGAAACGAATGATTTGATACACCATCGAAAGCAAAGATTGACCAGGCGTCTTAGCCGTTTGCAAGCGAACTTTCGCTAAGTCCAAAGGATGTGTAACAAGACAAGCTGCCATACTTGAAGCGCCTCCATACCAAAATCTGTGGGTTAGTCTTCATCAAGCAAAAGGAACTGTGTCAAGAACATACGGGTAACTCACTTTATGTTTATCACTAGTCATTTTTGAATGCGTCAAGAATTCTGTTAAGTCTACAAGCTTTTTTCAATGGCCCGATGGGGCTACCACTTTCAAGCTGCCCCGCGCGGGAAAAGACAAGAACAAAAAGAAAAAAAAAAACATCTATAAAACTCGATACGACTTTCCACTTCTAAAACTTATGTTCCCCTTTGTAGCCACCTACTAAGCACATGTAAAGATTTTAAAATTATTAGTCAAAAACTGTTGGAAGCTGTGTTCCAAATCACCTAAATTCGAGTGACATGAATGAAGCAGCTGAATGTAAGCGATGAGTTCTGAATAAAAAGCTGGTTGCCAATGTTCATTTCAATATATAGTTGATATTATTGAGCTACTGAATTCTTACACTAAGATCAACGAGTACACAGAACAGACACGGAACGGTCAGTGAGCACAGGGCAAGGACGCAATTGAGAATGACAAGTTACAGCCCCGATTATGCATGAGGGCGCATAATATACAGGAACTTTACTTTCTTTCTTTCTCGTCGAGCGTCCGCTGCCTTAATTCTTACGACAAGCCAGACCACCAACATGAGCCGTGCTGAGGTAGACTTACAAATCAGCGTCAAAAAAGCGTGCAATAACGATGAGGTTCCACCAAAAAGAAAGCATGTAAGAGCTTGTATTGTTTACACTTGGGACCATAAGAACTCCCGTGCATTTTGGAATGCAGTTAAAATTCAACCTTTGCAAAGCAACGAAGTCCAATTGTTTAAAGCATTAATTATGATCCATAAGGTTCTTCAAGAGGGTCATCCAAATGCTTTGAAAGATGGCTACAGAAACAAAGATTTCTTATTTTCCTTGTCTACTGTGTTTCCAAGCACCTCCAACTATGGATTATTAATCAATCAGTATGATAGATTTCTTTTGCTGAAGTTAGACTTCCATCGCAATAACCCTGGCTTTAATGGAATCTTTGAGTACGAGGAATATATATCCTTGCGTACTGTTAATGATCCAAATGAAGGATACGAGTCAATCTTACAATTGATGGACTTACAGGACATGATAAATGATTTGCAAAAGCATATCTTTGCAACAATTCATCAGTCTCCAAATAACTTATGCAAAGTAAGTGCTTTGGTACCTTTAATTTCCGAGTCATATGGAATTTATAAATTTCTCGTTTCGATGTTACGAGCTATGTATCAGCAACTCGGTGATGACGATGCATTAAGTGCTCTTTTTGACAGGTTTAGCTCTCAACATTTTGTCTTAAGAGACTTCTACACCGACTGTCAGTCTATCAAATTTTTGACCAGCTTGGTCACAATTCCTCGTATGGCTGGTTCAATTCCAAATCTCAAAATAATGGACGAATCACAGCGCTCTTTGAACCCTGCAAACTCCATCAATGATTCAAATTCTCAAATTTCTGCACAACACTCGACCAGTGTTGAACAATCTTCTGTACCTCCTCCAATAGATCTGATACATTTGCAACAAACCGGTATCTTCAATCAGCAGCAGAATTTTCAGCAACAACAGTATGAATTGGAATTGCAGAGACAACAACAGCTTAATGAACAGAACCAAAGACAGCAGCTTTTCGAACAACAGAAAAGGGATCAGGAACAACGTATGTTACAAGAGCAAGAGTATTTGAAACAGCAACAGGCTACCTCAAATCATCTGCGGGTATCTGAGTTAGAGCAAGATCTTCTCATTTTCAAAAATCAGTTCGATAATGATCAGGCTCTTCTACAACAATACGACAGCCGCGTGAAATCTTTGGAAGTGGAACTTACCAGCTTCAACGACACGGCGTCCAAACAAATTGCTGCTAAAGATGATCAGCTTCGCAATCTGGAAGAACAAGTCGCGAATTGGGCGAAGAAGTACGAGTCGCTCGCAAAATTGTATTCACAATTACGTCTGGAACACTTGAATTTACTCGCAAAGTTCAAGAAAATACAACAAAAGATATCTAGTGCGCAAGAGTCTGTCATGAAAAAGGAAAAACTCGAAAAGGACTTAAAAACGAAAAATCTTGAGCTCGCTGATTTGATAAGAGAAAGGGATCGAGCAAGGTTAGACTTAGACCGAATCAAAGCATCTAAGGACGTTGAATTGGAGAAACTTCAAACGCAAATTAGAGAACTTGGTGCCCAAGCAAAAGATAACGAGCAATCACAGTCGCTGAACTTGAATGCGATCATATCAAGTCACAGAGCGGAAGTGGACAGACTTTCTCAAGATTTAGCTCGGAAAAATAAGGAACTTTTATCAAAGGAGGATCTCACTGTGCTTCAAGAAAAATTACGAGAGAAAGACACCGATCTTGAAATTGCTCATGAATCATTGGAAAGAGCTTTCCAGGAATTAGAAATAGCCAAAAATGACACCAGTTCAAACCAACTCATGAACTTACTTGATTTACTCTTGGCCAATAACGTGCGGAGGATTCAAGATGCCAAATATGAATTTACTTCTCCAATGCAAGCTGGTAATTCTAATGCTACGCCTGAATACGTGCTATCCATTACGGGATTATGTTCTAATACTGCAACTGATTTTGCACAAGCCTATAACGACTTCATTGTGGAGGGGAATGATAACTTACATAGCACACTTCATGCTGGTATAGTGCTTACCAGCTCCGAGCTAACATCCTCCGTTTATGATTTGATGCTTAACATGAAAGGCTTGTGCCCACTTTTGTCACAAAAACAAGAAGAAACACTAATAAGCGTCGTCAATCAAGTCTTGAGTGGTGCAGAAACACTTTTTCTGAGTTTGACGTCGGACTCCTTGGATGAACTTCAAACAGAAGATGATAAGATAGATTTTGTGATCGATTGCAATGTTCTGTTTCAACAGATCTTGCAGGATATTTCAAATTTCGTGGATACACTCACACGTCATGAATCTGCAAACAAACGCAGAAAAGACGGAGAGTCAGTTGAACTGGAGATGAAAGAAACCGCAAATGCCGTCAACTCAGCCACGGACTTTCTTGAAAATCTTTTGCACAATATCAACGCAGGAGACGACATTCAAGTTCATGAGTTAATTTTGTCCTCAGCATTAGCGGTCACTAAGGCTGTAGCAGGATTGATCGCCTCGGCCACTGAATCGCAAATCGAGATTGTCAATCGTAACAAAGGCGATAGTACGAAAATTGAGTTCTACAACAAGAATAGCCGGTGGACAGAAGGCTTGATTAGTGCATCTAAAGCAGTTGCCGCTGCCACAAATATCTTAATCCGAACCTCAGATGGAATTTTGCGAGACAGAAACACGCACGAACAGTTAATCGTTGCTAGTAATGAGGTTGCAGCATGTACAGTTCAACTCGTTGCAGCATCCAGAGTCAAAGCCAACTTTATCTCAGAGACACAAAACAATCTTGAGAAGTCATCTGCTCAAGTGAACTCTGCTTGTAAGGCCTTAACTAACAAGGTCCAACTGTTGCTTTCCAAAGACTACGAAGAGTCCACTATTGATTTAAACAAGCTTACCACATACGAGGGTAAAACGTTGGAAATGGAACAGCAAGTCCAAATTTTGAAACTCGAGAACTCATTATCCTTAGCTCGAAAACAATTGGCCGAGATCAGAAAACATGGCTACAGAGACGACGACTCTGCTGACCAGAACTGAGCTTACAAGTAATCTCTAAAATTTTGACCACCCACACGCCAACTTTGACAAAATATACTAAATATAACCAAATTTTTTTTTCCCAACATTTTCCTACCATAGAAAACCTTCTTCTTTTCTGACAAGCCTCTAAATCAACCATTGCAACTGCATCCTTCACTTCCTGTAGAATATTCCCTTGGCGACCGAAGTCGTATAACAATCCGAAGAAACCACTTAATACTTACGTGTAAAATAACATATTTACCATATTTAATCAGAAACGTTACCTCGAACAAAACCGAACTCCGAAAAATTTTACGTATCATTCTGAAAAGCATTCTTACGCCCCCTCCAAAATTCCATCCCAGTTTTAAGAAAACATTCCAGACAAAACTCGCTTCTTCTACACTTACATTATTCCGAAACCTAACAATATTATGACTTTCTTTCCTATACTTTCACCATTCAACGAACATTCAACATTCCAAAACGCTCGCCTTGCAACCAAGAGGTATTAAAAGCAAATTAGATAGGTCTCAGAAAGCTACTCCAGCAAAAACTACAAATCCTACTAAATATACTATGATAACCGAATCCAAACCAACTTCTGTAATGCAGAGGCCTCCAAAGAAATTTTCCATGTAACTTGCTTTGGCTCCCCAATCTTTCTGCAATCCACATTCTTCGATAACCTGGTGTCATGAATCTGGACCAATACCGTACATCTACTACAGCTTGCATTCATGCAACTTCAACAAAGAGTCAAACCAGCCGAAAATCATCTTGCTTTTGGTTATTATCCGCTACACAACAAACTTCATTCCTGGTCTGAATAATTTCACTACTTGCGATTAGATTTACCCCATTCGCCGGGATTGAAATATTTCGAGAAACTCTGTTTACATATATTCTATATATATTTACCTAATGAATGTTACAACAATTCAAATATCAACGCGATAACGATAAATACCAGCTTCAAATCATCATCGGCAATAAAATAATTGCTACCGCAATACATTAGAACATAAACTATATTCAGAAATCTCGTTTTGGCAAAACTAAAAATGACCTCAGCCGCAGCACCACACGAATCCCTTTGTGAAAGTTGAGTTAATTAAGAAGACCGCTTGTCACATACCTTAAAAAATAACTACCCAGTTTAAGTACCAACGAACAACAACAATACATATTTCGTAATATATGCATTCCTTATGATAGAATATTCTTTCCTCCTAAATTAAGATTCACATCAATTCTTTAGAGGATAAATTTACAATCAAAAAAATATTACGCATCAAATTTACAGCTCCTTCTTTAGTCGTAATTCGAAACGAGCAAGTGCCCCCCCCCCCCTAACGAAGACGGAATTTCCAATATGACTTTTTGGCGATTAAAGCATCTATCTCAAAACAATAATGTCAATTTCAAAGTTTTACAAAAGTTGAAGAACACTTTACGAGGAAGACACATATTAGTTTCGAAAAACTTTATTGGCATACATAGGGCGTATATTCTGGAAGTTCCTTTGCTGCGTGAATGTCATTTTAGCACGGACCAAAATCATATTCCCGAATTGTATTCCAAAACTCTTTCTCCCCTTATTATTGAAATTTAAAACAAATCCGGATATAATGCTGTAGACAAATACAGTACTATTGCGACTCTAGTTCGGGAAATGGCCTTTCTATTTTAATTAAACTAAACATTGGTTACTTTCACCGGCCTGTGCCTGTTATTTATGTTTATAAAATCGGAAATTTTGTGACATATCTTCGAAAAGGTGAAGGGATAATATTTAGAGATTTCGAAGGTGTTTATGGTAAAGACTACTTGGATTTTGCGCAATCATTCAAATTTGATTATTTCGCGTGAAGGCTAACGCTGAGATCGAAAAGAAATGGCGCTGAAGATAAGTCGATCATCCGGATGACTTGCTTAAGTTTGCGAGATGCTGGGAAAATGGCATGAGAATATTTTGTGCGCAATGATTATAATCAATGCTCATGGCTAAAAAAGAGCGGTTCACCACTTCAGGTTCGTGAGCTAAACATTTGCAGGAGGTCGTATAGGGTCACAAAATTCGGAATGGGCGCACCACGTACTTAATTTTGATGAAAGCTGATTCGATTCAGACGGGCAAAATTTCAGCAGCCTAACATTATGAAGGCTTTGGTAACCGGAGTAATAGAAAAGTATCTGATCTGCGCCCGGTATTGTGCTTACTTACATGAAAATGTAAATCTTGCTCTCTCGAAATATGTAGATTGTGCCTCAAATAGGTAGTGGTAATTGGAGTCTTGTAGTTGCAATCAAGAATGGGGGTGGAATGGGAGGAAATTTTTCTGTTTGCTTTTTATTGCGTATGTCACAACCTGTGGCTGATTATAAGAAAATTTCGAATTACTGGTTCTGAAGGATTTTACTAGTTGGGGTATTAACATGATACCGCGGGCCTTGCCTTGCCTAAAATTCCAAAACAGTAGAGTATATTGATATGGTGTGGTTTCGAATATGGTGATATATTCTGAAGTCATAAATTTGGACCATCACTCCTTATGTTAAAGTCTTGGAACTACGATTAAGGGTCAAAACCGACATAAGTCAACTGGTTTCGTTATTGTCCGGTACACAACAACTTGATTTTTGGTCTGAATACTTTAGCTACTGTGATTTGAATCGTGCTGCCGCGCTGATCGGAATAATTTTGGAAAACCCAGTATGTATGCAAAGAACATTTTTAGAATCTAGATAGAAGAACGAAGATTTGGCTTTGCGTACTGGCCTCGCTCGGACGTGACTGATTTGTTTTTTTTTTGTAGGTGTTTGGGGGTTACGATCAGAGTGCATCGGGGCGGGATAGTTTGGAGTCTGCTTGGGCAACGGTTATCAGAAGGGGGTACTACAAAGAGGTATCGTTTGAATGGTGTTTCAATTCCGCGTGGACTTGCACTGCGTCGATAGAAGATTCTACTAATATTTATATACATTTTTTGTTAGAAAGAGCGAGTTATGCTTTCAGGCTGGATTGGTAGTTGTGTACTATCAATGAGATTGATTATTTGCTGTCCTAAGACGCGTGATTATTGTGATTCCATCTCAGCGCCCATATTTTGCCTTACCCAAGTCAAATGGCAAATACTTGTACTTTATCATATGTTGAATTTGTCTTCTCATAGTCAAAGCAAACAAAATGATGAAATACAAGACAAGTATAGGCCAAAACACAGGAATATCGAAAATTGGGAAAAACGAAAGTAAAAGTGACAATAACGTAGCTGCAGATCCCATAAGCCAAAAATTGAATTCCGGTAATTTTCTTATGAAAGGACGAAATTCATCGTCTGGTTGTTCGGGTTCATCTCCGCCTTCTTCGAGTGAAGATGCTTTCAGCTCTTGTTCCAACGAAGGGTCAAACTTGGGAGTCAAGAATGAGAGAAACAAACTCAATAAATTAATGGCTAAAGTGTAGCAAACTATGTACCAACCTTGCACGATCAATATTCTGATCAAGAAAAGGGATAACAAAATTGCAAAGCCTATCCAGCGGGGAAGGATATAAGGCACACTTTGATCGATAAGTTTGTTGAATGTTATCTTGAGCCTTTGGAAATAAGCAAAAACAGCATTATCAGCAAACTCCATCATCTATTTACTTTCTATGCTGACCCCAACTCTCCTGAGAATGTTTGGAAAACTTTTTGTTGAAAACCAAAGCCCGAAATGCGCGCATTGTATGCGCGCTGCTGTGCCAGCTTGTGGCTTCCGTTACGCATTCAACGTTATTTGTTCCAATGCTAAAATAATACGTGTCACGTGAATAAGGCGGTGAGGCTTCTTTCCATGAGAAAGAGGCGCAGTTTAATTGTTTCCCGAGGAAATCGACACGACCACTGAGGAAACAGATGTCATGGTCTGAACTAGACTCGCGACAATAACCTCAGTGTAGCTTATCTGATGTGCTGATATCCACTTGCAGTCACATAGTTTACCTCGTAACGGTCTCGTGTTCTTTTTGGATTCTTTCGGACGTTAAATATATCTTTGCATTACGAAATTATTCAGCAATTGAATATGAATTTCTCTTGGGGGTTTAAACTAATTCGTATTTCGGGACCACTGCAGAAAGTTCTTGCCAAGATTTTCAAGGCATAGAAGTGCCGTTGCAACATTTCGCAACGTAACGTTCGCGCATGAATCAAGGGGGTATTTATTTATCTTTTTTTGAATTCGCGTAAATATTCATGCCAACGTAAAACACGCATGTTTTGTCTGAAGACACATATATAGCGCGTGGTCCTCTTCTGATATGTACTATTAGAAAAATCAAACTCAATTCTGCGAGATCTTATCGCGTCCACTCCTTTACTACACTCCTTTTCAATCACCATTTATGATTTTCCCATTCGCTTCTTTGTTAGCAATTGCTTCTGTTGTCAATGCTATCCCGTTCAAGAGATTCGACAACGGTACTGTGGAAGCAGCTCCCTCGGTCTCTCAAGACACAACGGTGACTATTGACAAGTTCATTACTATCACTTTAGCGTCGAGCACCGTGATATTGCCTGCAACCGCGACTAGTGCAATCTCTGCAGCTAAATCGAAAGCGTCAGCAGAAGATAATAACTTGACTGAGTATGTTTCAACCACTGTGAGTGGACAAACTGTTGCAACCCCTGCCTCTGAATCTCACCCTAAGGAAACTGCTGGTAGTGGAACACTGGTTACTGCCACAGATGAGGGGACTATCACGTCAACTATCACAAGTGTTGTGACCGTCACCAATGCTAACGGTGTTGCTACTGAGGTTCCTGCTCTGTTGGCTGATCAATATGATGCTTGTTTAGCATCGACTGTAACTGTTACTGTTACTGAAGCACCATCCACTGTTTCCACTGTCGTCAAAACTCTTACTTCGCTGGTTCCTGTCACAGCTGAGTTTGTTAACAGTGACACAACGACAACCTTGACTCAGTGGGTTTCAGTGACTGTGGAGCAGACTTCTTTGACTACTTTGGGCTCTTCCACGATTGCTCCATCGTTCACGTCTTACACAAACGGGACCGCAGGTTACTCTGGCAACAATAGGAGAGATTTGTTCTACGCCTTGTAAAGTGAAGAGCTAATCAAATGTCGCAGATGAGAAAATAATGGTGTTATGCACTCATGAAATCTTATCACAGAATCTCCTTGAATACATTCGTTTTGATGATTGCGTGTGGCTTAGATTTAGAATGCGTAATTATTTCATAACTTTTTTTTTTTTACAATATTCAGCTGTACGCGCTCTCCTCAAACAAACGCGACTCTTTCGCTTACCAGAAAAATGAAAGTAACACAGAACGCGCCTCTAGCAATGGAAACGTCCATGCGAAGTGAGCTTTCTCAGGATGAAAGGCTATCGCCTGTAAAGTTCCCTGGTTCACGAAATTATCCTAGCTCAATCCATGAAAGTCGTTCGGAACTGTCCGAACAAGTTTCATTGCAATCAGATTTAACTTTGCAAGATACAAATAGCCTCAGGACCAGCCATTCTCCGAACAATATGCTGCAGTCTAGAAGAAATACAATTGCGTCTACTTATGTTTTAAAAACACCCTCTAGAGTTCAGAAAATATTTTCTTTGACATCCCCTCGCAGAAGTTACCCATTACAACTGTCTAAAGGCTTCGTTAAGCATTCAAGTCAAATTTCAAGTGGCCAGAAATTCTTTGAACTTCAAAAGCTTTTAAATAGCCAAGTTAAGGGTAATACGGCAAGCTTGGAAGTATCTGATTTATGCAAACATAAATCATCCCCCGAAGTGCTAAGACAAGAGAGCCTGGATTTTGAGCAGACAAATGCCAAAATTTTGAATGAAATCTTGGCAAAATCTAAGGCGGAAAGTATCGAAGAGAGTGAATTATATCCTGTTGAATTCGATAGTCATAAGCATATCACATCGGCCGGTGGTCACGAGAGAGAGAATAACTCTTTGATAACGTTGAAACCACTGCACAAAAGCTCTCAACTGAGCACAAAATTCAATGACTTGCAACATCAAAATCCTAAGCCCGTGTATACTTTGCTGCAATTTCAAGAGATTCAAAGCGACTACCTCTCCAAAATACAGGATTTGGAATCTGTTGTCTCTGAAAAAAACACCGAGTTGGTCAGATTAGCAACAAGAGTGGGGCATTTAGAAAATCTTCACGTGATCCATCAAGAAAATCTAATTAAAAAACAAAATGAGTTGAATTATCTGAAAATACAAGAAAAAGCGCTTTGTTATCAATTGGATCAAAGCTTGACTGAACTCAATTACTCCGAAAAATTATTGGAAGCGAAGTCGGTTTCACTTCAAAGTTCTGAAGCACTGGTAGTTGAATTGAAAGAAACGTTTGAGAAAAAACTCGCTCAAGAAATACAAGCTTGCAAGCTTTCTAATGAAACATTAAAAGAAACAGAAATGAAACTAGCAAACACCAATCTGATTTTAGCTTCTATTGAGGAAGAGTTGACAGACATGAAAGCCAAGTTAGTACATTTGAAGGAGGAAAATGAAAGTCTTGAAGAAAAATACGAGAAAATGAAGACAGAAAAGAATTCAACCTTGGCGTCACATCTCGCACTTCAAGAAGAAAATCACGTCTACCAGAACAAAATCTACAGTCTTGAGTCGCAAGTGAGAGAAAAGGAAACATCCTTGCGTGATCTAACGGATAAGTTTGCCAGTTTGACTAAGGAGGCTGAAATTCTTCATGGGGACATGCTTAATTTCGAAATTGAGCAAAAACGCATGGAGAGCGATGTAGTTGCAAAGACTAAGAGAATAAGTGAGCTCCAAACCAATGAAAAGCAATTAAGAGAGCTTTTATTCGATCAGGACCAGCAAATCAAGAATTCTAATGCCTCTGAATGCGATTTAAAGGCTCAAATTCAGTCAAAAGAGGCAAAATTGCTAGAATCACAAAAAAAAATCATTGATCTTAAGGAACAGAATGATGAGAAGGACAAAATAATAAGTGGGGATACAAAAAAATTGAGAGAGTTAGTTCAGAAAGTCACGGAACAAAAAAATATGATATCGGAACAAAAGGCGAAATTGCTTCATCTTGACAAAGATGCAGAGTTATCAACACGTGAGTCTGATGAAATTATCGCAAAGCTTAGAAAGCAAATATCTCTTGCGCAAGAGAGGACGGATCATAGAATTCAAGAGGTAGCTGAACAATTGTATCACCAATATTCAAAAAAGCACGAGGCAAAGGTGACGCAATTGAAACTGAAGTATGATGGCAAGCTTGAAGAGAAAGTGAAAGACTTGGAGCGAAATGAGCGGCTTGTTGAGAGCTTGCGTAGTCAATTGCAAACTGAAATGAAGGAAAAGACATACTTGTTGGGTGTTCTTGAAAAAGGGGATAAAGTCAATACCGACAATATTAGTCTTCATATTAAAGGTGGCAATTGATCCGGCATATATAATTTTTGCACTTGCGTGCGACAAGTTACTTCTCAAAAAGAGTACAACTCGCATCAAAGAATCATCTTTGATCACTTTTCGGTTTCCATCAAGTCCATTGTACTTGCATCAAACTTCTAGGCCTATAATCCATATTTTAGCTAGAAGAACAAATAGAAATGTCGAATTACGAGGCTGGAAGAATATACGAGGCAGTAATCGACGAGGTTATCTCGGACTCAAGACAAGATTTCGAAGACAGCGGAATAGACGAGTCAACACTTCAGGAATTGAAAAGGCTCTGGTGTGAAAAGCTTAGTCAATCAAAAGTATGTTCATTTACTTGGGATGAAGAAAATGAGTTTAATAACCATATCCAACAATCTGTCGGGGCCGCTTCAATGAAAAGTGAAACTCTACAACTCAATGCTGGCTTAGATCTCCCAAATCTAAATTCATATCAGGTCAACCCTTCTCTTCATGATTCTGAAATAGGTAATTCTAGAGGTGGAAGTTATAGTATGGGAATTGAGATTCCCTCGGTGAAACAAGAGTTCGATGATAGTGGGTTGATGCTTCCAAAAGTGAATCAATCGGACGGCTTATTTGAGCTAAGTCTTGAGCTCACTGACAAAAAGACTCAAGAAACTTGGAGCCGTTTAAAGAGAAAATTAATTAATCAAACTGACGGTTCGGGTTTACTCGATGATGATGATGACGATATATTCAACGATTCAGATGATATTAATTCCGATCTCGATGATGATTTAGATTCCGAAAAATCGGATGATGATGATGCTGATCAAGAGGGCCAGATTATGCTTTGTTTGTATGACAAAGTTCAAAGGGTCAAGAACAAGTGGAAATGTAATCTTAAAGAAGGTGTTGCCAATATCGATGGAAGAGATTATGTTTTTCAAAGAGCTACTGGTGAAAGCGAATGGTAACACGCAAGAAGGTAGTATTTTTAAAAAAGAAATTCAAAACACTAAGACCTGAATTGATGATTTTAGAAGGTTGGGATTTGTAAATCAAGCACTTCTCGATTCGAATCTCGCGTCGGCGGTGATTTCCCAAAAATGCAATCGAAATCAACTAAACAGAGGCTAAGAACTTCGACAGAAACATTTAAAGTTGGCACGAAAACAATGCAGACATTCTTCAATGACATTCTGTTCACACTGCTCTGCGATATTATCTGCCGCAAAAATCCAAAAATAGCAAGACAAGTATCGTAATTCACCTGATTTATGGAGTTTGAATTTTGCAAAAATTCTCGCATCCTTATGCTCACTTGAGATTTGGGAACGTTGCTATTGCCCTCTGCCACTAGTTTTTGTAATTCAAAATAAGTCTCGTATCCAAATATCGGATGTGGTAGTTCCCTCAAGTAAGTTTTCAATAATCCAGAAACTGTATGTATATCAGGTTTCAACGATGTTTCGAATAAATTGACGTCAAAGCTTTGATTGAACCTATCCTTTAATTGTCGAATAGTCGAGGCAGATCCACTTAATCTGAAAATACCTTCTTCATAAATTGCTCCGCTTTTTGTGAGGAAATCAAGGCAGCGAAAACATATACTCGGAATGCTAAGACCTTTATAATCATGGAAAGAAAGTTCATAAGCAACTTTAAGATCCCTGCCGAAAATGGCCTTGGCTTGCTCACCGGAAAGATTCATTTTTTCCAAGTACATTTGCATGCTGCTGTCATTTGAACTCAAAGTAGGACAAGGTGGAGGAATTTCCTGACTCGAAGGGCTCTCGTTGTGAATTGCCTTATTTCTAAAAGGGAAAAAGTTTCTCATTTTCGTCATCTTTCCCTCTTTATATGAATCTTCTTGATAAGTAGGTTGCTGGAACTCCTCGCTAGGAATGTAAGATACAGAAGATAAATGCTTGGCATTTCGACCCGTCGAAACTGCATTCTCTTGTTCAGCCAGATTCTCGTATCTCACTAAACCTGTCTCAGTTGCAGAGTCTAGTGGAAGTGATACGCTCGTATCAGTATTAGAAAGAGGATCATTCTCGGTAAATTCAACCATAGCTGAAATCCATTCATCCCTTTCGAGGTCTGATTCCGCACAAAAGAAGTGCTTAGGATAAGAACCTGAAATTTTCAGGCTCTTCGAACTCTCTAGAATAAGAAAAGCATGTCTATAGCCTCTTTCTTCAGCAACAACATCAGATGATTGCCTTCCAATTTGCGACCCCGCTAGTTTTATTTGCTCGATCAACGGCCCGCCCGGCAGATCGTATATTTCGAGAGCAGGGCCATCTATCTGACACCATCTGATTTTCCAGGTAGTTCCCAAACCCTTGTATCGACGAATTAAAAAGCCTTCTTTTTTTGCCCCTGATTTGAAATCATCCAACGGACTAACAAATCCAAGAGATATGTATCTGCATATTCGACGCAAAACTATTTGAGGTATATGAGGCATTGCGAAAATTGTATCAAAATAATCTTGAAGCGCCCTCATTCGAGAGTCGACCTTAGTAGGGGTTGTTGCGTTGAAAGACGACTTGTCTGGTATAGGGGGCAAGCCGAAAAACTCAACAATTGGTCGTATTTCATTGTCGAAAGCTATAATTTCATTGAGAGACTTTCTAACTCTCCACATTTCCTTATTTGATTCTCGGTCATTGATGCTGAAAGTGCAGTTGAGGTTATCAGACTTTTTTGCATTAACGCTTATCGTACTCACCACCACTATCCTCACTGTGTGAAAATCATGCGGCTGTATAAACAACGGAACATCTTCATCTTCATCGACGGAGTTGTTTAAAACATTGAAACTCGACCCAGGCGATTGGACTGATGGCTTCAGTGACGTGGGCAACGAGTCCATTGAGCCCTGATAATTATTGAAAAGTCCTTCTCGGCCTTTGGTGTTCGGTGTGCACGCAATGGATGAGGTTGTGTTCGGCGAATCAAAATACGACCGAGAACCATTAGATTGGGTTGCCGACAACTTTTCCTGGGGTCCTCCATCAGGAGTTCCGGGGGCAATCTGGTATGATAATTGGTCTGGATCTGTTTCATTCATGGCACCCAGTCGGCTCGGTATTTCTTGGTGTGGGTTAAGATTGCTCAAAACATAAGTATCAGTATTGTCAGATTTATGAATTGAGTCAACGATGTGTTCTTCTTGACCTTGCTTCATTGTCGGTGGCAATCTGATCCTAGACTTGTAGGAGTTATCAGCGGTTATCGAGTTTTGTCTTATCTTGCGCGTGTTGCTATCACTGGAGTCATCTAGTCTCGCTGAAAGTATGTTCGAATCAGTTTTGGTGGGCTCTTTATTCAAAGCTGAAGAGTGAGAGTCTACTTTTCTCACGTGAGAGAGCAGATCTTCACATGAATCTGAATGTGAACTTTTTGGAGACACCGTTTCTGGCGACAACGGGAGCGAAACTGACCCAGAAGGCTCAGAATCTAATTTGGATGATACAAAATTCTCATTTTGTGTCTTTCTGAGGCCTATGGAGGTTTTAGAAGTCTCGCCCTCCCTTCTTTCTTGCCTGGATTCTGCCAGTTCTTTGCTCTCTATTTCAGTTATTGCTTGGTTGACTTCATAACTTCTTCTGGCAGATCTTTGTGGAACTTCATCGATCAAGCCTGTTTTAGTATGAATTCCTACTCTAGCGGACTCCAGCGACTCAATTCCACTATTGCCAATGATAGATTCAAGATTTTCAATCTTTCTATCTCTCGTAGCTAATGTGCTTTGCAACTCTCTATTCTCGAATAGCAAAAGCTCAATAAATTCCTCACTAGTGAATCTTGACTTGTCAAAATCTGGATGAGAAGGAGGAATCTTACCCGTGAATTTTTGTTTTCGGGAACGAATGCTCTTCTTCATTTCGCCATCACTGTTCAGGGATAAATCCTCTTTCATGTCTCCACAGCGTTCCACCATAAAATTGCTTGACCGGAGAAAATCAAACGCTCAATTCCAAGATTATTCTGCGGACAGAAGATGGTGTTGGTGTCTTGTTTGAAACTCTAAACTTTATTATTTCCGATGTTGACCAGGAGCGGAAGCAGAACACCTATGCCGACACGCGCGGCGCGCGATTATTACAATATTTACTACTGGTGTTCAGGTGTTTCACAATCTTAACGCAACGTATATTAAAATCAGTAGACATTCTTCTTAAAGTAAGACCTGGTGTGACGCATGACTCTCCGACCGTCTTCCGGGTCTTTAATAGGGCTTCTTAGCGCGTCTTTGTGCTTAATCTCATTAGTTTGGTGGATGTCTCTAAGCATTTTCCTTTCGGGGACTTCCTTATTGTCGCATTGGTCCTCAGAAAAATTGTAAACATAATTAGTCGGTAAAATGGCATTAGGCATCATTGCGCGTCCCATTTTAATAACCTCATTTGCCCAGACTGTAATCTCAGTGCGGGGGTTTTTATAGGATGTCCACGTGCTCTTGCAACCTTTCGAAAGTTCTTTCACGACTTGTTCTGTGCCCCACGTTTCATTCCATAACAAAGAATCGTCTGTGCCTTCAGCACTATTATTTGTCAACCCAATTAAGTGTGAAAATATGCCGGATATAAGCGCACCGTCAGAGTAGCCCCCCTCTAAGAAGCTAATGACCTTTCCGTTCGTATGTATCCTGGCAAGTTTTACCACGTCTTTAGTGAATGTAGCATAGAATGACGTTGGTACATTAATTCCATGCCGCTGCATTTGTGGATTTTCGTATTCGGAGGCATCAAAACCAGCAGATATGAGTATCAATGGTTTAAACGGCGGTGGTGGCGATGGTTCCTCAATTGGATGTTTATAAAGATGCGGCTTGAGCTTGGATTTGTGGAATTTTGCTAGCTCCAAAGCAAAATTTGATTGCAATTGATCGTGTTGTTTCTTAGCGTGGTTGAGAAATTGGTTAGCACGATTTAATATTGCGACATATTTTGTTTGATAATGTTTGTAAAACTCCTCTTCAGTCGACCATTCTTGTAAATGCACATTCCATAAATTCAAATCATGATCCATGATGCAAGTGGAAGCATTCTTAATATTTTCTTTGGTTGCATAACCCAATTCGGTGGGGTATGACTTGATATCATGAAGGGAAAAATACCCAACCTTGGGATAAGTTGCAAACTTTTTTCCGAACTCATTTCTCGGGTTCATCTCCTTATCAATAAATTCGTCATCTGGTTTTCCATAATCACCGATAAAACCAGCCCTTTCCCAACAAATGTCCTGAGATCCGTCACCATGGTGGAGATCGATATCCAAAATAGCACAATGCGAAACCCCATATTGAGAAAAAGCATACTCAATTCCTATTTGTGCGTTGTTGAGCATACAGAATCCGCTGGGTAGGCAGGCATGTGAGTGATGACCAGGCGGACGTATGGCGACAAATGCGAGTTTGTGGTTGTCCTGTTCTTTGTTAGATCCATATAATGAGTCGATTGCCGTCTCTATGGTTCCAAGTACACCCTCTAATGCGCTAATTGTCTTGGGCGTTAGATATATGTCACCTTCATTCCAATCCTCTGGAACTTCAAGCTCGTCATTTCTCAACTTATCGTGCGATTTCAAGCATAATTCGAACAATTGTTTTGGCCACGATCTACCATGAACCTTGCGCACATGATCAGAAAACAAAGATCCCTTTTTAATCGAAGCTTTAATTTCATAGTAGAAAGGAAACATGGTTAGGGCGGCTGAGATTCCAATGTTACAAGCAAGTAAACGTTGTGGTCTCTCAAAAATTGTCGACAAATAGGCCTTCGTTACCCACTTTCGTCCAAATGCATGTTCAGGGGAGTAAGGAGATAAAAGGACTAGAGTTTTGTCAGTATCTTGCTTGAATCGCGGACTTTCTTTCTCTATCTGGGGATTTGCGAGTAAGAACTCCTTGAATGTTTTGGTGAACCGTATCAAGTCCAGATCAACTAATTTCGAGGCTTCTAATGCTCGCTTCAAAGACAGATTCAATTTAAACTCCCGATTTTGAGGCGATGAAGGTAGAGTTTTCTCAGGCTCGGGCTCTCTTTTTACTTTCGTGGAGTTTTCGGGAATGAGCCTATGCTGGCGTTTTGCTCTAAAATTTGGAATCTGCTCTCTCAACCTTTCTTCTTCTTCTAGCTCTTCAATATCCAAGACTGATTCATCTTTGGTAAACGCTTCGAGAGTTGACCCGTGTATGAAAGTTGTGTGATCGATTGATAAATCTTGATCCTCAGGAATATCCAGTGTTGGACGTATGGTAAGTGTGGTCTCAAATTGGGATATTAATGACTCTTCGCTGTCATCTTCGTGTTTGGCATGCTTATAGTTAGGCATAATGCTCGGAGCCACTGACGGCAATTCGAAACTGTTGTGGTTTTCTGGCGCGAATTAGTGAAAGTCCTCCCCCCCGTGAGGAATATGAATCTGCAAAACATGCTCGAGGCTTCGCACAATAAACTAAAACAAACTGTATTGGGTTAGCGGAAAACCAATCAGTTTGCTTTATGAGAGAACTTTGCGATTGGCCGTTGACAATGATACGAAAATCATCTACAATATGTTTTTGATATCATGTTAGGATCCTTGTAAGACTAAAACGCTCTCTCGGACTCGCCAACATTGTGCTTTCTTTTGCGCAAAACATTCTCAATAAAAGCCTCTCCAGCTTTGTAAGACGATCTCACCAAGGGGCCGCTAGCCACGTACAAGAAGCCCATCTCCAAAGCTTTGTCTCTCCAATAATCGAATTTCTCAGGTTTAACATATTCAACAACTTTCATGTGACGCTTAGTAGGTCTCATGTATTGTCCAAACGTAACAACATCACATTTTATCTCACGAAGATCTGTGAGAGTTTGAAGAATTTGCTCATCAGTCTCTCCGAAGCCTAGCATCAAAGAAGTCTTCGTTACTAGACTGGGTTTGGTTTTCTTCGCTTTTTCGAGAATGGAAAGCGATTGACGATATGTGGCTCTGCGGTCCCTTACATGAGGGGTCAATGCCTCGACAGTCTCTAGATTATGAGCATAAACGTCTAAGCCTGAAGATGCCAAGACTTCACAACTGTTTAAATCACCCCTAAAATCACCTCCTAAAACTTCAACGAGTATTTGAGGTGCTTTTGATTTTATCTTCTTCACAGTTTCGGATAGATGCAGCGCTCCTCCGTCGGGCAAGTCATCCCTGTCAACTGTTGTCAAGACAACATAACCCAAGCCCCATCTCAGAATTGCTTCTGCGGTATTCTCAGGCTCCATAGGGTCGGGTTTAGCGGGATTTCTGTTCGTCTTCACTGAGCAGAATCTGCAACCTCTGGTGCAGGTATCACCCATTAACATAATTGTTGCTGTTGCCTCCGACTTTTTTCCTCCCCAGCATTCGCCAATATTAGGACATTTAGCTTCCTCGCAAACTGTGGCTAGTTTTAGCTCTCTGACATCTCTTTTGACATTATGGAAAGATTGGCCCTTAGGGATAGGGACTTTAAGCCACTTGGGAAGCCTCTGCTGTGGATCTTCCCGTGCAGCCTCAAGTGGATCTATGGTCATTTTTGACGCTTTACCACTCACGAAATCACTGAATGAAGGACCTTTGTTCAACTCATCGCTAAACAATGTTCTTTTCCTTCTTGGCTTAATTGGAATTTCAGAAGTAGCATACGATCTTGTAAATTTAGCGTATACCTTGTATCCTCTACCTCGGGTGAACATCTCGGGAATCAAGTTTGTGTTCAGTTGACTTGGAAGTGTTAACCCGGGACATGAGGTGACGGGTATTCTGTTTGAAGAATTGTATGCAGTATTTGGCTCTTCGGTTTTACAAATGTTGAGTTTTGTTGCCTCAAAATATATTGACACAATTTTTTTTACTATTTGAGTTGTGTGCCCTATACTCACTTGACTTTTTAAAGCATTCTATGGATTTTCTCGTCCTGGAATTCCTCAAGACGGTTCAATTTGCCCCACCATGTGAACAAAAATGTCTCGCAAATTAATTTGAACCACGGTGTAAAAACGAGACTTTCGTCCTTGAACATTTCCCTTAATTCTTTCTCACTGACAAATCTTTGGTCCTTAACTTCATTAGGGTTTGCTTTCACCGTAATGTTGTTCGCCGTTCTCAAAATTAATATGTAATCAATTTCATGTTCTCCCCATTCTGAATACTTGTCCCCACTGGCAGATTTATAGTGAATTCTTGTCAAGTAAGTAAAGTTTTCCAAAGGACAGTCTGTCTCGGGGATTCCAAGCTCATGAAATAACTTCCTCCTTGCTGCAACTTTAGCACCAGAAACAGCTGTTTTTAAATCGTTTTGATCATTACCGTCCTCAAATGAAGCTAATCCTAACTCTGTGCTCACACAAAGAGGATGCGAGCAACACGTATTCGTCCACATATTCGGGAAGGTTATTTTCTCAGATGCCCTTTGCTGCAACAACAACTTACCATCCTCGTTAAAAAGAAACACAGAGAATGCTCTATGTAATAATCCAGCATTTATGTTTTCCATCAAGTGGCATAACTTCTTTGTACCTGCTCCGATAGGCTTGTCGTTGTAATCCAATACAATGCACAACTCCTCCATTAATTTGATTTGTTCCTCATCATGACCCTCGAAGACCTTTTCAGATGATGAAAAACTACCAGCAGATGTTGGAATACCCGTGATATATTTCATTGGCACGATACCTTTCCATTTGGACAAAATGTCATATTCACTCAAGCTTGCAACTAATTCAGCATATTGGGTCATTATTCTTCGCTTCTGAAGATTAGCATACAGTTTTTTTTCTATTTGCGTTCTCGAAACAATGTGCAGGACTTTGTTTTGTTATCTACTTTAGGCTTATTGACAAAATTTTGGTAAAAAAGTCAAAACTCTTTTCTTGATTGTGATGCAGTTACATTGAGGTTTTCTTCTTGAGTTTGATGTAAAGCGTAAAAAGCATTCTCATTATGTCATGGTTATGTTCACAACTTGTTAAATTAAGGTCGAGGACGTTTCGACCAATGTGTGTTCTAGTGTAAGTTTATTGCAAACCGGAAAAAGACACTGCAAAGTTTCTTGGACCCAAAATTCTACTTTCCAGTCAGATACGTCAAACTGGTATTCACCTCGTGAATAAGCTACAGAGGCAGCGTACCAGGTATTATTTTCCGCATTTATCGGATTTATCAGCGAGAGTCGATTAAATAGTATGTATGTCTTGTCGCAAGTGGTATGAAACTTTGAACAACACACGACCATCGTCGAATTATGTTGTCGTGTTAGTTTCTCATTGCCAAAAAACTGAACAGTAACCTCAAAGAATTTACAAAATGTCGACAACTTCACGCGAAAGACGTTTCATCAAGGGTCCAGATGACAAGGTTATGAAAGGCAAGGTTGAGGCTTTACAAGCCGAAATCAAACAATTGGAGGCAGCCAATGCTGAGATCAATTTTCAAATTCAGGGCTCTGGTCTCGATCAGAAAACCAACGAGAGAAAAAACTCTTTGCTCGCTAGATCTAAAGAGATTCAGTCGAAACAAAAGGGATGGAAATCTGAGAGAGATGCTATACAAGAGCAAATTAAGAATGTTGACGCCAACATGAAGAGAAAGATTAATGAAATTCAGAAGTTGACTTCTAAAAACTCTTTCAAGACAATTGCTGAGATCGACGCTCGGATTTCTCACTTGGAAAACTTAATTGGCAGTGGTAACGTTATTTTGGCAGATGAGAGAAGATACGTAAAGGAGATGTCGAATTTGCGAAAGACACGAAAGGACTACGGTGAAGTAGAGAAGCAACAAGAGTTAATTGACAGCGACAAGCTTAAGATTGCTGACTTGAAGAAAAATTTGAACGCTATTGGAGATAAGGACATCAATCAAGAGTATCAGAAGATTCAACAAGAGTTAAACGAAATTTTTGATTCCAACAAGTCAGCCAATGCCAAGAAAAACGAGTTGTATGATAAAAGAACCTCAAATGACAAATTGAGAAGGGCAAAATTCGAGGAAATTAACAAACTCAGAAGCGACTTCAGAGAAGAATACACTAAATTCAAAAAAGCTTTGGCTGATGAGCAGAAAAGAAGAGAGGAGGAAGAAAAGCTTGAGCGAGAGAGCATCAGGAAAGCTAAGAGAAAGGAGGCTGCTGAGAAAAGGTTGGCTGAAGCATCAGTGCCTGCTTTCACCAAGGAGATCAATGAGATCCATACTTTGTTGGCTTATTTCGACCCATCATATGTTAAACCCTCAAAGAACACTGTGGTTGATGCAACAAAAGCTACTTTTGAAACTAAGAATAGTATTCGGCAAGTTGAGGCTCCAACGAATGTCATAATTATCAAAAAGGAACCGCAATCATTTTTTGAAGGGTCGAAGTCCAAAAAGAACAAAAAGAAAGCTCAGAAAAGCAAGAACTTCACCGTTGATACCGATATCATTGCTTCTTTAAGCGACTTGTCGATTTCATTACCAACAAAGAGCGATGATGTTCCAAAAACAGTGCTGATTTTGAAAGAAACTTTGAGTGCTTTACAGTCAAAACAAGATGATCAAACAAAAGCTAACATCGAAAAAGCAAAAGCTGATATCGCCAAATTGGAAGCTGCAGATGAAGCCCTCGAGGAAGAGGTATCAGAAACAGAAGCCTAAAGCTTTCCAATTTAGCTTCAAGTTGCTGAATATTTCAATTATGAGTTCGGCAGAAGAAGTCAGCCAGTCAACTCATCTTGTATAAAAACAAAGTAATTGAATGATTTCGCTTAATCTTTGCTATCGCGAATGTAGAATATATATGCAATGACATCTTGTTGCCGAATAGTAACGCAAGAATTTAGGAGCAGGATGGAAAAACATTTTGCAGAGTCACGTGCAAAGATTCGCGATGTATTACATCTCATCTTTTGGCATGGTGCTTACACATTCATAAAAAAATGACCAGGACAGAAGGTAGTTCTTCTTCAAGACCAACCAAGAAAGCCCGCAAAACAAAGGAGGGTGCTGAAGTTTCTTTATGTATACCATCCACTATTATATCGGGTTCTAATGCTAAGAATTTGGAACAGGTCACCCACATTGCATATCAAATTGCAAAGGCGGCTTCAGTTTACAATGTCTCTGAGATTGTTGTCCTAGATATTCCATCGCTTAAGGAAAGGATTTGGAAGCATGAAAAGGAAAGTTTACATGAGGTTATGCTACAAGGTGATGCTGGTAATAAAAAGATCAAGTTCAATAGCGATCAAGAAGACGCACAGATAGGCCATGCCTCCCAGATATCGGAAACTAGCATTTCGAAAGGCGAATCGCATGAAAATAACTCCCTTTTATTTGCTACTCTTTTGCAGTATTTTGTTACCCCAAAATATCTCGTGAAGTCGATATTTAGCAAATACGTCGATAAGTTCAAGTACGCAGATAAGCTTCCAAAACTTAGTACTTTACCATTCATGAATAACAATGGTGTAGAAAAGGACTTCAAAGAAGGATTGACTATAGCTAAACATACGCCGAAAATCCAGAAAAAGAGTAAAAGGGTCAGCGCAACCAGAAAATTAAAGGTGACAAGGTACGTCAACATTGGAGAATCTACTCCATTGGAGATACTGGGAATGGAAGTCCCGGTCAATGTCAGAGTCACTGTTGATCTCAAAAACAAAAAAGTTGTGAGTCCGCAGACAGCATATGGTGTGTCTGGATGTAAAGCATCGTTTGGTTATCACGTGAGGCTCGCACAGAATTTTAGCGCCATCTTCACTGAACTGAGTTTTTCCGAAGGCTACACCGAATCAATTTTCGTGAATGCTGATAATTTTTTCGCTCTTGACTCTTCATCTGATTTACCAAAAGCAGGCGAGATTTCCAACGGACGAGCTCTAATAATCATTGGTAACTTGCGTGATTTAGAGTATTCATTTAAACAAGATTGTATTGAGGGCGTTGGAAATGCAACCGAAATGTTCGATAGTGAATTAGCTGTGCGCGCAGGGCTTAGAATCGAGGATGCTGCATTAGTTTGTTTGACCAAATTGTTACCATGATAGCCGACAATGACTGCGGTCTAGACCTATTACATACAGGGACTTTTTTTCTGCTCACAAACCAATAGCTATTGCAGAAGAATTTCCTGTATTCTATTACCTACTGAAATTCAATAGTGTTAAGCTTTTCAAGATGTAAATGGTAGAAGAACTGTGAAATGCCTTCGATGAAGAAGCGTACATCCGTTACATTCTACACTGCATACGCTTGTTTGTTTACAACCCTCATTCTCAGTAATCAAAACATCTCGAAAAAAAAATCGAGATAATTTTCATTGGATGAAATTTTGAAAGCTATGTCAGAAGACGTAATAAGAAACGTTCTGTTTTTCTGATCTAGTTGCATATGTAGTTCTCTTGGAGTCTACTGCCCTATGTCTAGCGGTTTCAAATCAAGCGGTGCATAATTGGGAACTGCATAAATGAAAGTCACGTGAGCTTCCAAAAATAGGTGCGCTCACTAAACAGCACAGAACTAAAAAGCGCTCCACTTCCCACTTCCCACTTCTCTTTCTAAACCCACTGCTAAAATGCAATTAAAATCTTTATGTGCACTCGCTACGGCTATCACCTCCGTTGCCGCTATTGGTGACGTATGTTATTAAAAATGTGATTCCCTTCTTCCTACAAGTAAGATAGGTGTCTGAAAAATTTTTTATTGTTTACTAACTCTTCCAGCTCGGATTTAACTTGGGTGTCAAGAATGAGCAAGGTAACTGCAAATCAGCATCTGACTATGCTACTGACTTCGAGAAATTGAAAGGTTATACCAACATCGTCAAGACTTACGCTGTTTCTGACTGTAACACTTTGCAAGTTTTGGGTCCAGCCGCCGAAAAGGCTGGCTTCCAAGTCATTTTTGGTATTTGGCCAACGGATGACGCTCATTTCCAGGCAGAACAACAAGCTTTGAAGAACTATTTACCTAACATCTCCAAAGATACTGTCAAGGTATTCACAGTTGGTTCTGAAGCATTGTACAGAAAGGACTTGACAGCCTCTGGCTTGGCATCTGCTATCAATACCGTTAAAGATGTTTTGCTGGACGTCAAGGATAAAAATGGAGACTCTTACTCCTCTGTCGCTGTCGGCACAGTTGACTCTTGGAATGTCATTGTTGACGGTGCTTCCGATGACGCTATCAAGGCCGCTGACTTTGTTTTCGCTAATGCCTTCTCGTACTGGCAAGGACAGACCATGCAAAACTCATCTTACTCTTTCTTTGATGACATTATGCAAGCTTTGCAAACTATTCAGACTGCTAAGGGATCTACCGATATCGATTTCTGGGTTGGAGAGACTGGATGGCCTTCCGAGGGTACCGCGTTTGAGAACTCCGAACCAAGTCTCAGCAATGCTAAGCAATTTTGGCAAGAGTCTATCTGTGCCATGAGAGCCTGGGGTGTCAATGTTTGTGTCTTTGAGGCTCAAGACGAGGCTTGGAAGCCAGATACTTCCGGTACCAGCGATGTCGAAAAGCACTGGGGTGTGTTCGACTCTTCTTACAGCTTGAAGTACTCTTTAGATTGTCCTTTTTGAGTTGTATTCGGTAAGAATGATACCCTGAGTCTTTAATACAAAATATGTGAATGAAAAAGGATTGAAAACGGCTTGAAAAAGCTTAGTGTAATATTCTTAAAGTTGAACGTGTTGGAAATTATTTTAATTTGGTCGCTTCTTATATTAACCGCAAGCAAAAGGCCGTGCATGATTAGCATATGGTGACCTTAAAGTTGACAAAGCATCTGGTGACCTTAAAGTTGACAAAGCATCTGGTGGTACTATACAGAAGAACTTACATTTTCTTTTAGTGTTCAGCGGTGTAGGCAGGTTGGTAATTCAGCTATTCTTGCTTTCTGTAAAGTAAATTATTATGTTTGTGAAGCTGTAAGCTCGTTCAATTTTGAATAATGCAAGTAGCAATGGGTAATCTTATAATTCTGAAAGTGGATTATACTTGCGTATCTCAACTTTCTATACTGGGTATCTTCCCTACCCTATCCTTTCGGGGATAAGAGAACGATGCTAATGAAGTAAGAGGTAAGGCTAAAACAAGCCTACGAAATGAAAATTTTCTGTGAATCAGTTTTCGAATGTCATTAATGAGCAAATGTGATAAAGCCACGAACCCCACAAGTTGGAATGAGAAGGCCTTTATCGTCACTCTGTGGTACCATTGTAGCAATCTTATTCTATCTTTTATTGCTCAGATTACTAATGAGGAAGATATCAGAACTCTTCACGAAAAATCACATGAGCATTTAAACTTTAGACAGACTTCTGGGTATCTAATAGATCAGTTATTTTTACTTTTATCATGCCTGGTGTCCACATTCAGGCTCATAAAAACTTTGAAAGGGTAGCATCAACACAACCAACGAATTGAAGAATTTAAGAAAATTCAAGCCTTAGCTCTTTTCGGCTTTCATCAACAAAGCCTTTTCTCATGTGGATCAGGCAGTCAAGACTAAATTGAAATTTTTGCTCAGTTTAGTCCCCACACTAGCAAGTGAATTTAGTTTCGGTATCGGGTATAGTCTTCGATTACAAAGAAAAAAGGTTTTGACAACGCGGCTCAAAAATCTGACTGATAAATCGAAACGCTTATAATTAAGTTTCCAAGCTTAAACAATGGAGTTCTTGGTTTTTAAGCCTCGACCAATTGACCTCATTTTCTATCTCCTTTAGCCGCTGGTTGTTTTGCTGGGCGTTTACCTTCGTTTCACTTGGCCAGGTTACGCGACATGCATGACGGTAGCCTTTCCTCCATTGAATATGTTCCCAGTCCCGTAAGTCTTGTTATTGACTTAATCTATACGTGTTGAGCTTGGCATAAGCATTCCGAACTAACAACTTGTCGCCAGTAGTTGGTTTGGTATCGTCATAAGTAAATCTTTTACCTAAAGTTTCTGTTAGACTCGAGCAGGTTCGTAAGTTTTTTTAGAAGCACAAGTCCTATCTTAGTGTATATTCGAATGCGGTTTATTGACCTAGGGGAATCCCTGGGGTCCAACTAAAGTCGGGCGACTTGCTGGTCCCCTATAAATTTCTCAGTTGAACCCAAGTAACCAGATCGGGGTAGCCTTCTGGCCTCGCTTGGCTCGGATTGCTCCGAGCCTAAACATCATGATGGTTATGGAGGTCCGATAGTTCCCAGTCCGTTCCAAGTCTGTACCTCTCCGGCACATAATAGCCACGTGTCAAGAGAACTACTTTCAAGAGCCAGCTTATTGTAAACTTGTCTCGTTTCAGACGTAACCAGTGCTAAGTCTTGTTAGTCGAATCCAGTGAGACTGAAACTCGATTCTGGTGCACATATGAAACTTTTTATTTTTCTGTTAGAATTATTATGCGACCTGGGGCGTCAACATGTACTCGCATTAGGTTTAAGCTTCTAACTGCTTGTCAATGTTTGAGGATCGTCCAAGAACGATAAGGCTCGATGGAATACGACTCTTCCCGAACCACTACTTTAATAGTAGGAACTCGTCCGTTCCGGGGATACTAGATATAGAGGTATTTTTATTGACTGCACTATCTTATTGAGGTGTTGGAGTTCTGTCGTCTCATAACAGGGATCTGACCTGTTCTTGAAGCCGGGCCATTACGGGTAGTAATGTCCTCATATACAGGCTCGTTTCACTCGCCTCTGCGGTCGGGTCTATTCGGGAAAGAGGACGTGCGTCCTGGAAGTCTATTTTTACTCAAGTGCGTTCCATGTCTTGTTCTATCGTTCGGGCGTATCCTAGTAATTTTTTCTGTATGTATGTCGGTAATCCCGTTTGGTATAAAGTTCTCAATCCTGTATCGGCATTGATAAATCTCTTGTCTAACAATTTTGTTAGAATTATTATGCGACGACCTGGGGCGTTAGCCTGTATTCGCAAGGGGTTATAAGCTTCTAACGGCTTGTTAAAGTTTTCAAATTGTTTTCAGGAACGATGCCTCAAAGGTTCTCGAGATTACTCGGAAGATTCTGATGGCTACTGTAATAGTAGGAACTCACCCGTTGAGATGGTATAGTGGATAACCGTTCAGAGGACTTCAGATTGAATGTTATGTTACGATCTTTTAAATGTGCTTAAGCAATGTAGCTCTTGCTTCTTCGAAAATGGAGCTTCTCTGCGAGTCCTTATATATCTAATCATTCTGGACTAGACTCGCTTGCTTGCCCTCCTGTGCTGCTTGCTTAATCTGGAGTTATGATATTCTCCTGAAATTCTGTCTCGGATCACCCTGCATAATACTAATCCTACATACAAATGATCTTGATTTCTACCCTTATATTCCTGTCTATTCGTCATTATATCCTATATTGAAAATAAGTAATTGGCATACCTAAAATTTTCTAAAAAGACTTCGTGGCCAAGCTGGTTAAGGCGTGGGACTGTTAATCTCAAGATCGTGAGTTCGATCCTCACCGAGGTCGATTTTTGTAAGAGCCCATAGTTTAAACCAACACGGTGAACTATGCAGACTTAGAACTTATTTTTCTCCGTTTGCGAGTACTAACACTGGAAGCTCTAATCTAAATTCGAGTAACAAAGTGTGAGTTTTCTTGATGAGCCTTGTATCCCCTTACAATTCCCGCAAGACGTGCGAAACCCGTGGTGGGTAAGGAAAGTCAATAATGAATGAGAGATTTACATTACGAGGGTGTCTGTTAGATTCTGTAGTAACGTCTGGTGCCTATCAGGTGTGTATTCAATGATGGCTCTTCCCAAGGGGAGAGAGCCGGATTTACATAGTTAACAGAGTAGGAGCCGTGTAGGTGGCTGGTTGGTGTTTGGATCGACAATGTACGGTACACGTCTAAGCGTTCTGCGATGCTACCATTGTCCTCAGTGGTAATGGAATGTGCCCTACGGATCTGACAGTTTTGTGAAAAGTATAAAAAAAGGTCAAGCATGCCAGTTTGATAGAATCACTTTCCAGCTCGGTCAATTAAGGCTGTTGATTTCAAATCAAGTATCCTAAGAAAGTCAAGCACGCGATAAATAAGCCGAACTCGGAGGACGAGGCACCAGCAGAGCTAACTTGCGAGATACTTACAGAGACGACCGGAGAGACACTTGTAGAAGATCTCTTTGATGTTGTTGATGTGATCATAGTTGATGGTTGAGCATCGCCAGTCAGCCGGCTAGAGACATCTGCAGTGAGAGTAGGCTTGTTTAATTCTTTTTTGGTCGAAACAGCTTGAGAGAATTTGGAGATCTCGCTAGTATTCGAAGCATCTTTGGAGCTTACAAACTTAGATCCAGTCTCACTAGCAGTATTCGAAGGCGAGTAAACATCGCTTGAGTCAGTTTCACCCGAAGGCTTAGACAAAGGCACAGAAGAAAAGGCTCCAGAAGATGGGGTACCTACTTCTTCTTTATTTTTTAGACTTTCGAATTCCCTTTGTGCCTGTGCTTTGCGGCCATTCACCTTACCTCCAATAGCTTGAATGGAAGACCAACTACCTGATTGGTCGCTATACTTGTATTGTGAGCCGCTAGAGTAGTCAACAGCTATAATAGACTTTATGTCCATGTCAAAAGGACCCTGTGAGTAATCAGTGAGGCCACCAGCCCATTCAATTGTACCCGGCGGATTTGATGGATCACCACCCGCCCAAGCACCGGCATAAATACGCATAGGGGTTTGAGGAAAACCTTGCGGATTTTGTGGATCCAATGTTCTCATGATTGTTCCATCTAATGAAAAAGTGACTTTATCTTCAGTGAATTCAATGGTATATGTATGATATTCGTCCACGAGAGAGGTTGCCGAATCGTGAAACTCACCTCTATCGTAAGTAGCAGTGTTTCCTTTAGAGAAGAAATTTGATTGCCACTGTTTTGTGTCTGCCCCGAGAAGCTCAATGTCGATTTCATCGAGGTCGTCGCTTTGGAGAAAGAACGAAGTCACTATCCCCTTCCCAGAAGCTGCCTTCATAACTGCCTCCACTTTGCCAAACATCATGTAGAAGTTTGACATGATTGATGGGTTATCTCCTTTCTTAGCAACCCGGAATCTAACACCATCATTTGAAAAAGAAAGTCCGTTGCTGACTTTCTCAGTAAAGTATTTAGATTCGCTAGAAAATGTTTCTTTGATAGATGAACCTAGTGCCTTGTCAGAATCGCAGCTTTCTTTAAGAGGATTACACAGGTCTGCAGCTAATGCGCTTGTTAATAACGGAAGAAGGGTAAACAATTTCATGGTGTTATTTCGTCTTTAGTGTCAATCTCTTGTAGGGGAGAACGCTCACTTTATAAATAATCTTTAAAGATCGTCCTGATCTATTTATGCAACAAAAGCCGTTTGGGGACAATCGCGTTGGGATGGCATTACGATTTGACCGCGTCTACGGAAAACGCGACTGTGCGATAATAATAGAACAGGGGCTGTGTAAAGAGTTTCCCGCATGTCCCTTTATTGAGCGTTTCCGGAGTGTGTAGGAAACCAATCGTCCCTGCAGTAAATTATGAAAAAAACGCGAAATTTTATTGTTTCTCTTGTGGATGACTACCCAATTGGAAGCGTGGTACAATCATGCACTACTTTTTTATACATTTGATATCTTGTATTATTCTCAATTCATTTGACGATATTTCATAGACTTCAGAGCATTCTTCGTGTACTCCCTTTACAAAGAGATTTTCTTGAAGTGGCCCGATAATCTTAATTTCGAGAATTCTTAGTACATTCGATTCGTGAGATCATAAACATAGATTGAGGGAATCAACATCATTGAAATTGAAATTAATGACGAGAATGAGGACCTCTATGTGCATTCAATTTGTCGGGCTTGCAAACACTTTCTTTTGTAATCCATCTGCGGTCGTACGCACCCGTCAGGAGATTTGTGAGCTTTGCTTGAATGTCAACACGAATCTGTTAAGTTTTTGAGATAGATTCGGAGAGCGCTGGGCTCTTAACTATCGAGGACAATGGCTGTTATGGCCTGTTTACCGCGTCATTCTCTTTGAATCCCCTCCATCGAGTACATGCTGATATGATATGTATGCAGTGAGCAGCCAGACAATATGATTTACTGTTGGCGAAGTCCGGCTTCTTTTAGGCTTCTTTGCGTGAGTTGGCCGCAAAATTTCTTGGTGGAGATACAATTTTACGTCGAAAGTCGTTGCGAACTTTGTGGGGATTTACTCAAGCGGGGCTATTACATTGTAACAGCAAACTTTCTGCACAAAAACCCTTTCTAGCGTGCTTTTTGCATCTTGGGATGCACTCGATGCCAAGAAATAGTGACTGAATAGACCAACCCACAACAAAACACTTTGTTTACGGGCGGTATAGCGGGTGTTTCATGGCAGCATACGCGCGAAACAGCCTAACACATGAAGATGCGGGAAGTCTCGGGTACTTCGAAGAAAAAGACGAAGAAAAAGACGAAGATAAAATGCACCGCAAAACCATCTGTTATTTTTGCTCTAGACATAATTGACAAGAGTGATGAATCTCACAAAATTACTTTTTGTTTTGGCTGCTGCTGCAACACTGTCGGGACTAACCCTTAACTGTGATACGTCTTCCATTTCCACATTGGTGAAACTGGCAGAAAATAAACAGATTTTCTCTCAATTGCTTTACTCAGATAATGCATTTTATGATGATGTCAACAATGTACTCGGAACTTTGGACTTTGTGGAATCTCATCTGTATCAGAGACAACCCTATGTCGCAAATGGTTATTTTGGCGCCAGAATCCCCAATTTGGGTCACGGCTTCGCCAACGATACGTTGTCGTCATTACCGCAGGCGAACAGTGAGGATTTATCAAACGGATGGCCATTGTTCAATGAAAGATACGCTGGTGCATTTGTGGCGGGGTTCTATGATTCACAAGAGTCCACTAATGGAAGCAACTTCCCTTGGTTGTATCAATACGGATGGGATAGTGTGATTTCGGCAATTCCACAATGGACATTCTTAGGCTTAACTATGGGCGACAAGACCTTGGACCCTTCATGTATGCCACCCACTTGGGGATCGATTAGCAACTATACACAAAACTTGTCTATGGAGACCGGTATAGTTTCTACCCAGTACACATGGCTAAACAAAGTTAATGTCAGGTATGATGTATCTGCCAATAAAAAGGACATCAACTTGGGCCTGATCAAAGTGACAATTGAGAATCCTTCTGATGAAACTGTTACCGTCGCAGTGACGGACCGCCTAGATTTTGGAACCTCCAGGAGATGCTCTCTCAGGAGTGCGAAGAATTCTGATGAAGGACTATTGATGTCTTTTAGTCCATCTGGTCTTAGCAATATTTTTGGAGCTATTTACTCTAAAGTTTTTTACGAAGGGGGAGAGGTCGTTTCTGACAATTATAATGAAGACTACGACTTGATCGAGCGCGGTTTAACATTTTCAATTGAACCAAAAGAATCGGTTTCAGTGTTCAAGTTAGTTGGTATACTGACTACGGATTTGGATCCCTCAGTATTGAAACTGGAGGAAAATGTGATACTGGCCGTTAAAGAAGCTGTGAATAAGAGTGATTACAAAAAGTTGCTCAAGACCAACAAGGAAGCCTGGTCGAAGTCGTTACAGAATTCACTTGAGGTAAAATTTCCGGATAGCCCCTTATTGACGTTGGCATCCAGAGCTTCGATTTTTCATCTCAATGCAAATATGCGCGAGGGGGCAGAGGGGCTCACCTCTGCATTGAGTGTTTCTGGTTTATCTTCAGACTCTTACGCTGGTCAGGTATTCTGGGATACTGATCTATGGATGCTGATTGGAATTTTACCATTTAATCCCGAAATCTCTAAAAGTTTGTTACATTACAGACTTGAGACCAGAGACCAAGCTAAAAAGAACATTCAGTCACCTCTGCGCCCAAAGGACACCTTTGAAGGAGCAATTTATCCCTGGACAAGTGGAAGATTCGGTAACTGTACCGCAACGGGTCCGTGTTTTGATTATGAGTACCACGTTAGTTCAGCAGTGGCACTCTCAGCCTTTAAATTGTACTTGAGTGGTTCAGTTGATGATGATTTCCTTGAAGAGAAAATCTTCCCAATAATCTATGATGCCGCAACACTATTCTCAAGCTATGTGGAATATAATGAGACATTGGACAAATACACCACTCGCAACCTTACTGACCCTGACGAGTTTGCTAATCATGTTAATAATGCAGCATACACAAACTCTGCCATTTCCGCCACTATGTCATGGTTAGAGGCTGTTGCCAAGCATCTTGGCAAGACTATCCCCAAAAAGTTCTTGGACATTAAAGGCAAAATGCTTACTCCTGTCTCGCCTGAAGACCCAAATATTGTTCTTGAGTATAGTGGTATGAATTCCTCAATTCAAGTAAAGCAAGCAGACGTCATCATGATAACTTATCCCCTCAGAAATGAACTCATCACGCCCCAGCAAGCTGTGGCAAATTTGGAATACTATGCCATGAAACAGGTAAGCACGGGTCCAGCAATGACATATCCTATCTTTTCAATCGTCAGTTCTGCTCTTCGTAATGAAGGCTGCTCATCTGAATCATACTTAATGAAATCAGTACAGCCTTTCTTGCGGGGTCCTTTTGCACAGTTTTCTGAGCAAAATAATGATAACTATTTGGCCAACAAAGGCACTCACCCTGCATTTCCATTCTTGACGGCACATGGAGGGTTTTTGCAGCTTCTTATCCTGGGCATTCTTGGTATTCACTACACTTTTGAGATTGATAAAGGTCAAATTATCAGATACTTGGAATTTGATGCTAACAAATTATCCCTTTTGCCTCAAGGTATTACCGTTAAAGGTTTAAAATATCTTAACCACACATTAGACATCACTTTGAATGAGTCTGAATTTCTTATTGAGAACAAAGGTTTAGTGGAGGGTTTACACAGCTCTATCGACGAATTCGACGTTACCTTTAAAGGAAAGAACTCTAAGAATGAGACAAAGAAATTAGCCAAAAACGGCAAGATCTCATTTGGAGTCAGCCTGTTGAACAAGGCTAAACCCGAAAGTCTCACAGAGTGCGGTTTGGCTCGATTTGCCAATATTTCCAGTGGAGTATCCGGAGATGTTGCTGAACTGATGCATGATGGTGACAATAGTACACATTGGCAAGCTGCAGGTAAGAACAGTTCAAGAATTTTCATAGACTTGAAGCAGATGCAGACTCTTTCTAAAGGCTTGATCAACTGGGGCGACAAACCTGCTAAACAACTTCTGATATTTGTGGAAAATGACTTTATTGAAGATAATTCCATAGTTTACAAGGAATTTGGCTCGAATGTTTCAGAAGATCCTGCACCAGAAATCAACACTTTACATGATTTGAAGTGGGATAGTGAAGAGATCATCAGGTTCAAACAAGTTAACGCAGTGGCCATTACTCCATCTGAAGCAAATGAGGAGGGTACAGGCGTTCGCTTACAAAATTCTCACAATGTTACAAGTTTTGTTTTTCCTGAGCTGACAAAATCGAGATTCGTCTTGGTTGAGTTTGAGGGCACACATGATGACTCAGCAGAGGGCGCAAAGGTTTATGATATCTCACTTATGTAAAACGCTGTTAACTGAGTAAGAAACCTACCTTTTTTTCAATTTATGGTAAGCAAATTGAGTACTATACTCTCTGGTAAAGTCTGATGCGTATCAGGTGTGTATCCATTGACGACCCCTACCCTTGATTTTTTATAGGTTATGGGTTAACCGGCTGGCTGCCTGAATCATTCATACCACAAAAGATCTTGCGTTTGCGTCTGGTCGAACAGCCTAGGTGCGATTCTGCTCATGGGCAGTGTGACAAACACGGCGAATCTAATTGAGAATGTTCACTCAGATTACCTGTTGTCATGACTTTATGACGTGATTCCAATGAAATAAAAGAGAATGGGTTGCATGCAAGTTGAAATGCTGTAAAATTTCAATTTGGGGACATGAAACTTACTACAATGAATAAGGACATGAGACACAAAGTAACCTGCCGCTTTAATGTTTTTGTGAAGGTGTAAGTGATGGCATAAAACCTGCATATATACATTTACTACAAAGTCGTGCATATTACATTTCACTATCGGTTTTCTCACCCTTTAAACCCAGTTTTCACGGTAAGGCCACATGCTCTCATACGGAATGCACTATGCATTGGGCTTAGCAGCATTTTTAAGACTCTCAGAATGTTTGCCAATAAGTACGGTTGATTGCGAGTTCCGTTTTGTCTCAGAAGTCTCTAGTGATCTCATGTTTATCATGTTCATAATAGTGCTCACGATTCTAGGCATAGTCGTTTCATCTGCTGCCCTTTACTGTGCATTTGCTTTCCACAGGCGTATTTCAGAAGAGGATTTGAGCAGACAAGAGGATAATCAAGCATATTTGGAGCTTGAACTGGATGAGCAGGAGATTTTCTTTCAGGCTAAAGATCACATCGCCGCAAACCCTTATTTAAGAGGCGCACTCACACTATCGCAAAATTTATGTATTCAAGAAAGGGGTGTGAAGGCTTGGGAATTTATCAGAGATGGAATGCTTAGCAATAATGATCTTCTCATAGTGCAAAAGTTTGAACTCAATTTTTTTAAGAGGTTTGAATGTTCTACGCAAACAAATTTGCCAATACCACTGGTCAACGACGTGTATTACTTTGAATGCAAAATTTTCTCGCTCCCCAATCCGGATGAAACCACCATATCCATTGGTCTTGGACCGAAGCCATATCCTTGGTTCAGACTACCTGGCAGACACGCGCAATCAATTTCATACGATAGCGATGGATACAGACGCTATAGCCAGCCATTTCCTTTCAAATGTGATGCTCCCTTTCCTCAGTTGATAGAGGGTGATGTTGTCGGAATTGGCTACAGAGTTCGCTCGGGCACCGTCTTTTTCACCAGGAACGGAAAAAAGGTTAGCGAGCTGAAAATTGGAGGACATATTAAAAACTACAGACTACCGGAAAATGGTCAGATATACCCTACAATAGGTGCTAACAACTTATGTTCAGTGCATGTTAACATTGGCCAGCTTGGATACGTATTCATCGAAGGAAATGTGAAAAAATGGGGATTTGCACCGTTGGAAGGAAATGGTCCGGCACCTCCAGCTTACAACAAATTTAATGGTGATATCTTGTTGGAGAGATCAGAGGTGGACGATGTAAATGATTTGTCGGAAAGAGAAAATGATTTCCCGCCAGATTTTTGGGGCTTGCATGAAACAGAAGTGGGTTATGACCATGATAAATTCAGCTATAACGCGTATAGTGATGCATCAGTGGAAGAGCGCATAACCTTGAATAGCTTGATTCCGCAAACTCCCCCAAACTATGACAGCGGCGGAGATTCAGACAGCAGCAATGGCTCTACTAGTATTGCAGAGGTCACTGCCTTCGATGCTAGTGGGTGCATGATCGGGATAGAAGATCTAGTATCTAATCTGTTGCAAGATATTACTGAGCCAGGTGGAAAAGGGATTGAAGCACTAGAAAGAAGAGGAAACAATGCAAATGTATTAAGCACTCCTCATTCAACTAATATCGCAGATATGTCACCCGATTCGCTAGAAAACGAGGAAGGTACTGCTTTAAAAAATCAAGTTATAAGTCATTTAGACGACGCTATTATGGACTCTCATTCAGTTGAAGGTTCAGAAAACGCCAAATAAGGCACGTTGTTTTCAACGATAAGCCAAGAAAGGCTAGGGTAAACGGTTAGTATGCAATGCAAAAGGTTATTTAATTCTTCATAGTAGTGGTAATAATGGGAGCGAACAATGTTTGGATAAGCCCCACGAGAGAGGGCGCCAAGATCTCGAACAGAGGAGTGGGGTGCAGAACACATTCCTATGGCCAACCATGGATCTCAATTCCTTAAATATTACATTGCTGACGCACCATTAGAATGATATTCTATCTTTACAACTAGTGACATTTCGGAAACTTGTTTCGAAGAGCCGATCCGAATAAACTCAATACTTATGATTGCATGAAAGCCATGTTCGCTTTTCGATTATCCTGACATTATTTTTGGACTTTAAAATAAAAAGTAGCCCGAATTCGCAGCTTTTCATACGGCACTTTTGCTATTATTAGGAATATACAGTATTCCCCACAAATATTGCTGCGTTTCGGCGCATTTCCGCATTTTGCGGCGCGCAAAATGTCACCCGCCTGCAAAAATGCTGCCAACAGTGAGGAAAAACATGGGGTATTTATACAAAAAGGGCCAACAGAAAAACGCCGTTCAAGGCCGGAACTTATATAAGACTTTTGCTTATCTCTTATCGCAAGCCAATAATTATTTCGCACCCTCAGCAATCTGCCACTTTTAAAATTTCAATCTTGAGCTACACAAACCCTGTTTTGAAATTGCATCATTCCATCGGAAAAAAAATATTTTAAGCCAAAATTAAAGCTATTCGGAAAAAACAAAACATGATTCAGAAATACACGTGTGTCCCGATTTCAGACTATGACGTCTTGATTGTTACCAATGGAACAGTTACACAAGTAGAATCTGCTTTGCTCGAGTTGCAAAAAAAAAGTGAGATTCCTAAGAACGATAACCTGGTTTACTTGGACTCCTTCAAGGATCTTATTACCCATTTGAATTTGGAGGGTCTTACTGATCCACGTTCAGGTTTGTTCCTCGGGAAAATTGTCTTCATGTTTTTCAACGGGGTTGATTTTGTACAACAATTTCTTAGTGAATGCATCGACTATTTTAATGAGTTGCAAAATTCTCACCAAAAGTGCGGAAGGCTTCTCAACACATACTTTTACTTTGATTCTACAATCACGCGCACTTGCCAAAGTTTGCAGTTCAACGACTTGGCAGAATCGCACGAATTTCTCACTGTCACTACAATTGCTTGTGACATTTTGAAGAAATTGAGCTTCATGACCCACAGGATTAGAGGCATATTTTTCAACGATAAAGTCTTGACCGGAGAGCGCCCATACGCAGTACATGCTCTATTGGCCAACTTCCCGCTGGTCGAGAAGTTGGAGTTGTCTAGCGGGATGCCTGTGCGGATGAATTACTTGATTCAAAGCTGATTGATAACTTGCGATTCAATAGATTTATGATTTATGACGATTCAAAAATGTAGCGACTCAATTCAGAGAGAAGTTCTCAGTGGGAGATTAGACCTAGGGAAAGCTGTGGTAAGCTGTTTTTATTTTTGTGGAAAACTAGCACATTAGTAATGAATTGTTCGTCCGACAAGAAATAACAGTGCAGGAAAGTGTGGGGGTGACAGCTGTGTAGTAGCCTATTTTTTGATGGGAATGGTGTGATATGTGGTTTCGCTTATTGTTTCTTGGCGCGGGGCTAGAAAGTCAGGCACTAAATGAGTTGCAGTCAATTCATATTTTAGGTATATACTCCTGAATCTCCTTGGAGCATCCGTAATCGAGTACAGAAGAAGAATCTTTCTCAAACGAATCACATAGAAGGGAGGCTGTCTCTAATTGTGTACTATTTTCTCCAACATGACAGAGAAGTGCCCTTGAATTCATTTTTATTAAGTCACTCTCTTGACCAGCAAGGAGATGACTTGATTCCAGAACTTCGCAAGGACCTGCGTATAGCTCTTGATCAAGGCAGACTGAAATCACATCAATAGGGACATATCCGCTAATAATTGAACTTAACTCAGACTGCGTACTAGATAGCAGTTGGCCGTGATCTGCCTCTGTTAAGTTTTCCAAAAAAATGAGAAGCCTTTTAAACTTATCTATGAATCTGTCTTTGCCACTTCTCACTGCCAAGGTGCTGGTTTTAAAGAAGCCAGTGGGGTAGTTTAACAATGAAAAATCTGATTCACAGTCACTACTTATACCTGCACTAAAAATCTCGACTAAAAAATTCTCAGGAGATAAGCAATCTCGCTTTTTTCTGGGCCACCAATATTGCCTACATTCCTCTCTTTGAGTAGAAACCTTTGATTTGAGGGCATCGCATGAGTGAAAAAGCAATTGTTGCAATTTTCTCATTCTCTCGGACAAAAGTACACCCCTTGGGGTGTAAGTGGTGAGAATCAAATTATTACCTGGTATTTCCAACGGAGTACTAAATTGTACGGTTTTGGTGGGCTCTGCAAAAGCGTCCTTCAAATCTAAGTTCATAAGATAACTTTCGGCAGAAGCTTTTTTTAAAATTGGCCTCAAAAGTTTTTGATGGTTATCACAAAATTTGTTCCACAGAGATAGGTTAAGGCTATCATCAATTATGTCACCCATAGCATTGAGTCACAACCCAGTCAGATAATGCAAATGGTGACTAGATGAGATAAGGGAAAGCAACGACTATAATTAAATGGGACGATGATGTAAGTGATACTAGATGTATTTGTGCTGAGCTGTAAAAGTGACTTGTGACTGGAAATACATCGACCGTTGTGTCGTGGTTAGCGACCACAAATTTGCTTCGGACTATTTGTCCCGCGCAGGAACAGCGTTTTTGGTACTGTTGGAACATGAGAAATCAGCGTACCTGAGGATACTGCATGCTCACGTGACTACATACAGATGAAACAATTGTAAAGATAATAACACCCTAGCTGCATCGAACTTCGGAGAGTTCGGTGCACCATATATTAACCATGGGGAAATGGCCAGTGATTGTCGACCTCCATTGTGCAATGTTCTCATTGTATCATCAAGGTACGTGAGTACCTCGTCTTCTTCAATGGTGTCAAACAGAGGAATCTCTGGTGTGTCAGGATCTTCAGTGGCTACACGTGGAGCACTTCTTGTGGGTCTGGTTGAGGGAGCCATTGTAGTATAATGGTCCCTATTGATGGAGTTGATTACTTATAAACATGGGCGGCAGCTCCTCCTTATATATTGGAGTGGACCTTCACCCAACAATTACCTCGAGGAGGTAGAGGTGTGCATACACCTACTGGACAGCTCATCATGGAGCTCAAAGTTTCTCTTTGAGGCAACCCGAGTTAGGTGCGATGCATAAATTGCGCACTCTCAGACTTTGACCTCCAACAACAATGTTGGGTATTGGTGAAGAGAGGCCAGGGTGGATGTAGGTCTTTTTCGGCTATAGTCTAACTCTCGTCCAGCACTCGTCCAGCACTTACTTAACTCTAGTTAATGTCTTTTCCAAGACAATGACCGTGAGGGATGAAGTAGAAACTAACTTATGGGAGTGCATACCATAACTCTCAACGGGTCGCATCTCGATTTATGAGAAGCCAAAAGAGATACAGTACTTTAGCTGGAACACGGGTATGACGGTGCCTAATTTAATATTCCGCACAGGAGAGGGTGACCAGAATAAGCAGCCAGTAAGTTTCCCCGCTTGATGCATCTCATCATTAGGGGCAACTTAAAGACTTGTGACCACTAAACCGCCGCAAAAAAATGCAAAATATTTTAGGCGAATTCCGCACGGACCTCGAGCGGAATCGTGTTCGCACTGACCCACCTATTCGTAGATAAGATAGGCGGAACCAGATAAAACGGTGTAAATTCACAAGAATACTATAGCCCACGCACATGATTAAAATAATAGCACTAATCTTCATTTTTAGTTTGGGATTCATCAAAGGCCCGAAAGTGTTGGCATATTTCTATCGCGAAAGCCAATTCGACGACAGGGTCAGTGCTGTGGGCTCAGAGTTTCGCTGGGATTCATGTGAGCCTAAACATATTAGACCTTTTAAGGGAAAGAAAAACTTCAATCCTTCACTTGGGGTCAGAAATTTTGCCAAAGATCGCAATGAATTAATTTTGATTGAAAAAACATACCTACACATTACAAGGCTCCGTTGCGAATACATGGAGCAATTCAAAGACAAGATGATGTTTTGCAGCGAAAGCAAACGTGCTCAGGAGGCACTTAAGGAGTTTTACAGCATCTCCACGCATTTTTTGTGTCGAAGATATCCACAATACTTCAAAGTTGATCGTGAAAAAAATGTCATTTCCAACTTGATCAACAACGACTCCTTTCCCTTGGTGGGTGACAACTGTGAGCCATCACACCTTTTGGAAGTGCTCACTGGAAACCTCGAAGAAGACATTTTGATAATGCTTAAGGACGACCCTAGCAATCCAGTAGAAGAATACAAGTTAAGAGCTTCTATTACCGGCTCTCCAGCTGGATTTGACCCATCTGTGAATTTCAACCAGCCTATTTCCTTCATCCATAAACCGGTGCCTCAGTATAAAACACGCCTCATATCCCCTATGCACAGATTTTTCAACAAACTTGAGCCCAAAGATTTGTGGGTACGTACCAATTGGTCTATTCAAACAAATGGTGTTTTGTTTAAGATTGAAGATCACCATGCAAGAAACGGCGACGTGCTCGAAAAACTTAGTGTCAGTGACATTGATTTTGAAAATGCTTGCTTCATGAGATGCGAGCGTCAAGTTCTAACTAGACTTCCTAAATCTAGAGCCAACATCATGTTGGTAAGAACATATCTATTCCCTATCAAAGATATCAAAGCTGAGGGGCTTGGGACCGAGCTTGCTGATGCAATCGAGTCCCTTCCCGACGACTTAGCGTTCTACAAGAGAAGACAGGTTTGGGGTGATGCGGTTTGCGAGTACCTTCGCTCTGCTTAAAGCTACTTGTATTTATTTTCGACACTGGATACCTGGAATCTATTGCAAATTGACATAATTGCCAGGAAAAACACCTACTTCCCCGGACGCAGCATGTTTTCCCGACCACCAATCTTCATCTATGAATTCAATCTCGACAATTAAGTCACCTTCCTTGAACCCAATTTCATTGTCTTCTTCCTTTTCATAGTCGTAATCAGCGATTGCAGTCCTTCCAGAAAAGCTAGTAGACTGCGCGCCGTTTTCAGAGGGTACCCGCTCAGACTCGATGGGTTCTTGAGATCCATTGATGATCACGTATGAGCCAGGGAAGACTCCTACTTCTCCGGTTCTTGAGTTTTTACCCGACCACCACTCTTCATCAACGAATTCAATGTTTACAATCAAATCGCCTTCTTCAAAACCCACTTCATTGTCTTCATCCTTCTCGTAATCATATTGAGCAACGGCAGTAATGTTTTCTTCACCGAGTGATTGTTCCTCAGATTTGGCGGAAACAATATGTTCTGGCGTGGGTTCTTCTCTGGAAGGCAAAGGTGGCAAGTTACGAGCAGGCAAGCTTGGGGCAGTTTCGTCCTCTTTATCTTTCCCCTCTTTATTTTCATCGTTAGCTGATTCAGCAGAAATGTTTCTTGCAGGAGGAGAAGGGAAAGAAGTCACTCTCAAAGATTCGGGGACCCGCACTGGTGTAAGTGCCTGTGAATTCTCATTGTTGTCGGAAGCCTCATTGTTTGTAGATGATAGTGAGAAATCTTGTTTTTGAGCATCATGCGCTTCCTTGTCTTCATTACCCTCAGTGTGAATGGAAGTTGAAGATAATTTGTCAGTTACTTCGGCTTCGACAGAGTTTTCAGAATTAGGCTCAACCTTGTACTTGCCCCTTTTCTGTGCCCAGGCTTGCGCAGGTGTTAATCCATTTTCGTTTCCGTAAACCTTGTAAACGCCCTCAGGTGTTTCGTTCTTGGCGGTTGTCTCGAGCACATGAGGCTTGGACCCGTAAGACGGTTTTGAGCCAAAAGCTGGGGCTCCAGGTGCAGTTTTGACAGGTGCGTAGCGAGAGGCAACGGAGTTGGAAGTTTTAGGCTTAGGTAAAGAAGTAAGTCTGCCATCATTGCTTGACTCGTAGGCAGACTTTCTATCGCTTAATCCTTTGGGCTGCTCTTTCTCTGGACTATTTGGCTTTTCAATGAACTCCATTTTCTGTGTAGACGAGATCGTATCAGATTTTTGGCTGCGTAATTGCTCGATGTTTACCTTAGTAGGCGTGTAGGCAGAAGGATCATACTTTATGGGATCTTTCTCAAAGTCCCGCTCTTCGATTTCTTTCTCATCCCCCCATCCATCGTTTTGAGAGCCTGATGAAGATTTGGAATCAACTTGTTGTGCTGCACCAAATGAAGGTTTCGTACCTAATGAAGGTTTTGGACCGAATGAAGGTTTCGTACCAAACGAAGGTTTTGCACCGAATGCAGGCTTGGGTTTCGATTTATCATCTCCAAACTTCAGATGTTGTGGCTTTATCTGAACTGAATCTTGTTTATTCATAGATGAGCTCGAGATTATTGGCGCTACCAGCTTGACATTGTCTTTAGATCCAGCAGTTACGCTGTGCAAAGTGTATCTTGCCCCAGCAGCCGCTCCAACTCTAGAAAGCAACTCTTGTACGTCCAAATCGTCGGAATCACGGGCAGTTATTTGAACATGGTAGCCAGACAAAACACGAGACACATCTGCAAAATTGGCAGCAAAAGACAAGCGCAACTTGGAAGGGGCATTGTCGGGGCACCAGCCCAATAAGATATTTTTGAAGACATCGGAGCCGGGGACAGTAACACGGGCTAAGCCAAACTGTACCGAGCCATCGTTGAATTCGGCCACGAAATCATCCAAGTCTCCATTTCCACAGGAGCTGGCGTCAAGAACGCCGCTTCCGTCGACAGTGAACACGCCATAGGATGTGCTTGGATCACCACGAACAATCTTATTGTAAAGAGCCTCAATGCTCTTCGAATTTTTCGATATGTCAATCTTTTCCATAGTAAAATGCAGTAACTAACTATTCCGTGTGGATCAATGAGGGTGGCCGCAACTCACCGAGGCGTAGGTCGGGCACCGTATCACGAAAAAATGTGCAGGAACTGGTAAACCCGTACATCATAAGCTTATAGCGTCTCCCAGCCTTTAGTGGGTTTTCCAGGAGGGAATCTTGAAAATCAGTGTTACCTTGGAGTAATATGGAAGACAGTATTCAAAAAAAAAGTGCGTGCTTTCGTTGCTAGGTAGACAAAGGTCAAATCAGGGATACTAATGTAGGATGTAATCGAGCCAATAAATGGCATGCTACAGGAACCCAGTAAATCGATGCGTGTACCCACCAGCAATAGGTATTTTGACTAGCCAAAATCCATAGCCACTACATTACAAAGATTAGGTTAGTATATCTCAAACGATAAGAAAATATTGAACTTTTCTTATTTGCCCAAAATCTCCAACGGTCTCATGACATCGTAAATGGCTGTGTACGGCTCTGAAGCCACACCAAAGAACGGCCCCGCAGCCGCGAAATGTCTCCACATAAATATTAAAGACGTTTCCCTCCTGACAACGAAGCTTAACTTACTGAACTTCACAGCATCATGTCTACTTTTTTAGCAGATTCAGAAGCGCCTATAATTTTGCTCTCCGCAAAAAAGCACTTTGATCAATTGGCCAATGACAATCTCAAGAGATATGCTCACCACTTGTCCAGAGCCTCTCATTGGGGTACAAGGGCAGTTTTGAGGTCTGTCTCGCCAGAAAGTGAGGAAATTTATAACTTGATTTTGGGAGTTCACGAGGCCTTAGGCTCTCCTCAAACCACAGAGGAGTATTTTCTGTGCTTGCCTTCAATTGACCAACAGTCTGTGGTTTTGTACTTAGAGTATGCTTCGCAATTCTTATCCAATTTAGGTAACTACAAGTCGTTCGGTGACAAGAAGTTTGTGCCTGGATTAGATTCCAAACTGTTTGGAAATATTGTCAAGGCTGCAGGAGAAGATTTAAGCGCTCTTTACGAGAAAATCCAGGCACCTTTGTATTCCACGTCTGTTAGCTTGTTGGGATGGCCAGAGAAAGGCCAGTTGTCAAATTACTACCCCGACTGCGCAGTTGCAATTAAAAAGTCTGAAATCGAGACAGTTAACTCTGTCTTAGCCAAAAATGGTATTATGCCTGAAAATACGAGGGTCACCAAAGAGTCCGACAGCAAGTTCACCGTCAAGATAGCTAGTGCTCTTGAGATAAATACTACTAACTACTACCCAAATGAACTCTCCCAAGGGGACCTCAATATCAAAATCGCTTTTGGTGATCATGCTGCTGAATTTGCTCACATTACTTACCACATGAAAGCAGCAAAAAGCTATGCTGTAAACGCAACTCAGGAAAAGATGCTTGTTTCTTATGCCGAGTCTTTTGAGACGGGTTCTATGAATGCCCACAAAGAATCCCAAATCCAGTGGGTCAAGGACTTGGGTCCTGCAGTTGAGTCCAACATTGGTTTCATCGAGACTTACAGAGACCCATCCGGTGTTCGAGGTGAATGGGAAGGCTTAGTTGCCATGGTTAATCAAGAACGTACAGCTAAATTTGCGGCTTTGGTTAACAATGCCACTGATTTAATTCCTTTCTTGCCCTGGGACAAGCTTTACGAAAAAGACAAGTTTACTCCTCCTGACTTCACGTCTTTGGAGGTTTTGACATTTGCTGGATCTGGAGTACCTGCAGGTATCAATATCCCTAATTATGATGATGTCAGGTTAAATTTCGGGTTTAAAAATGTGTCTCTTGGCAATGTCTTGAGTGCTAATCCCAAAAAGCCCAAGAAAGAGGATATTGTGAGTTTCGTCAATGAGTCTTTGCAAGGGAAGTTCAAAAAGTGGAGAGATGATGCTTTTGAAGTTCAAGTGGGCTTGCACGAGTTGCTCGGTCACGGTACTGGAAAGCTTTTGCAAGAGACAAGCAAGGGCAAGTTCAACTTCGATAAGGAGGCACATCCCGAGATCAAGACTTACTACGGACCAAACCAGACATGGGGATCGTTGTTTGGTGCATCCGCAGGGTCATTCGAGGAATGCAGAGCCGAGTTGGTCGCATTGTACCTCATTCTATTTAAGCCTACTGAAGTGCTTCCAATTTTTGATATAACAGGCGAAGAGAATCAGAAAGATATGAAGTTAATTGCAACCCTTCTCATGGCTAGAGCCGGTTTAATTGGCTTAGAATTTTGGGATCCTCAATCAAAGAAATGGGGTCAACCTCACATGCAAGCAAGATTCGGAATCTTCAAGTGCTTGCACAGGGCCGGTGTGGTTTCTCTTAAGTACTCTAAAGATGATTTTGAGGATTTGGAGTTGACTATTGATGAAACTAAACTCGCCAATGTTGCAGTGAATGCTTTGCGTAAGTTCTTATCCAGCTTGCACATATTCAAGACCACAGCTAACGTCAAAGAGGGACTTGCATACTACGACGAGATCACTAGAGTCACTGAGGAGTACGCTAGATTTAGAGACGTGGTGCTTCTGAAGAAATTACCCAGGAAGCAACTAATCCAGGCCAACACTGTTTTGAAAGAAGATGGGACTATTGAGGTCCGCGAGTATGAAGAGTCTGAAGTTGGTATGATACAGAGTTTTGCTGACAGAGCAGTTTAGAGATCTGATGAAGAACTGATATAGAAAGTAGCTTTGAATAAAGAACAGAAGCCAGAAGTCGACATAATGCAGTGCATTTTTAAAGGCCTCTACCAACCTGCACACAGAATGGCGCTCTAACTCCCGGGCACACACAACTATCGGCGGCTACATTTCCAAACCTCTGCACGATGCTTTTGCAAGGGTCTTTAAGACCCATAACCAAATCATGCAATATTGTGGGTATTAAGCGCCACATGCCGGTATTTTTCCTGGCCTATCCCAAGACTCGTACGTTGAGCTTGCTCCCCAAAGTGCAATCGTCATCCATATACCCTGGTCTAAGAAACATCAGTTATGAAATTCGTAATGTTGCAGTTTTTGCAAAGAGACAAAAAAATTCAAAAGCAGAAAAGCTTCATTTGGAGGCCGATGAGCACGGCACGCAAATACTTCTGGAATATGAGCCTGTTTTAAAACATTTAGAACAGTCCAAGCTTAAGAAGAAGCAGGTCATAAAGGAGGAGCGCGAGAAGGAGGCGCATCAAAAAATCAAGTTTCGAGAAAACTGGAGAACCATTCGACGAATTTTTCAGCTTGGTCGGCCGGATTTAAAGTTGTTTTTTTACGCTCTAGCTTTCATATTGTTTGCTGTACTATACCCGACCACTTCTGTCAAATTGGTCGGCTCTGCTATTGATGCTTTTAACGAAAATCTCAAGGACGAGAACGGAAACTTGATGATTTGGGGCTACAAGTATACCACTGTTTTTGGGGTGATGATACCTTTCATGATGACCAGTGCGCTCTGTTTTTGGGCTAGAATCTGGCTTTTAAAGATTTTGGGAGAGCGTTTGGTAGCGCGACTCCGACTTAGAGTCATGAAGCATTTAGTGAGACACGACTCGGCATTTTACGACCAGGACAAGCATAAAGCAGGTGATCTCATTTCTCGTCTTTCGAGTGATGCCTACGTCGTGTCTCGATCAATCACTAGTAACTTGCCTGATGGACTCAAGAATGTGCTCTTTGGTGTCATCAGTGCATACATGATGTTTTCTATAAATCCTATCCTCTTCGGTGTCATGATGTTGATTTCTCCCCCAATAACATTTGGCTCAGTGTGGTATGGAGAAAAAATCCGATCTCTATCGACCAGATTGCAGAATGCTACTGCTGGGTTGACCAAAGTCAGCGAGGAGACTTTAAACTCAGTGAAATTGATTCAGGCTTTTACAGGTGAGGATAAAGAGCTTCGAAAATACTCGAACCAGTTGCGTAACGTGGTGGGCGTGGCTAAAAAAGAAGCTTTGGCTCAATCCAATTACTCTGTTTCAATTTACTCACTTTACCACACAGGATACTTGTCATGCATTGCACTCGGAGTGTATTTGATAATCAATGGGCAAATGACCACGGGTGACGTAGTGGCTTTTACGATGTACTCTGAGTTCTTCAACCTGGCGCTTTACAGCCTTACAACGACTTACATGGAATTGATGAAAGGTGCAGGAGCAGGAGTGAAGCTATTCGAATTAATAGACTTCCAGGACCGCGTGCCATCCGTCAAAGGAAAGAAGATGCTTGGTCCGATTTCTAATGATATTTCATTTAAAAACGTCAAGTTCAGCTACCCAACGCGCCCGAACGACTTGATCTTCGACGGCGTGAGCTTTGATATCCCTTCCGGTTCAAGCACGTGTTTTGTTGCACCATCGGGTGCAGGAAAGTCCACCGTGGCAAGTCTTCTATTAAGGTCCTATAATGTAAATGAGGGAACTGTGGAGATCGGCGGTACCAACATCAATGACCTTCAGGTCAGGGAACTAAGAAGAAAAATCATAGGAATTGTGCAGCAGGAACCTGTTCTTCTCTCAGGCACTATTCTCGAAAATATTGTCTATGGTCTAACCCAAAAACAGTTAAGTTTGATTACAATGAAAGATATCCGAGATGTGGCTCGGCAGGCCAACTGCAATGATTTCATAGAGTCTTTCCCAGATGGATACGACACTATCATTGGGTCTAGGGGCGCGTCTCTCTCTGGGGGTCAGAAGCAACGAGTAGCAATCGCTCGTGCTCTAATAAAACGTCCTGCAGTTTTAATTTTGGACGAAGCTACGTCCGCCTTGGACTCCAAGCTGGAAACTTTGATCAACGAAACACTCCGCGAGCTCACCTCGCAAGGAAAAATGACGATCATATCCATTGCGCATAGACTTTCAACAATTTCCAAGTCCGAAAATGTGATTGTGCTCGGCAAGCACGGTAAGGTCGTGGAACAAGGCAAGTTCATTAAACTCATTAACGACCCATCTTCGGAACTATCGAGACTCTTAGATGAAAAGACTTTTAAAGAACACGAGGACAAGATTAATGAGGAAGAGCAACAAATGCAGGAGCAACTAGACCACGAGGCCGACGAGATTGAGAAGAGGCAGAGTTACGAGGGCGAACTTATGAAAATCATGTCAAAGATGGACGATTTACCTCTCGAGGTTCGGGAGCAGTTGCTCAAGCAATTTGCAAAAGAAGCCGATAACATCAGACGCGTGAGATCTGCCACCGGTACTAGCGTCATTTCGTAGGGGCTGGACAGAACACAGTGTATATAGTATTTATTAAAGTTAAAAGAATACGGATGAATAATTAAATGGGGTACTTATCTGGGTTCGAAGATCCGACAAAGGTACTCTCAGTCCTTATTTTCTACATAACATAGATCATGCTCAGTATATTCAGTTTAATTATGAATTAATCATCATAAAGACGTTCCACCAATTCGATTAAATGTACTATGGGAAACTTCACTTAGACAAACTCTTTGGCTCGGAGGCTTTGCCGTTCTCAAATTTTTGCGACTTGATTTCAGTGAATCCTCTTTTCTCTGCAGCAACCTTAAAGTCGGCCTTCAAAGAGTTTCTGACGGCCTTAGCAGCAATGTCCATAGCTCTGGTTAAAGAAATACCAGCTTGTTTGTAGGCAGACATGATGGGGATGTTAATGAGTCTTGTGAGGAGTGGGTAATTGAGCGTGCTCGGTGCTGGATGTATGCAGCGCGACTTTGATTGGTGATCGTAATTACGCTGAGGACGGCAAAAGTAGTGCGAGAGGCGTATATTTCAGTCTTACAACTCACCAATTTTTGAATAGGATACTAGAAATTCGGAATATCCGCTGATTTTAATCTAAAGAATTCATAAATTTAAATCAGAAGACTTCTAAGTGAGAATGAGTGTTCGAACTTGCCTAGAATTATTTAAATCTTGCGTAACATTGTCTTTTCAAGTTGTGGAACGCATTCAGTGGAAACTGAGGCTCAGAATGGGTAATCATCTGAAAATGTCGAATGTGAATTTGCGTGCCATACGAGGCTGTTTTAAAAGTAATATTTCACAAATTATGCCTTCGTTTTGTCTTGGGCATGTCAGTACAACATTTAGTTGCAATGGAATAGTATGTGCACTCCTAATGTAGTGGATATCCGGTGTAAAAGGTGCATTTTTAGTGTAAGAGTGATCGAATTAAGTAGGTCAAGCATGAGAAAAATAGTGAAAAAAAGTATTTTTATCTTTTATTGATAGTAGGCGAAATTTTGCATGGTCTTTTTATTCATTAGCTCCTGGTATTCTCTATTGATAAGTTGTTACCTTTCGTGTTAGACCCTCCATCCCACTACCCATAAGGTTGATTGCACTTAAACTGCTCAAAGATCAGATGTGCCTGGGAAGGTTTCAGACAAACCTTGCCTGGAGAACGCATCAGACTTAAGGAAGCCAAATTATGAATAACTCAACGCACTCCAAAGGTAAATAGCCATATCCAGTCTCTCAAAGTATTATCAATGAATAAACATCAGATACGCACAAGAAAATAGAAAAGAATTCCACGTTTCATAACTAAAACACATACATTAGCTATTTGTGTGTAGCTTAAGATTCTCTAGTTAAAAAGTTTCAACTTGCGACTGTTAGATTTTGATTTCTTTTGAGTGGCATACTAGATAATTTTTATTAAATCTGGAAAAAAAGAAAACAAAAACTCCTAGTCGATTCTGTAATGGATACTCGTTTCCACCAGTGCTATGCTGCTTGGAAAACTTCAAGTTGATTGATGAAGTCATCATGTTACTGGTTTAAGCAGATCAGATTCGCGATCACAGTCACGTTAGAAGCGGGGATTTTAGTACGATATCTCAGAAAGTGTGTTTGTGATTAAAGAACTCTCAGACCTTTGCTGCGTATCGCTTTTAAACGTCCTTTTTCAATATGCTCATTGTTCGGCAGATAAGATAAGTTTTGGATGCAAAAAAAAAAAATAGCGCTGTTTATAGTATGGCGGGCTCTATATAAGCCCAGGGTTTGTGCCTAAAATGAATTTATCAGAGTTCTATTTCCAAACTATCAATTTCGATAAATACTACATTGAACCGTTGATACCTCGCATAAAAGAATCGACTAATAAATTCCTTCCGAAACCTTCCTTCAACAAATAGTTCCCCCTATTCAGGCGAGAAATTATTATTTTCTAATGATTAAAAGGCAAACTCTCTATGAGAGTAAGGTTTCTAGGAATCAAGCTCAAGATTTGGGAGCTCCAGCTCCAATGCAACTTCTCGGCGATGGACTTTGGAAACTGGAAGCTGGTATGGGCTCTGAGCTCACGTCTTTGAATCTAACAATTAACACTACTCCCTCCAAGATTGTGGTTTTTGGAGAAGTTACGAGTGATAATTTGGAATCTGTTGTGAATGTTTCTGGTGCTGACCTGGTATGTGAAATGATCGGCTCAGCATCTGTTCTAGAAATGACTTGTCTGGGCCTTGTTAAAATGTCTCTAGATCCTGAAATATTTCTGGTTGGATGCAAGCATAAAAGTTACTGGAGATTGGAAAATTTGTTACTGTTCAAGAATTTGGCTTTGTTCAAGAGGCAAGGACCTGCACCACTGGGCGCAAAAGCCAAGATTGTGCGACCTGAGCTGCCAATGGCTAAGAAAACAAAGAGTGCGCAGAATAACCACGATGTGCACTTGAAGGCTACAAAAAAATGGTACGCATTCTTTTCGGAATTGAGACTGATTAAAAGGCATGACGCTTGCTACCAACAGAGAACTCGAGCTTGTGAATGGGACGAGTGTTCTGTGGATAAGAATGGTGCGCGCCATATATCTGCACATCGCGCATACTGTTGCAGCGTGAATGCCGTGCAGACATTGAAACGGTTCGTTCTTGGTACTCCAGTTAAGCCTAATGGAGTCATTTGGAACCCACATTCTGGCCGTAACTTGAAGCCGGAAGCGATTGGGAAGAAAATGGCTTCTTTTGAATTTGAGCGTGCCCCTAAGAAACATCTTGAGACTGAGATAGTGGAAACCCGAAGCAAAATCGGCGAGAATGATGACCACGAAATTAATTCAGACTTCGGGAGAAGCTTGGAGTACTTAGCACGCACTCGCTCAATTTCTCACTCCGAAACAGTCACTATTTATGACAAACCTGATTATAAGCCCGGCAATTTTGTGTCTGACCTCAACTCCCGAGACTCACTGGAGCATTCAGTTACTCTCGAAAATTCTGTTTTTCCCCGAATCTTAGACCAATCCAAAGACATATCTGGAATTTTGACCCATCAAAAGAGAAGAGCTTTTCCGACTCTCATCTGTGCTGCTCTGGTTGATAATGACGTGTGTGAGCTTGCTCATGAAACCCTTACTCTGCCTGAAATCATTCTACCTGAAATGGTTCTGACTGGAACATGTCTACCTGAAGCCGCTCTGATTGAAACTTTTCTGACTCTTTCTGCTCTCGGAAATACTGCTTTGAGTGGAACCCCCGAGGCAAGTGGATATTTTTTGCAACCTCTTTGCGAACTTCAAGAAAGCGCGGAAGCAGCATCACCAGCAGCAGATAACTCCGTACCACTGCCTGAAGACTTACTGCCTCTTTACAGTGGTTTCGAAGATAGCCCTGTACCTTCTGATGAGTCTATTGCCTCCGAAGTTTTCGAAGAGTTGGACCCGAGCGATGAAGAGTCTTTTTTTGAAACTGACTCGGAGGCTTCAAAAAATTCTGATAACAGTGATACGAAAAGGACTACTGACGAGATTGATAATCCTATGCCTCAGAGTGAGATCCATGGTTTTGAGCAATCTAATTCAAAAAGTTTAAATCAACGGGTTAACACAGTTCTCATCCCAAGAACTCCCAAGATTCGCAACAGGCGGTTCGTTAAAAAACTCGAAACTATTTCGGAGTCCGATGTACGTGTTACAAAAATTTCAAAAAAGCCGAGGGTCATGAAAACATCAAACTTTCCTCAGGCCTCCCTCCAAAAGTTTTTCAGGAAAAAAGTATCGCAGACAGAGAGTTTTTTTACACAATATTCCGATAAAGGTGTCGAGATTGAGGAGGGGGAGACTTTTTTCACCGCGGATTGTCTGGACATTAAAGAATTAGAAGACAATTTTTCCATTTATGAAAACCTGAACTATGAGCGTTTTGACCGTGACTGCTGGGTGAGAGACCTTAAAAGCAAGTGGTGGCATGAGCTTGGTTTAGAAGACAGTTTTGTGCCCAAATTGGCAGCTGGTGCGGCAATAGATCTCAAATGTGCCTGCGTGGATTTGAGAACTGTTAAGAAGTCTAACATGGAGGTGGAGTTCGACAAGTATGTGACCAACATTAAGTTCAAAGTGGCCAAAGTTGAGCAGGAAGCGTTACGACTTGAGCAGCTGAAAGGCGGAGAACACCAAAGTGGTGCAATGGTGAAAAGCATCAAGGGAGGCTTTAGGACCTTCATCGAAATCTGTGACATTGACATGACGGCAGAATTCAGTGAAAGTGAAACAGTGTTGCAACGGTACGAATTGATGTGTGCGAAGGCGCGCAACAACCCTGGAACCCCGGACCCAGAGGACTTTTGCACCCAATTGACACACGTAAAGGCAGTGATTCTTGCACAAGACAAAATTATGAAAAAGTGCCAAGAAAGCCTTTTGGTGTGCCTTGAAAACTACAACCTCATTGAAAAGTACATGCACTCCTTGATGGCCAACGTTAAGGCCGCAGCTGGTTCCTTCTACAATTACTGCGTGGAGATTGGTAACCAAGAAAAGAACGCAATTTTTTGCAGCAAGTTGAAGGCATGTTTCTTCGAGACTATGGATGATCTCTCACTCATGGCTAAGATGGAATCAAGTGTTTATGAGGGGATCCTGCGAATTGAGAGTGGATTCACAACAAGATTGGAGCACATTTTCGGCAACTGCGAGAAGGCTTTTAGCTACAAGATAGTGTTTCACGAGCTGTTCAGGAATACTTACAAGAAATTCATCAACTGTGGCGAAATGACTATTCGCCAATTTGACAGCTTCATTGGTTGCGAAAGCGGTCACGAACAAGCGGAGTTTATGGACAAGTGCCAAGACCACAATGTGCGCCAGATCTTGCTGCAAAAGTTGGAGCGTCTTAAGACGCAACACCTCATGGTCAGAGAGCTGCGCGCAGAGTTGCAGCAAATTTTTGAAGACATTTCGCTAAGATTTTTTGCTCAAGAGTCTGAATGAGACAAACATTGCTATCAAAGATTGCTTCTCGCCCAAAAAAAAATAGAATTGAATAATAATCCGAGAATCTGAAAAAATATATCTCAAATAAAGAAAAGAAATAATAATAATAAAATTTACTGTCTGAATTAGACACTGATGAAAACTACTGTGAATACTCAGGGATCTGGGAAGACTACACTGGATGCTCGGGCCGTGACAAAAACAGTGAATACCAAGCCGCTGAATCGGTGAGTGTAGGATACGCAAAGAATCGTTGCTGGGGAGCGCGCAAACACAGCTTAGACATGGTATTAAGCCTGAGGATAGAATAGTAAAGTGCTAGTAAAAAACATTTTTGAATCATTAAACATTTGCGACAGATGAAAGAACAAGACTAGGTATCAAGATAAGATCTTGCGAGCTTTTGTATCAAGCTATGTTCAGGTACATATAAGAGACCCAATCTTAGGGAAACTTGACTTGTGGAGAGAATTATTAATTTAACAAATACTTTAGTAACGTCTGGCGCGTGTTGCGTGGACATTCATTGATAATCCTCCCAGTAGGGGCGAGGATCGGGATTTATATAGAGTTGGCTGGCTCTTACGTTTGCAAGCGACTGGTGCTTGCAACTAATCGGAAAGTGAAGGTACGATTGTCCGAATGGGCAGTGCCATGGCGGATCTAACAAATTAACAATAAAATGACTTCAGCGATGATAAATGATCATTAGAAAAGGATGGTAAGGTTGTCTATTTCTATGTATAAGGTGAATGTACTTGCAATTTATGCACGCTTGTCGTTGAGCCAGTTGACGAAATCGAAGAATACACTAGCATGAAGCTTGTTTTTGCGCTCCATAGCCCAATCCGTCATAGAGTTCGAGTAAATGGAAATGATCTTTCGTAAGTGCTCCTTGTTGATAGATACTAAGCATCTTGAAAGAATGATGCAGCTCTGGCCACATGCGGCACCATGTGCATTGTTATGGGACTTGGTGCTGGCCTGCTCCTGGAGCCACTTGATTTCATCAAAAAGAGTGTTAGAAAATGCTTCAAATTCTTCCTCTGTAGGATATGCCGCGATAATTTCCGCTTTGCTGGGCTTGACTTTGCTGACTTTGGTCTTGAGAAGCTTATGAGCCTTCACTCCGACATTCTTGTCTTTTGTCAGATTTATGACATTCACAAGTGGACGTATGAAGCTAAGACCGAGCAATGAGTTGGGTTGCTCTTTCAAAAAGGACTCCATGAGATCGAGCACCCTGTTCTTAAACAAAATTACCTGATCTTTGGCCAGAACAAGCTCTGCGCGCTTCTTATTCTGGTTGTTTGCAGAGAGGGCAGCGTGTCTTTCCTTAAATATTCTGGATAATTCCTCGTCTATGGCCATCATCTGCTCATCGTCCATGGACTCGGACTCGTAGTTGTCATCATCATCGCCGAAAGAGTCAAGCTCGTCAAATTTGACTTCACCGTCGGGTTGGTTGATTCCTAGCGCGTTAGCGAGTTTGATGTTCGTTTCCCTCTCTACCTCCTCTATAGCAGATACCCGGTTGGTCTCTGCATCCTCATCGTCGCCGCTTTGTTCATCTTCCTCGTCTTCACTCTCTTCACTGGCCACGAAATCTTCTTCTCCCTCAAACAAGCTCTTTTGTCCCTGGGCATCCTCAGTTGTAGCCAATATGGCAAAAAAACGATCGAAGCATTTTGCGTTGACATTCAAATATCCGTCAATGTACTGGCACATGAACGATTCCCAAACTATGTTCGAGACCTTCTTTAACAAGCCAGACTTGCGGGAAATAAAGGAGAGAATAATCTCAGTTATGATCACGCTTGAATCTATATCGTCAGTGTTTTCACCGAAGCTGCTGACATAACTGACCTTCAAGTCCTCTAAGACACTTACTGTCTCAGCTTCCCCCACATACAACTGTAGAAGCACCATAGAGAAAAGCAACTCAAAACAGTAGTGTTGATCTTTTTTGGCGGGGTCACTCTTCATAGCCTGCTTTATCTCATCCAATGTATTCAAGGTCTCGTCTTTGATGGAGGCCAACTCGCCTGAAATATCAAGAATCAATTCCAAACCCTCCTTTTTTTCGAGCTTCTCCATCTGCTTCACGCAGTAGAGTGACCATGAATGGTCTTTACGTTTTTGCAAGATGAATTCAGCCAAAAATAAATTGAGCTTCTCATGGGAAGTTTTCTGCATGCTCTGCGAAGCTGTGGGACCCTTGATAGCCTTAAAGTACCCTTGCTGGATGATAAACTTAATGAAATCGTCCATTACTTTTAATGGCAAACTTTCAAGTTTCTTGGTAGACTTGAACAAAAGAAGCATCTTGTCCAACACCCACCGAAGAATGATATCATTGGAGTACTTTTGTTGCACGGGTTCATCATTGAGCAGCATCTCCTTCTGGGTTTTTAATGCACTCTTGTATCGCAGTTGCAAAACATTAAATATACCCGCCACTAAGTCTTCGACATTGTGTCCAGACAAGGAATTAGGGTCCTCCAAGTGGCTCAATACTCCCACAAGAGAGTCAATGACCTTGATCTTTGTGCAAGTGTCGAGGTTCCAATGTCCACCCGCTTCTTCGTCAATGATGGCACGAAGACAGGGTACAAGCTTTGACAAATCCTCGTGGCAAACCTTGATAATGGTATTCAAGGCTTTTTTAGAGAACTTGTTTAATAGCTTATCGCTTTTTCTGGCATTGGCTGCAAGACAGCGCAAAAGGTTTGGGCTCAAAATGAAGCCTACCATGGAGCTGGGCATTTTGTTCAAAAACTTGGTAAAGATGTCAAGGCCCCAGTACTTACGTTCTGGGGAGGACTTTTCGCTGAACAAAGTATCGTCAACAACAACCCTCCAGAATTCCTTGAAGGCAATTGGCTCCACGGCATTGGCCTTGGCTTTTTTCTTCGATTGCGTGGACGACTTTCTGCGCTTCTTGGCGCTGTCATCAGTCTCCACGAAATTCTCTTCCTCTTCCTCCGCAATACGAAGAAAGTGAATTAGAAGATAATCCCACACAAATGGGATCTTAGAAGACCACGAGCCTTTTTGCCTGCCGTTCTTGGTCATCTTATCTGTAGTTTCCCTGTCGTCGTTCTCCTCGTCCTCCAACTGGTCCACAACCTCGGCGTCTTTAAGCACTTTGGCTAGGGTCAACAAATTTCCTTTGGTCAACGGGTCTCCATTTTTCCATTGGCTGGAACAACGCAACTGGTCACAGAGACGGGGAAGATCTTGCTGAGGAATGCTCATGTATACGGCAAGTCCCTCAGTGGTGAAGACCAAGCCTTCATCGCAGATGCTTTGCAAAAATGCAACAGTTGTCTTGTCGTCCTGAAACTCTGATGCCAAATAATCTGTGACAAATTGGCACATAGAATACATTGCCGTCTCTCTTAACCAGGATTTCATTCCGGATAAATGCACCAAAGCACTAATAAAACTGACCAAGGTTTGCGGCGAAGAAGCTTTTGGATCAAGCAACAACTTGGAGTTGATCAATGCCTGAAACCCAAAAAGACGCCCAAACAAGAGCGCCCGTATCTGCAGGCCCTTCATGGAGTTGGACACACGGCTTGCTTCAATAAGCTTTTGCAAATACGACTCAATAGTCAAATCGTACGTTTCACGCATCACTAGTTCACGAATGAGCTCGGTCAAGGCCATGGAAAAACCGTAACGTGCAGATTGTCGGGTGGAGGTTAAACCTTTGATTAGCCTGTTCAACGCGTAGTCCCATTCTTCTTTGGCATCTTCTTTGGAAAGATCTGATAGCAAAGATGTAGCCGCTTTAATGCGCTCTTCGGGCAATTCGGACGCAAGCTTATAGTAATGGTCTTTTGAAACAGTCATGTGGACTGCGTGGTCTAGTACGTAGAGTTAAGAGAGATGCGATAGGAATTTTCTAGTGCGCGATGCGCAGAGCTGGCAACAATGTTGAATTAGTGCATATACACGGGTCTGAGAAACCAAACGACCTAGACCTCGACAATTATCGTCGATCTCAGACAGCAAAGAGGTATTCGAAGATCACGGATATGAACCAGAAGTGAATAATATGAAATTCCAGAACCAAACCCCGGTCTCCATGTTGAAATGAATTTTTGAGTCACGTGACTGTAAATTTCATGGCTGGTCTACTTGGGGACCACCTTTGGAAACGGAAAAGTTGGACCGATTTCCTGGATAGAGATAGATGCTGCCCATTGGCCAAGGGCAACAGCCTCTGGAATAGACTTCTCTTGCACCAAAGCAGCTACGAATCCCGATGCAAAGGCATCTCCAGCTCCGTTAGTGTCGACAACCTTCTCCTGGGCTAACTCAACGACATTGTACAGGTTAACATCGAAGTCGTCATTCTTGACATCGTAAGTCACAGTAACGGTTGGCTGGGTGCCTTGAGTGAAGACAACAGTTCTAGGCTTCCGTGCATTTTCCTTGGGCAACTTGGCAATGTGCTTGGCAATTTCCGTGACATCGGTAGTGTTCAAGCCATGTGACTCAGCATAGGCTGCAGCCTCAGACTCGTTGGCAACAATGAAATCACAATATGGGACAGAGGCGTCCAAAGCGTCTTTAAAAAATTGTGGGATGAAAGGAGCGGAGAAGTTCAAAGCAAATGTTTTGTTGTTTTCAGCAGCGTGTTTTCCCAAGAGTTGGATGGCTTCTGGGGATACTGTCAAGTGAAAGCCTCCAATGTAGAAGTACTTTGCGTTCTCCACGTACTCCCAGTTCTCTTCCTTTTGCAAGTGAGAGGGAGTAAACTCATTTGCTGCTGCCAAATCAGTCACCAAAGATCTGTGCTTTCCAGTAATCAAAGCAGCGCACTTTCCCGTGGCGGTTTTCTCCTGAACCTGGTAGAGTGTCTTCAAGCCGTAAGCGGCATTGGCCTCATTTAACTGCTCAGCGTAAACATCAGCACCTACAGAGCCAAAGTACACAACACTATTTGGCGGTAAAATGTATTGGGCTCCTCTGGCGGTATTTTGAGCAGCTCCACCGGCCACCAATTTCAAGCCGGGCATCTTAAGCACCTCCTCGTAAATAGGCATGTGTTTTTCCTCCACCAAAATGGCATCATCGGCCTTTAAAGAGTACTTGGCCAAGTACTCCGCATCAACATCGACTTGTAAGTCCAACAATGGATTTCCTAAACAGACTAATGGGTAAGACATGCTAAAGAGAGAGAAAGAGGGAGAAAAAAGCCGAGTGAGTGCGTCTAAAATGAACGCGAGAGTGAATTTCGCGACACCTCGTGCCATTCCGCCCATGCTTCGAGTTCTATTCAGAGCGCTGAAAATTATCATTTATGAAAGAACGGGAATTACTCAACATATTAAAATATCTAAAATCCGTGTTACAAATATTCTATTTTCCCAAAACTTTTCAATAGAAAGCCAAAGAAATTCGTTAGGCTCAGTACACATAATATAGTAGTAATTTCGGTTGCAAATTTACATGTGGGTAGCATTTAATACTTACTTCCCGGATATACAAGGGATAATTCAGTATATTTTTGTTCTTAAGTGTCTTGGCCCGAGAGTTCAAGCAAGAAATGGGGTAGAATGCAAGAAGTTTGTGTCTGAATACATCCGGTAGTTACGAGACTAGGCCAGATGCCTAGGAATTGTTCCCATGGAAGGTGATTATGTAAGCTACTTTTAGATCCGATATGGGTAGCACACTACCCCATTAGGACGTTGCACCTTCGCTCCTTGATTAGACGCAAGCGCCCGCCCTGTCCGAGATTGGGAGATCAGCCCACTCGGTCAGGCAGTCCCTGCCGGGCCAGCGGAAGAGGACTTTCCAAACAATATATAAACCCCGATCCGCGCCTTCAATGGCAGGATCATCAATGAATGCTCACACAATACGCACCAGACGTTACTAAGGAATCTAACAGCTACAGTCTTTGTCACAATTTAATGACAGTATCAACCTTGATATGTAGAGAATCTCGTTGCTTTTGATTTGGTGTCACTCTGGTATTTTGAGAAAGGTATTATTCCGCATGACCGCGTTAGTTCAATACATAGGGAAGCATGACGTCACTTTCAAATTTTGATCAACTTTACTACGTTGGTAGGACCTTATAAACCTACCAAAAGAACATACAGGATGGTGAGTGACACAATTTCGCTTCAACAATAGCACAATTACAAACAAAGTTCTTGGAGTATACTGTTTTCTTCTAGACCTTTTCCAGGCCATACCAGATATACTCACCGAACCATGTTTTCCTTGACAATTATTCAAAACGTGTTTTGCAAACGGTTTTAGCGACGGGTTTAAAAGTCGTCACCCACACTCATCCTGCACATATTTTATGTTTGGTCTAAATGCAACATATCATTGGAGTGTTGTGATTTGTCACCTACTAATGCATCGACTATAATGATTATGTATATCAAACCTATACTCAACTCAGCGTCGTACCTGATTCCTTACCTCTAAGTTACCGCCCGCTGTCCTTTTTCTGCGGGACGTCGGCCACTCTCAGCTATTCCTGCACATCACTGTTTTGTCTGTTACTTACATGCAGTCATGGAAAACATGCAGTACATCAGAGATCCCTGTGGTCCTCATTTTCCAACATGGAGTACCTCAACTCCTTACCTGCTAGGTGCTTATTGATAGTAAGGGGTCAATACACTACATATGCGACAGAAGAACAGCAAAATCTTCCTAACAGCCCTAAGATCTTTTGAATTTAACGAAACACTCTGAAGCCACTTTTCCAGGCCTCTAATGAACATAAGTTTTTCTACTAATCAAAGTCCACTAGAGTTACCTTCTAGATAATGCATGATTCTGTGACCTGCACATTTCTCTAGTATCGCACAGTGAAAACCATATGGATATGGTTGTATTAAGCTAATTTCCATACAAAATTTGATTAGGCAAAACTTCCGAGCTAATGTCGTTTATTAAGCTTGCTTAAATTTTTTGGTTCCAAAAATCATTTGTTAATATTCAGAGCATGTTCTGTTAGAGTCTCGAAGATCAAAAAACCCAAGGAAGCAAAAAAACTTCAAGGAGACCAATCCACATGCAGTATTGATCCTATATTATTTTTTGTAAGCATCAACAAGCATACTTCGAAGAGCGGGCGGAGTTTGTGGTATTGGGCTTGTAATTTAGTCGGCCTTTTTTGCCGTAGTCGTGCCTCATAGGCGCTTTTACAATCGATCCAGCTCTGAGTTCATTGCAACAGAAAAATGGAGGGAAGAGCTGCCAAAAAAAGCACTTAAAAGCTTCAGGAAAAAAAGGTGAGTGACTAAATGAAGTGACATGAAAGTCGTACGTGCTCCGTTTTGGAGCCATAATCCTACTCTAAAGCCTACAATGACCATGTGAGGGGAAAATAATTCCGAGGCTTTTTGTTGAGAGTTATAGTATACACTCCTGTAGGCTGAAACAGTTATCAGTTGTTTTTTAGCAACTCTAATAAATTATGAAACTTCAACAATTATCTCTGGTCATTATGTTCTCATCAGCGCTAGATAATTTAGGAGATTCTCTATTTCTTGTCCTGCCGCTCGAACTAGAGCGGAAACCCCTCAAAATACAGGGCTCTATACGATCTCGTATTTACCTTTTACGAGATGCACAATTGACTGTGCATGATAAGGGTCTCTTTCCCTGATTCCAAAAGGTTTCATCAGTACCCTGTGCTTCTGAAACCAGTGTGTGTCTTACTCAATTATGATCCTGCCTTTGGTCGTTATACCAACTTGTAGCATAGTTGGCCGCACTCGCATATTGACACCCTCATATTTCAACACTTGCTACACCGTATCAACATGCCGTGCCGCAAGCACGCTGACTCCTCATGTAACACTTTTGCCCCAGTGTGCATAAAAGCCGCATGGTACTGGCCTTTGTCCCCGTTTCCTTAGTGACCAAGCGTCATTCTCAAGATTTAAGAGCAATTGTTAGTTGTGAATGGAGGTAATTTTGAATCAAGGTCTTTTTTTTTTTCGTAAGTTAGTGACCTTAGGTTAAAATAAAATTAAATAAATAAGCATATCTTTATAGCTTCTTGTTGGAAACAAGCTCCTTATTCTCGAAAGAGCATACCACCACTATGAAAGCAATGCAACCTATCATGGTATTCCTCTTCACAGCCGTGACCTGGGCAGAAGATGTCCTCGTTTTCCACACAGTATATGAAGGTGATGTCCTTAAACTTGGTAAAATCTCGACCTATTTTAAGATACTTGCTATTTTTGAGCGCACTATAGATCCTATCGATACTTTCACCTTGAATAAAGGAATTGCTTCCACCATTATCGACGGCAAAGTGAATTACATCGGCATTAAAAGTGACTATATAGCCTACGATCAAAAAATAAAGCCGCGCAAACTTGAGTTTGATGGTGACGGCAAGGTTACAAATCTCGATCCCCACCTTTGTATGTTTACGCGTTCCAAACTAAAAGGGTTTTTGATGTCAGGAGATCATACTTCGCCCGTACTTAGATGCGATCCTGCGGAACTATACTTATTACCGGTTGATCGCTCAACACTTACCCTCAAAACTGATGGAATCCTGCAGTTCGAGTCAGTTAGCACACGTACACATTAATATGTGAATCATATGTATCAACCTCAATTTTGTCTCCAGTGATGTTTTGATCTGAATTTGAATTCCATGAATGTTATGTTTCTGTGCTCCCGATGCCTGAAGCAACTTGTAGGTGTTTATTTTTCAGTTCACGGAAAGAGCTCTTTGTAAGAAAAACCTAAATAGCTCAAATCTAGTAATTTTCTTTTATAGTGGTACAGGGGGAGTGAATTTCCATTGATATCTAGATGGAAAGAGAGTGATTCTTTCAAATCCAGCTAAGTTAACAATCAGAGCCTGAATACTGCTTATGGTGTACTAAAAGTTTCAACTTATTTTCCAGTGTTTTTCACCTTACAGGGATATGAAAGTTAGACCTCACAAGACCAAGGTTCCAAGTAGGTGCAGGATGGGTGAGAACTCTTCACATACGAATCTTTGATAACTGCAATTGTATGGCTCGTTTCGCGTTTTTAGAAAAGAGATAAAGGACATGAATCTAAAGAATGGTGTGATGATGGTGACTTCATCTAGATTGCTGGATGTTGGTAGATGTTCTTAATTGTACAAAATAGGCCCACGACCATCGACATCGGTGTCGCATTAATTATTGAAAGACAGAATCACCTTAAAATAAATTCGTGATTTCATAGAACTTCCTCTCAAGATTTTGGATGATGTTGGTAAACTGAATTTTATTTCCATGGGGTCTTGGAGCAAAATAAATCTTTTCCAGATTCGCAAGATGTCCTCTGGTGTTTAGTCATGTTCATTGACGGTCGATGCTCATACGCCGAAAACGAGATTTCCAAGAGATGGTCGCCAACGCCGTGGGTAGCGAATTTTTATTATTACTGACAGCGAAAATAATACTTTATTGTTCGTATATTGCACTTGCGTAGCCCTGTAACCCAAACATAGTTACAATTATATCATGAGAACATGTTGTCCATCATGAACTTTGCCGTCGCGGCTACTGTGGAGGCAGACTTAAGCGCTATTTCGCGCGAAAATAGAAAGGCAGATCTGAAGTGCATATTTGCTAATCAATTTGGGGATCAATCTCCCTAAAAAATAAAAGGACTGAGGTGATGTGCTTCGAAGCCTGGAATTGAGTTATAAGAGGCAGAATTGATATGCAAGTTTCAAGCATGTTTGGTTATTATTGAGTCCTTGTTTAAGTTTTGTAGCCCTTTCGAATCGCAGTCGGTGTTAGCGAATACCTAGCGTGCACAGAGACTTTCTCGGATATGTGGAGTGTAGATAAATGAGGCATTATGCACGAGATTACACAAGCGTAATCTCTGGACGAGGGTGCTGGACCGATTTAGATGTGAAGAAGAGTGAAAATTGAATATCCTTGTATATCAATATATACTATAACATAAGTTAAAAGTCAGACAGTGGGTTTAAGGTATAGAACCTCAAATTAAAAATTTGGGTGTCGCTGAGAGCTGACGGGGCGAAAACAAAACTCCAAATTTCATTACAGTGCTCGTTATCAAGTGTGTAGCAATTGTTTGACGGAACTATTTGTGGGATTAATTTCCTTTGGTAATACTTTCTTTATGGTCCCAGTAGTCAACGAGCAATGCCATTGTAGGCTGATTCGTGCCATGTTGAATATTACTTTTGGTGCCTCCACGCATGTGCAAATCTCAACTAAGTTAAATAGATCTGCTTTCAGTCCTCATAGATTCTATCTAAGTCTGATGGTTTATTTTTGGGCAGTCGTTTTCTCTCAAATGGGTATTCAAACAACGGCTTCTTCGAAGCTGTCGTCATTCTCAATTACCACCATGAATTGCTTTGCGGCTTGAATTGACACTTTGGGTCATTATGGATTTACTAACGAGCCGTTTAGTTCAGCACAGCACATCTGCACTACGGATAATGGTATTATTTGGTTTGAAATAGGTACAAAGCGATTTCTTCAAGCGAGATTACTGATCCAAAATGAATAGGCACATCTGGATACCAGGTTGACTAGACAAGGCTCGAAAGACTTTTACTTACATGCTACGAAGATTTTTATTTTTTTCAATTACAATAAACACAAACTTTTTTTTAGTCAAGTCGGATCCAATGTGTAGCAGGCTCTTGTCATACTTAGACTTGATACTTCCTGGTACTACAGACTTGAAGCGGTCAATTTCTGGAAAGACAGTTGTTTCTGGTGAAGCTTCATAGGCCAGAATTCTATGTTTCACAATCCCGTTAGTTTGCCAAGGTTCATTACACGACGCCGCAATCCCACTTCTAAGGGTTCACTGCATCCTCACAATCCATAGGCTCACATGGGGTTCATTACCGCATGGCTCTTCAGGTCCATTTTATCTCACCAAGAGCACCCGTCCTTCCATATCTCACACTCTTCGTCTGCAATGTCAGTTAGTAGGAAGCCACAGTAATCCACTCTTCTGCGACAGCCATTGGAACGGCTCTTTTTTGTTTTCTCTTTTTTTTTTTCTTTTATAATTTTAATCCCCTGTCACCATTGTTATCACCTCTTCATTTCGGCTTGAGCCTTCGTCACAAGCCGAAGCGTCACATCGCCGAAAGTCAGGTGCAACTGAGTGCGCGCCTTGCTCACTTTATCATAGAGAGCCTTTATGCGCTCCAGCTTTTGCAGCAATGCCCCATGGGCATTTAAGTGAAGGCATTCTTCAAAGAATCCCTTCTGTTTATCCACACTGAGACAGC
>NKZR01001181.1:0-81473 GCA_002370795.1 Metschnikowia sp. 03-147.1 | reverse complement strand
CCTACTCAACACAAACACTTGTTAGACTTAGTAAAGTCAAATCACGTCGCCGTTCCAGATTATACGCACGTACTTGTGAACGCGCAACACTCCCCTGCCCCTCGCCCTGCCCCTCCACAACGGTACATCTCCACCGGCCATAGCGCGCGAAAATTCACTACAGGACACCAAGTCACTTTCTACTCTAGCTACCGTCCCCATGCTGGCCAGACCAAGATTGTTATCGCTAGATGCGTTCGCCAAGACCGTCGAGGACGCAAAGGTCAAGACTGCCTCCGGCGGCTTGATCACCATGGTGTGCATCCTTGTGGTGATGGTGTTGATCCGCAACGAGTACTACGACTACACCAGCGTGGTGTTGCGCCCGCAATTGGTGGTGGACCGTGACGTCAACAAGCAGCTCGACATCCACTTGGACGTGACGTTTCCCGAAGTGCCGTGCGGCGTGCTCACCATGGACATTTTGGACCTCACGGGCGACATGCACATGGACGTGATCCAGTCGGGCTTCGAGGTGTTCCGCGTGCTCCTGCTGGGCGAGGAGATCAAGGACGACTTGGCCATTTTGACGGGGAGTGAGTCGGTTGAGGAGGTGTGCAAGGGCTTGAGCGAAGACGAGAAGCTGCAGCAGAAGCCGTGTGGCTCGTGTTACGGGGCCTTGGTGCAGTCCAACGCCGAGTACTGCTGCAACACTTGCGAGTCGGTGCGCTTGGCCTACGCCACCAAGAAGTGGGGCTTTTTCGACGGCTCGGACATTGTGCAGTGTGAGCAGGAAGGCTACGTGGACAAGATGAAGATGCGCATCCAAGACAACGAGGGGTGCAGGGTCAAGGGCTCGGCCAAGGTCAACCGCATCTCGGGCAACTTGCACTTTTCCCCGGGCACGCCGTTCACCGACGCCGGCAGACATGCCCATGACTTGTCGTTGTGGCAGAAGTACAGGGACAAGTTCACCATGAGGCACAAGATCAACCACTTCTCGTTCGGCGCAGACCCCACGTCGGCATTGTCTATTTCCAGCGACGACGAAAACGCCCCTTCCACCAAGCCCTTGGACGGCTATGTGTTTGAGCAGCTGAGAAAGAGCCACGTCATCAACTACTACCTTTCGGTGGTGGCCACGAGAGTGGAGTTTTTGGAGAACACCAAGCCGGCTATCGACACCAACCAGTTCTCCGTGGTGACCCACGACAGGCCCATCGTGGGAGGACGAGACGCAGACCATCAAAACACGCTACATGCGCAAGGAGGCGTCCCTGGAGTGTTCTTCCACTTCGAGATCTCGCCCATGAAGATCATCAACCGCGAGGAGTACGCCAAGACTTGGTCGGGGTTCATCTTGGGCGTGGTGAGCTCAATTGCCGGTGTTTTGACGGTGGGTGCGGTCTTGGACCGTTCTGTGTGGGCTGCGGAACAGGTCATCAGGGGGAAAAAGGATTTGTGAGGTTGAATGGATATTTGAGAATAAGTTGAGAGCTGAAGGGAGAGTAAATTGAGAGCTGGAGGAGGAGAATAAATCGAGAACTGAAGGAGAATAAATTGTCTGGTAGGTATCTGGCGACGTTCGTGCGTACTGGATGGACGGTGTATTCATCGCTAACTAGAACACATGACCACGAAGGCCCATCATGGCATGCCTGTAGCAATGGCTTCTTCTATGTACAAGTCACCCGAAGACCTGAGCGACGCCACACCTATGTATTCAATGGTCACGACTTACCAGAGAGTCGTGGTGCCTAGACGTCGCTGATCAAATGACTGATGCTGTTGTAATACTTCTCCTCCAAGACCTGCGCGAGTTCCTCCTTCGACAACCAGCGGTGCGCCACGTCTTTCTGCGCCTTGAAGTCTCCCGACAAAATGTGCAGCTTGATGAAAAACTCTCTCTCGCCGGTTTCGGATGCGTTCACGTGACACGGCTTGGGCGACACGTTGAAGTAGTTGATGCCCTCGCCGCCCACGGAAATGAGGCCCTCCTCGGCTGTTTTATGTAGAGGACTGGCCCCTTCGTTGACAAAGCTGGGAAACGACCACTGCTTGCCGCCGGTTTCGCTTGTCACCAAGTACAACGTTCTCGCCAAGCTCCTTTCCAAAGACGTCTGGTCGTTGTTCCTGTCAGCCTCAGTAATTCTGGAATTAGGCACGATTTTTCGGGACAAGTTGTCCGTGGCCTCTGCAGCAGCGGCAGACGAGTCTTCTGACTCGTCGTAGGTCTTGGGCAACCGGAGCTCCTGCTTGAACCTTCTATCTCTCTGGTGTCTAATCTCAGGCCTGCCGCCCACAAACTCGAGGTTGGGGTTGTTGAAAACAGGCGCCTTGTTCAATTCCCTGTACCTTTGCTCAGCAATAGTACCGGCTCTGTAGTAGAACCACTTGGGGAAGGTCCACATCAAGCGCTTCCATAGTTCGGATTGATAGTCGTAGTATTGCTGCTGGAACTTGGGCAAGTCAGCGGTGATGACGGGCGTGCGCAGCAATAGAAGCGTGGCACGGATGGGCGCAGTGGCGCTTGCGCTGGGGCCCGAGTTGTACCGTACGAAGCTTCTCCCCAACATGGTGTGAGTGGCGGTAAATTTTGGTCCTTTTTCGGTATGGTTTTTTCAGTATGGTTTTTTCTGCGCGCGCGCAGCGACACGCAGTAATACTCATCATGCGCTGGATGGGTGTCCTGCACTCAGCCCCGAGGCGTGCGCGCACCGCCGCAGTATAAAAAGCCCGCGACTCCCTGTTTTCTGCCGCAACATCCTCGTCTATCGTTCAGCGTCCAAGCTAGTCTCAACAGAGAAAACTCCAACTATCCACTTCCACCGGTACCGCTAATCCCGCATAATCCGCTATCCAACCAAGTTTTGTCCATTAACTCGTCGGGAATCTGAGATAGTAAAGTAACGTATTGTAATTGGTGACCAAGTATTGAGAGACCAAGTACTAGAGAGCAAGTACTAAGAGCAATTACTAGAGAGCAAGTACTGAAACAAGCACTAAGCAAGTACTGAAACAAGCACTAAGCAAGTACCGAAACAAGCACTAAGCAAGTACTGAAACAAGCACTAAGAGCAAGTACTGAAACAAGCACTAAGAGCAAGCACTGAAACAAGCACTAAGAGCAAGCACTGAGTGAACAAGCACCGAACCATTCAAGTATCTCACTGATAGTATCTACCTGATAGTATCTACCTGATTAAGCTGATCGAGTATTGACAGTATCGCAGAAAGCGTCAAGCACTGACCGAGTATAAGTTGCGTGCATTTGCGTCTATCTTTTGTCTACTGTCAGGTACTTGTCCACTGCCAGATATCAGTAGAGATATCGAAGGTTGTAAATCTACACGATGTCTGCAATCCAGGAGTTTGAGAATATTTTGCAGGAGTTGCCCACGTTGAAGGCACCGGGAGTCTCCGGCACGCGGATCAAGAAGTTGACTGATATCGCCGTCAAAGAAGTGGCCGACGAGTCCAAGCTAATCGCCTCGTTGTACTCCAGCTGTAAAGCCACGCCCTCCTCCCACAAATTGGGTGCACTCTATGTGGTGGACTCCATCGTCAGAGTGTACATGGACGAGGCCAAGAAGAAGAACGAGGTGATTGACGCCCTGGCGCCGGAGGGCACCTTTGCTGCCGGCGTGCACCGTATCAGCGAGTTGGTGGAGCCCATAGTCGACGACGCCATGGAGTTGACCATCGTGCCTGCTACAAAGGTCAAGATCGGCAAGTTGGTGGACATCTGGGAGCGTGCGCTGACCTTCAGCCCTGAGACGATTGCTCGCATCCGGGAGAAACACTTCAAGTCGCTGACTCCCCCGGGGCTGCCTGTGGGCAGGAAAACGGAAGCAGCTCTTCCACCGCCACCGCCGGCTCCGGCTGCTCCAGCACTGACCGGCGATGCGGGCAACATCTTGCTGACGCTTGCATCATTGGCCAAGAAGACGGAGACTCCGCCAACCGGCTCACCTGCACCCCAGAATGCTGCCCCCGCACAGAACAACGCCAACAACATCCTATCCCAGTTGTCAGCGTTGGCCGGAACCGCCGCCACGACGCCGCCCGTGCAGTCGCCGCCCTCTCTGCACACGCAGCCCAGCCAGCCGGGAAGCAAGGAGTACATCTTCAACATGTTGCAGCAGATGCAGGGCCAGGGCTCGCAACCTCCCAGCCTGGTGCCCGGCATGCCACCCGTGCCCAGCGTGCAGAACTTGCAAGGCCAGGCAGGCATGAACATGGGCCCCGGCTTTGCGGCTCCCGGCCAGGGCTTCCAGGGCATGAACCCGGGCCAGAACTTCGGCAACCAAGGCTACCAGGCGCACGGCCCCGCCCCCACGCAGAACTTCAACCAAGGCATGCACGGCAACTACAACGACAGAAGAGGCCGTGACGACGGCGGCTACTCTAGAAGGAACCGGTCCAGATCTCCATCGGGCCGCTACGACAGATACGGCGGAAACGACAGTGGCCACCGCAACGACAACCAGGGCTTCACGCAGCCTCCCCAGCAAGAGGTCAACGAGCCGGGCAACCCCCACTACCGCCCCAGAAATACCGGCTTCGACAACACCTTGCCGCAGGGCTCTTTCAAAGTGTTGTCCCGCACCTTGTTCATCGGTGGTGTGCCTCGCGGCATGGACGAGAGGCAGCTTGCCTCCCACTTGAAGCCTTATGCAGAGGTGCAGTCTACCATCTTGAACAGCGAGAGGAAGCACGCGTTCGTGAAGGTGTACTCGAGAAAAGAGGCCGAGAACGTGCTCCAGTCCTTCAACAAGGACGGCGCATTGCCATTGAGAACAAGGTGGGGTGTCGGATTTGGGCCCAGAGACTGCTGCAACTACCAGCACGGCATCTCCATCATCCCAATCCAGCGCTTGACCGATGCAGACAGGCAGTGGGTGGTGCTGGCGCAGTGGGGAGGTACTGGCGGAGAACCGTTGGTCAGTGGCATAGTCATTGACGAGCCAGACATTGAAATCGGCACGGGGATCTCGTCCAAGGCCATGTCCCGCAAGATGCCCACCAACTCCACCCGAAACGGACCAAAATCCAACCGGCCTGGCGAGGCCGAGGACCACTTTGCCAAGACCAGTAACAGCGGAAGCCAGGACTTTATCTCCTATGCGCTGGGATCGAACCCATTGACCGGTCTCTTTGCCAACCAGCCACCACAAACGAACCCCCCAAACAATGGATTCGCTCCACAGAACGGTTACCCTCAACAAAACAACGGCTACCCACCGCAAGGGTATCCACCACAGGGCAACTACGGCGGGCCACCAAACGCCAACATCGGCGCCCAGCTTGCCAATTTTTTCCAGAACGGCGGCCAGCGGTAATAATGTATATACATAATTAATCTACTGAGTAACCACAACTGTAGACGTGTAAGCGGGGCTTCTGCTGCTCATTAATTTGACTATTTACTGGGTCTTTATGCTTCAACGGGAATCGGCGCAGGTTCGCTGATCACCTCCAAGCGGCCGTTGCCCGACGACTTGATCACCGTGTTGCTCACGGTCTTGGGCTTGCTAATGGCATCGCCTTTTACAATGGCCTCCATCTCCTCGCGGTTCAAGGTCTCGTACTCCAATAAGCCCTCGGCGAGCCGCTTCAACTCCACCTTTTTGGCCTTGAGCATCTCCCTTGTTCTTTGCTCGGAGGAAAGCAAAAACTCCCGCACCTCCTGATCTGCCATGTCTCTGATTTTGGGCGACCACGACTCCCAGTCGTCGCTGAGTTTGACAGGGCCGATCTTGTCACTCATACCGTACGAAGCAACCATCGCCCTGGCCATACCCGTGGCGCTGGCCAAGTCCGAAGAGCACCCGCTAGTCACATTCTCAGGCCCGTGGATCATCTCTTCCGCGATCTTTCCACCCATACACACATCCAACCTGGAAAAACACTCCTTCTTCGTCATGTCAACCTTGTCCATCTCCGGTAATTGGAAAGTCACTCCCAAGGCTCTCCCCCTAGGCAAGATAGTGGCCTTGTACAAGGGCGTGGCTGCGGGGGAGTACATCGCCATGATAGCATGGCCAGCCTCGTGATATGCAGTGTTCTTTCTTGCCTCCTCGGTGATGACCATTTTCTCTTTGGCAGCTCCCATCAAAATCTTGTCCTTAGCCCATTCGAAATGTGACATGTCCACAGCAGGAGCAGATAATTGAGAAGCATGCACTGCGGCCTGGTTTACCAAGTTCATAAGCTCGGCTCCCGACAACCCCGGCGTACCTCTTGCAATCACTGTGGGATCGATGTTGTCTGCTGTCTCAACATTCTCCATGTGATGCTTCAAGATATCAACACGGCCTCTGACATCTGGCAATTCAACCACCACCTCCTTGTCAAAACGACCGGGTCGGGTGAGTGCCTTGTCCAAAGATTCAGGGAAGTTCGTTGCACCAATGATGATAATGCCCTCTGTCTGAGAGAAGCCATCTAGCTCCACCAACAATTGATTCAATGTTTGCTTTGCATAAGCTTGATCCTTGGGGTTTCTTTTGCCTCCGATTGCGTCCAATTCATCGATGAAAATGATGGCAGGTGACTTTTCCCGAGCCTGGGTGAATAATTCCCGGATTCTCTTGGCTCCAACACCCACATAAAGCTCATCGAACTCCGACCCCGACATGAAAAAAAACGGCACGCCCGCTTCACCGGCAGTGGCACGTGCCAACAAGGTTTTACCTGTTCCGGGGGGACCAGTCAATAACACACCTTTGGGCAACTTGCCACCCAAACCGGTGAACTTGGAAGGGTCTTTTAAGAAGTCCACGATTTCCTCCAATTCAGCACGTGCCTCGTCACATCCCTGCACATCTTTGAACCTGACTGTGGACTGCGATACGTCGATAGACTTATCGGCCACCTCGGAGTTCCGAAAAATAGTTCCATTCTCCACGAGGTAGTTAAAAGCGTTGGAGGCACCGTATGTGAGGAGGGCGAGCGGAATCAACCACTTGAGCCATTTGGATAAAAGCGTGAATCCGCTCTCAGAAACCACGACGTGCACCGGATCATTTCTGGATCCGACGCCTGCAGCGAACGGCGATTTCCCTCCCTGACCCAACTGTGGTCCTTGGAAAGCAGAACCTTTGGCCACCTCACTGGCTACTTGCTCGGCTTTGGCTTTCTTGCCCATGCGATTCAACGCTTCTATGTAGTATTGGGAGCACTCTGCGTTGGAAGCAATGCCCGGAGTCTCATATCGCTGCACAACAATCTGGGGGTAGTTTGTAGCAATCAAGTTCTTGTAAAATTCGGCCTGGATCTGGGCATTGGCCAGTTCGGCGTTGGCAGCTTGTTCCATACTGGAAAGCATGGATATTGTTGACGTGGACACCAAACGGCGATTTAGCAGGCCGACCTTGGTCCGGGGCAAGCTTCGAGCCCGAAGACTCTGGGAATAGGCTCTCCACAGACTGGCGTACATGGACGAGGCCCTAAAGTGGCCATGCATTAGACGGGAGGGGAGATGCATGGGCGCAGTAGACGTTGCTCGTGGCGCTGTCACGTCCCGCCAGAAAGTCATGGAAGGTCGTGCGCGCACCACTGCGAAAGCCGGCCCCCGGCCACTAGGTTGTTTATGGTAGGTACACTATAGTAAGCACAAGCTGGTGTGGGCACCGAGCTGTGGGCAGGTCGGACATGCGTAATATCAACCTATGTGGAGCGTAATATCAACCTATGTGGAGCGTAATATCAACCTATGTGGGTAATATCGACCTATGGTGGACTAGAACCCCTGGATCAACAAATTGTCGTGCTGCTCAGTGGCCTCGATGGATAGCCCGTGCTCATTAGCCAAGTGGAGAAGGCATATGAAGCAGAAGCTTGTGGAGAGATCTTTCTTCTCCTCAGGACGGTACATTTTGCCAATGACATCCACAACATTCTTGAAGTCCTTCCGCTTCAACGTACTTGATTCAGCATCGGCGATGGCGGGTTCCGGACTTGCTGCATCTTCCTGCTTGATGGACTTCCACAAATTGTCCTTGAGTAGTTTAACATCCACGCGCTTGGCTACACGAGAGAAGTTGACGTACTCTGGACGTGCTTTTCGGCCAGCAACAACTTGGGTTCCCGTATTTTCCTTTTCCTCCGATTGAGGCGAGCCCTCAGCGCCACCCAAAACGTCATTGAAATCGATGCCATCGTAGTTATCATTGTCATAATCCTCCAATTCAGCTTGATGAAACGATACTGCAAGCCTTTCCTGTCTCTCTTCTTCTAGCTGGCTCTCCTCGTTTTCCCGGTACTTGTCAGCAAAGAAGTTCTCGTCGGTATACTTCCGCTCTGGTTCACCCGACAGGAGCTTGGATCTATGCACGAAGGTCCTGATGGTCTTGTTTGGTTTAAGAAAGAGATTCACGAGCTTTTGCGAGTTGAACTTGATGTCATCCGGGAGAATGTGTAGGTCGCCGCTGGCTCTGTCCTCTGGCTTGATGAGAATCTGGAACTGGTTTTTCGGTTTCTGGAAAATCTTCTCCACATGGTCCTCATCAGTTTCACCGAAAAAATCGATCAAAACGTTTGATTTCTTTGTCTTTGTGGGCGGCGCTTCGGTGTTGGCCTTTGGAGTCTTACTTGTATCCAAATTCTTCGACTTCTTGAGGGCGGCCACCTTCCAGTGCTCGGGCCCTCGCCAGTTGGTCCTCATGTTGTCATCGAAGTATGCCATGAGATCGCCGTCCAACACCTTATCGGCAGGCATTCTCTCCTCTGGCACGGGTTCTTCCGGTGAATGAGTGTAGTTGTGCGGGTCGCTGGCGTGCTGAGTGGGGTTCTCCACGTCGTCTAGCGGAGAATTGTCGAAATTCAAGTCTAGATCGATGTCGTAGTCATGCAAGTTGGGCTCGTCCGGCGGATCCTCCTTTTCTTCGTACTCCTCCGCCGCAGGTTCATACTGGTCAGCTGCTAGTTTTGAATTGACGTCCCCTAATATGGCTTTTGCCTTGTTGACATCGCTCAAGACGGTCTTGAGGTCTTTCATTGACGGGCAGATGACCAAAGGCTCCAAGGCGGAAGTATCGCCAAGAAGCGTTCGTAGCTTGGTAAGGTTCACATCCGAAGCGGAAGACGATATGGCAGTGGCCGTGGCGACGTCGTTGGCCGGCGCCTTAGTCTTCTCGTCCGACTTGATTGTAGTGGTATCGAACACCACTCTCCCGGAGGAGTCGATGTTCAAGGTATTCAAAAGCAAGCTCTTGGCCCCCCCCTCATCGAAGTCAGCTAGAGCCTTTTTGAAGAGCGGGTCGATGGCGAGTTCCTGGTCCAACTTCTTGATTTCAATCAGCTCGAACGGCACCAACGTCGACTCCACCACCCGGTTGATCCTCCTCTCCTTCTTGTTGCTCACAGGGTCAGCATCCGCCTCGGCGTCAGAATCGCCCGCGTGGTCAGCACTCTCCATCTCCGTCTGGCCCTTCTTTGTCGCGAGCCCACTGAGCAACTTGCCTGTTTCGGACGCAGCGGACTCCACCCTGCTCAGGTAGATCTTGACACACCCATCAAGAGTGGCGGACGCACGCTGGAAGTTGATGTTGTCGCCATCCTTGATGACGTTGAGGTCGTGGAAATAGTCGATCAAGGCAAACTGCCACGAGTTCTTGGAGGTGATTTTGTTATCGGTGGAGAGCTTGATCCACTCCTCGAAATTGGACATGATGGTGGACTTGTTTTCGTGGAAGTGGATGGCGTCTTCGCCGAACGAGGAGTTGGAGGCGTCCTCCACAAACAAGTCTCCTCGACTGACTTGGCGGTTGGAGCTGGCTTTTCGCTTGGAGTTGGAGGCCACCCTGCCCGAGAGCACTCTGCCTTTGTTGGAGAGATCATGTAGGACGGTGGCGGTGGCTTTGGATTTGTGGGCGGGGGCTGATCTTTTCTTGGGGAGCATTGTGATTGACTAGAACAGCAGAACAGCAGAACACTCGGAACACTCGGAACACTCAGAGAACACTATCAGTCTGTCAGCGTGTCACTTAGTGTGGCTGCCGGGGATAGTAATGCTGGACAGGTCCTAGTAACGTATGAAAAGCTTTGATGGCAGTAGACGTGCTCAAGTATGCTAGAAGCTGTTGTTTATATTCGTGAATTGCCGCGAAAGCATCTGCCTCACTGCGCAACTGCAACAGAGTGACATTAGGCTGAGGCTACCAGCGGTGAACGTCTACAATGCACCATGGTGGCTTGAAATGAACTTTCAAAAGAGTAGCTTACTTGCACAGTCTCAACTCGCATCCGCCATTAAATCGCAGCCATTCTTCTTAGCCATTACTTAGCCATTACTTAGCCATTACTTAGCCATTACTTAGCCATTACTTAGCCATTACTTAGCCATTACTTAGCCATTACTTAGCCATACTTCTTAGCCATAATTCTTAGCCATAATTCTTAGCCATTACTTAGCCATTACTTAGCCATTACTTAGCCATTACTTAGCCATACTTCTTAGCCATAATTCTTAGCCATACTTCTTAGCCATACTTCTTAGCCATACTTCTCAGCCATAATTCATCCGCTTTTCCCATCCCCTACCGTCTCCCCCGCGTGACCCTGTTGATCTCCTGCTGCGAGATCCGAAGTCCGTTTCTCGTCGACTTGCCCACACTCAGAATCTTCAAGCCGCGGTCCCGAGGCTTGGCCTTCTGCTTCCTGCCGAACCCCAACCGGTCCAGCACCGGCGTCGCGCCTCGGCCTTGGTCGATGTCCCGCAACTCGCCTTTTTTGAGCTTGGAAAGCACAACGCCGGCCTCCCGCGCCTCCTGCTCGTAGGCCTTGACGCGCTCTTCTCGCTGCTTGATCAACGACTTGCGCAAGTTCATCGGCATCTTTTGCAACGTTCTGGGAAGCCCGTTGGTGGACGAGTGCACCGCAGACACCTCGCGGATGCGCTGATCTAGAATACGGCGCCGGGCGTTTCCCACGGGCGCTTCGATGTCGATTGTCTGGAGCGTCAAGTCGGCGCCGGAATGCTCCATGTTGTGGGCCAAGATGTGAGACTCCTTCAAGAGCCGCTGGAGCTTGAGGTCGTTCTCCAAGTTGGCTGCGTCCTCCGCTGCGGCCTGCTGCTGCTGCTTCTTGGTGACCTTCGCGAGCACCCGTTGTTTTTCCTCGAGCTCTCTGAGCGAGGGCGCCCGCCCACTCCGCGCCATCTTGCGCTCAGCCTTGGACGTCTGCGCGGGCACGAAAGACCCCGAGAGCTTCACCACCTTGGCTGCTGGGCGGGGGGCGCTTGCTTTGCGGGGCGCCTTGGCGAGCGTGCCGAAGATCTGGTCCATGTCGCCGAGACTCAGCGATGCCCAGCCGGCGCTGTCCTCGGTGGAGCTGTCATTGGCGTTGTCATTGGAGCTGTCGTTGGAGCTCGTGGCGTGTCCCTCGTGGTCGCTGTCTGCACTGCTGCTGGCGCCTTCGCTGAAGCCCAGAAAGTCGTCTGCCGCGTCGTCTGCCGCGTCGGTTTTGTCGTCATAGCCCAACTCCTGCAAGCTGCCGAACTGGGCCTCGAAGTTGCGCCGCTGGATCTCCATGTACTCATCGCTCATGGTGAGTCTCGATGCGCTGCGCTGCGCGCTCTCACTTTCGCATCGCCCATGGCCACACAGGAACGCACCAGACCCCAGTACCCACGCCGTACCCACGCCGTACCCAGAACGCTAGCACCCGCAGAAGCTAGCACCCCAGAAGCTAGCACCCCAGAAGCTACCACTCACATCATGACCCGCTTCAGAGGTTGCGTGGACATCCATGCGGGACAGGTCAAGCAGATCGTGGGCGGCTCGCTCACCTCCGACAACGACACCCTCAAGCAGGCCGCCACCAAGGAAAACTTCGTGTCCACCAAGCCGTCGTCGTTCTACGCCCAACTATACAAAGACCGCGGCATCTACGGCTGCCACGTGATCAAGCTTGGAACCAACCCTGCCAACGACGCCGCCGCCCGCTTGGCCTGCGACACCTGGCGCCACAGCCTACAGGTGGGCGGAGGCATCACCGACGCCAATGCTCTCCAGTGGCTCGACGAGTACCACGCGCTGCACGTGATCATCACCAGCTGGCTATTTTCCAAGGATGCTTCGGGAAGCGTTGTTCTAGACTGGGACAAATTGAAGAAGATCTCGGGCTTGGTGGGCAAGAACAGGCTCGTGGTGGACTTGAGCTGCCGCGAGTTGCGGACCGCACACGAGACAAAGTGGGTGGTGTGCATCAACAAGTGGCAGACGCTCACGGACAGCGTTCTTTCGGCGCAGTTTTTGGAGCGCGTGTCGGAGTACTGCGACGAGTTGTTGGTGCATGCGGCTGATGTGGAGGGTCTTTGCAATGGCATCGATGAGAGGTTGGTGCAGAAGTTGGGCCAGTGGTGTCCGCGCGGCTTTGAGGGGAAGATCGTGTATGCTGGTGGAGCCAAGCTGTTGGGCGACTTGGACCGGGTGCAGAGCTTGAGTCTGGGCAAGGTGGACTTGACCTATGGCAGCGCTTTGGACATTTTTGGCGGCACTCTTGTGAAGTTTGAGGATGTGGCGAAGTGGAGACCGGTCAACTAGCTTGCCAGTCTCCTACAGCTGCAGCTCCTACAGCTGCAGCTCCTGCCCAGCTCTAGCTCCTGATCCAGCCCAGCCCAGCTCCAGACCAGCACCAGCCCAGCTCCTACAGCTCCTAGTCGCTTCGTCATTATCTATAGTACATACTACCACCCCGAGTTCCCAAACCCTTCGCCGTAGCCAAAGCCGTTGGCAGGCGATTCGTTGCCGCCGCCCGGAGAGCGGCCGTATGTGGTGAAGCCGCCCGTGTTGGCGTCGTTGGCCTCCACAGAGTCCTTGTTGAGCTCCACTGCGATACCTGCTAGCTTCAACTGCAAGATCTCGATCCCGCGGATCACCACCTCGTTGGGAGGCAAGTTCCCCACCGTCTCGAGCTCCACATAGAAGTTCTCGGGCTTGGCCTCGTAGTTGAACGGCGCGTCCGGGTCCGGCGCCTCCTCCCACTCGCAGTTGGCCAGCTTGGGCCACTCGGCCTCGGCATCGTCCTCGTACCAGTAATCCGTGTGCTTCAACTTGTTCCAGGGGTCGTACTCGAAGCCTATGGCTGCGCACGGCGACCACTTGGCGTGCTCCTTGGCAATGCCCTTCTTGGCAATGCACGTGATGCGGAGCTCCTGGTGCTTCCTTAATTTGCAGATGAGCGGTCCTCGCTGCTGCGGATCGCGTATGGCGGGGTCGCCCAACTTGGACCCATTGTGGAACTTGGCGAGGTCCGATGCGTACACGTTCATGGTGCTGTCGGAGTCACACTTGGCCGCGAGCTCTAGCTTCACCGAGCAGTTGGGGCAGTACTGGTCGCATGTGCAATCACGCGAGTAGGACAAGTTTTCGATACCCTCGCTGATTAGCGGGATCAACCCCAACCGGTGGGAGAGGAGCTCGTCCGCGAGCACGGAGGTGTTGACGTCGATCTCCACCAAGTCTATGGCTAGCGTGGGCACCTCCGACAACATGGTCCTTCGCAAGGAGTTGGCGAGCGAGAGGTCCACGCCTCGCAAGATGAAGTCCACGTGGTCTCGCTCCGTCTGCCTGATGGTGATCCTGGGCCCGGAGTCTGCTGCGTCGACCTCCATGGTGATGTGTTGTGGTGAGGTGAGGTCGGTGGAGAGGTTGGCGGTGAGAAAAAATTGCCCGCGCGCGTGTACGGGTCTTACTTCCTCATACACTACGGATACCTACAGCAGCACCGGCGCCGAGCCAACTTCTAGCTGTCGAGAGATTTTTCCGAGGCAAAGCCCCCACCTATCTCAACCTTTTCAAATCACCAATGTTGCCGGCACGCCGAGAGATTGTTATCCCCGATTTGCGATTCGAGCAGGTCTTCCGCAAGTCCCTAGGTAACTACGCCGACAACGCCAATAAATCTAGAAGGGTTATATCTTCAGAGGAGCTAGGTCTGTATGCGGACGCTGACTCGAACACTGCTACTCCGACGGACCTCCCGCCAGTCGAGCCCACTTCGCCGTCTATTGTCACCTACGCTGTGCTCAGGGATATCATGCTCCGACCATTGGTGGAGGGATTTCTGTGGGCGTTGATCTGCATCCTTGCGCGGCCTACCTTGCGCTTGATCACCAGACAGGGCTGGCGTGTGGGGAGTCTTTTCGCCAGTCTTTTTGGAGTGAGGCCGGCGCCAGTGTAGCAGTGTCAGATTCTGCAATGGCAGATTCTGCAATGGCTACGTGTCATCTTTGTTTCGAGAGCGTACAGGCTCTGGTGCCTATGTCTGTACAGAAGTGGCCCGGAGATCACTACTACGGCGGAGGTTGGAGTGCTTGTCATTGAGAGGCCTGAGCCATAAGGCACAAGCCCAAGGACAAGCGCAAGGACAAGCGCAAGGACAAGCGCAAGGACAAGCGCAAGGACAAGCGCAAGGACAAGCGCAAGGCACGCAAATTGACGCCAAAGGACCTTAGCTTGAAACTTAAAAGCTAGCTTTCCCCATCACAATAGCCGATATCACGCCAGTGCCAGTGAGCCAGGCCGCGTCATGTGATGACGTGCCGCAGGTGTCAATTCGCGTCTGCATTGTCCTCGTCGCCTGAATGGAGAAGCGAGTTGCGGAAACTCTTCCACTGTGGGCAGAGAACGTGCTCACTCCAATCGCAGACCCTGCAAAAACCAAGCTGCCGAGCAGCTTTTTGGCCCGAACACCGTGCGCCCTATTCTACAGTCCAAATACTGGGCGCGGCGCCAGGAATGCGCAGTCAGTTGCTACGGAGTGCATGCAAATGCTTCGCTCACGACGCACCGTGCTCCATTTATAGAGCCTTTTATCTAGCATTACTCACTCGCCTACACCCACCACCCCTACACACAGCCGCTCGCCTCAATTGCAACACCATTCGAGCTAGTGGCCCCTTTCTTGTTTTCTTTGCGGAATGTTCAGAAGAAAAACCAGAAACTCCACCGCCTACACCGGTGTCGGCCCCTCCGGCCCTGCCGCCCAACAACCGAACAACAATGCCATGGCTGCTGCGTTGACCATTGGCCAGAACTTGAAGCAAACGCAGCCCAACGTCTACGGCAACTCCCCCGCCACAGTCAAGAGGTCGCCGTCCACAAAGCCTGCCCACACCTCCAGCCTCTTGAAAAGGAACTCCTCGTTCCACGGCTCCATTGCTGCCACCTCTACGCCTCGTCAATCCCGAGCAAACTCCAACCTCTCGAGGCGTCATAGCACCTCCCAACAACCGGCTGTACATGAGTACCACATAGATGACAGTTTTACTGACGCCTCGTTTGACCAAATGGGCATTGATGCCGATAATCACTACAACAACGCAGCCCGTGTGTCGGATTTGAAGTTGCACCACGTGCCACCCCCTAAACCCCAGCAAAAAATGGTCAAGAAATACATCCCCACACCCAACGGAATCAAGGTCATCGAGGTGCCTGCAGACACCATCAAGAATGACATCGCCAGGTCCAACTCCATGCGTCTGGGAATGTCTTTGGGCCGCTCGAGCCTGTTCCAAAAAGGTCCCCGGGCAAACTCCTTGTCTGCTCCAAAAAAGCAGCCTCTCAGAAAGCCTGGTCTGCGTCTATCTTCTATTACCTCGCCGCCTAGAATTGATGAGAATGTGGCCTTTGACTCTCACCAGTACTCAGTCGACTCCACTCACAACCAAACAGATGACTTGCAGCAACAAATCGAGCACGAGAGGCAGCTTGCCAAGGACTTAGAAGAGCAGCGGGAAAAGTTCTTGAAGTTGAAGGAGTTGCGTTTGAAGAACGAACGCAAAATGAGAGAGCTCCAAATCTTGCAGGAGGAGGAGGCACTGCACCTGGAGGATTCAAGGGGGATACCCGGTGACTCCAGAATGACAAGCTTGGAGCCCGAACTGAGTAAGAACACTGATACTATTCAGTCCGAAGATCCTTCCTTCACCAAACCTAAGGAAGCTGTTGGCCTCAATCCTAAAGATACTTCTTCTACAAAGCCTCTCGGAGCTGCCGTTGTGGCAGACGAAGACGACGACGAAGAAGATGTTCCTGTGGCCCCGGTACCATTTGTTGTGGACGAGATGGAGCTGAAGCAATTGAGCGAAGCCCGCAAAAGCTCCATCGTCTCTTCCAATTTGGTTGAATCGGAGGTCATCTCACACTCTTCCAGCAAGGACTCGTTCAACAAGGTTTCAATTACGACATCTCCCCATGACGCCGTGGTGAATAGCTATGGCGACACTATAATTCCCTTCGAGAAGTCAACAAAAGCCAATAGCGCAGATACTCTTGGAGATTTTGGTATTGAGGAGATTCCAAAGGAGTATTTTGACTCTCCTGAATTTCCAGTGAGTGGTGATACGCCTCAACCAGAACAGGGTACTTTGGCTCCACCAGCATCTGACGCTGCACTCAATGAAGCTCCATCTCCTAGCTTTGACCCTGTTCCCGAAATTATCGGTGATCTTGTACCACCCACCAATATTGCCGGGTCGATTCGTTCTTTCTCCAGCACTGACTCGAAATCAAGACCCATCAAGTCTGCTATGAAGAACCCCAAGACCAAGTTCAACTCTGCTGCTACCACTTCTGAGAGCCCTGCAAACAAGGCGTACTTGTCGCTTACGACAGCTGAAAACACCAGACTCAACTCTAAGTTGTCTTCTTCTCAGCTTCAAGAGTTCAACGCACAACAAGAGTTGAAGGCTCAAAACTCAAGATCCCACATATCTGCATCCTCGCAGAATCCCCAAATTCAAACCTTGAGAAAACAACCCAGCGCTAATAACCAAGGATCTGGGCTCTCTGGCAGAAGCTTGAGACCACAGTCCATGGCGGACTCCCCCGCGGCTCGCAGTCCACATGGTGGTGGAATGAGTAGTCGTTCGTTCAAGACCCAATCTACCATCCAGCCTATTCCAGCACACAACTTCCACCAGTCGTCATCAAAGCTTAAAGCTGCTGAATTGTATGCGAGAGCCAACAGCAGACCTATTTCGGAATTCCAGCCCCTCCAAAGAAAGTCTTCCTTTACTCGTGAAGGCCTGGAAAATCCAAGTGCAACCACCACGCCTACAAGACGTGAGCACAGAACAACTTTACGGTCCGCACCACTGCCTCAGAACTCCCACCCAGTTCACTTGAATGGTACTAGAGATAAAATCCGGCCTGACTCCCGGTCCAATGACTCCCGGTATCCGACAGCCCCTGCACTGACTACCAAGCCTAGAGAAACAGCTCCGGAAGCCAGGATTCGTACTCAAAGCACAGGTGGCTCGGGTCAAACCGGCGGCTTCAAATCCAGATTTGCTGATTCCGACGACGAACAAAGCGTTACAGGCAATGCAGGAGATGCTCGATTCCGTTCTCGTTTCAACGACTCCGACGACGAAGGATCCCAGGTGTATGCTCCTGCCGCTACACCAATTACAGAGATTTCTGAGCCCAAAACCATGAGACTGAACAAGCCCCTGAATGAAAAGAAAGAAAAGACCAGCAAAGAAAAAAAGCCCAAGAAAAAGTTCTTGAAAAAGCTATTCGGCAAAGACTAACTGTAATTACTATTCAACTTAATAATCAATTTATGGTAGCAGTGTTCAAATGTTCCTGTGATTTATGTAATCAAGATTCGAATTCAATAAGGTTGGAGTTGTTCTGCTGGGTCGAGACTTCCGTCTCTGCCTCGTGAAACCGCTTGAGCTGTGACTTATCCGCATGGTTTCCATCCGCCAATGACTGTGCCTCGGCCCCCAATAGAAGGGCCTTGTCTTTGTCATCGATTTCTATTGCTGAAAAATCATCGTCGGCCTCTTCTTCATCCTCGTGGTCTTTCGAGCTCTTCGACTTCATGGATGAATTATCAGGAGGAGCAGTTAAGGGTGCGGCCGAGTCCATTCTACGGCGGACCTTCTTGGCGACTTCTCGGCCATCGGCGAATAGGCCGTCGAACATATCCCGCAAATTTCTCATGGTATCAAACTTAGTGTCCAAGCTCTTGTCAATGTGCACGGCAGATCTGAGGGTTTTGCTGAAAAGAAGCTCGTACGTTTCGTCTGCGAGGATGACCATTCGGAACGTTGGAAGGTTCAAGTACACCGGAGTGTTTGGATTCAACGCAGCGTTATGCGTTATTTTGTTGTCCGTAGCAAGATCCTTGAGTAAAGGCTCTTCGTTTTCGGGCTGTGCATATTCGAACGCCCGCTGGATGAAATTGCTGGCTGCTCCCAAATATCTGGCAAGCTGCTCGTTCGCAAACTCGACTCGATCAATATCCATAGTGGCCGGGATGGGGATGTTGTTTTCATCAAAGCCACTGGCTTGTTTCTCTTGGTATATTTTATCGGCGAGAGCGTTTTCAATTGCTGTTGTAGTGAGCGAATCGAGCAAAACACCTTCTCTCCAAGGATTCGAAATGAACAACAAATCTTCGGAAATAGACAAGATGCCTTCTCGGTCCACTTTGTCGTCGAAACTGTAAAGGTCAAAGAAATTCGAAATAGAGGTGAGAAGATCGGGCTCCATGAGCTTGTGTAGACCCACGCATATGTCCCTAAGCGACACCTCGCCTTCTTTTTTGCTATCCCACTTGATAAATAATCTTTTGAGGAACTTTTCTTGTTTAGGGGCATTTTCTGCGGTGGGTTGCTCCTCGATGAAGTCACATATCTGGCTCATGAATAGCTTGAATGCAGTAAACTCCATGACGCTAGAACCCTCATCGACGGTAATTTGGGACTGCACAATCGAATAGAATCGGTCATAGAGCATGCTTATCTCTTCCGCGGAAAAGTTAGGGGTTTTGGGGAGATTTCTGATTTCAGTTCGTTTGACAAACGACGAGATATTCTGGAAAATGGAGTTTCTATGCTTGGCACGGTGCTTCTGCACCACTGCCTCATTGATGCCCTCGAATTCTTTGAAAGCCGTCACGAGAAGCTCTTGGAACTTCGTCACGGCGGCATACTTGGGGTTAGAGGCATTGGGATGTGCAGGCTGGTCTAGACTGTTGAAGAAGTCTTTCAAAATGGAGAAGAACGTGCCGTCGTCTTCGGCACTCAAAAGCTCCTCCCCATTTAACTTGAGTATAGCAAGGGCAAGCTGAAATAATGTTCGTGGCCCCTGCAAGAAAAACACGTCCAAGATTCTGAATGCAAACACCAATGGCATCGAGGTGAGATATAAGCATAAGAACCAGGGCAAAGATATCACCGAGAGCTGAATGTCACACTTGTTGATGTGGTTCCACAACAATGGCATGGTCTGCTCAACTAAAGACTCGAACACCCGCTGGTCGAGAAGGGTACCGTACATGGTTTTAGAGTAATAGCCAGGCACTATCCTCTCACAGAGCAACTCCAATGTCCAAAAAGCCTGCTCTTCAGATTGGTAGATAAGGAGCGCCGCAGTCACGATATTCATAGCCTGGCAATAGCCGATTTCGGGATTCTTCCATGAATAGGCTACCAAGACTCGCCTCAAGCGCTCGATTCCTCTTGGGTCTTGGTACGCAGCGTACTCCGGCAACGACCGGTTCAAGTCCTTGTTGATTTCCTCAATGGCAAGGGAGTGCTTGCCTGCGTTTTCGTTCAATATCTTCTCGTAGAGACCAGGGTTATTGAGCCTGAGGTACATGGACCCACAGCAAACCTCCCAGATCTCTCCCCTAAGTCGATTCGGCAAACCAACCCGAATTAATTTGTAGAACACAGGCGTGCGCACGAGAGCAAGGTTTCTGCCGTCAGAGCAGAAGAGGTCATACCACAACTTCATTTTGGAGCGATCTCTGGACTCCTTGGGGTTGCCCGGGTACCGAAAGTCCACACCCAAGCCTCCAGGGGGAATGATTTCAATTTTTTCTTCGGACATATTGTTCTTTGACAAGAGATACTCCGAGTAGCACGTCTGTATAAACGGCTGTAGTTGCTTGACATTGGGAAGGTTGGCCTTCAACGCAGACTTCAATTGCGACGAGAAAAGCTCACACTCCGAGCGGAGCCCCACCAAGTAGAGCTTAAAGTGCATTTTGGAATGGGTCATTATGCCCAACGCAAAGCCGAACGAGCTGGCAGGGAGCCGCTCCACCTTCTTGATGGTGGAGAGATGGATAATAAACGAGCAATTGCGGCCATCATACAAATCCTTGAACACCAAAAAATGACTGGTCAAAAACACCTTGCCCTGCGGGTAGCTCTTCAAGTGCTGGCGGCTCTTGTCGTTCACGAACTCGTAGAACACCTCCACAGGGGACTCGTTAATGAGCGTTTCGCCGAAGGGAAGGTTGTGTTCCTTGCAGAAGCGCTCATCTTTGCTCAATGCCGGATTTCGATTGCGCTCAATCACCTGGTTGATGGAGCTGAAAGCCTTCTCCTTGAGGTTCTCGAAAAACGACATCACCCGTGTGTTTAGTGGAACGTGGAACTAGATGCGGAAGTGCGTAGGTGGAACGGCGTATCTGCAGCACCGGATCCGGAACACTAGTGGCATCCAGCTCGTTGGCAGTAGTCCAAGGCAGCTGAAATTCGGTTTTTCCTGGCATCGGTTCTAGTCAATTTTTTCGTTTTGCAACATGCCTCGTCAAAATGTGCAAAACTGCTAATGTGCACAGTGGCTGGGCAGCCGAACTGGACGCAGTCAATACCATCGCAGAAACTACAAGTATAATACATGAATGCAAATAGCGTTTCTAAGACTCTAATATACACATACTGCACATACCGCACCTAATTAAGATTATGGCCACATCAGTCAATCTTCGAGCTCACTGGTCATCTGTTGAAAAGATCTGCTCATAGTCAGGGTGTTTCTTGTACACAGTCTGGCCTCGGCTGGCGTGACCGTTTAGTAGCTTGGCATCCTTGCCGTTCGCTGGAGCCTCGGAGTCGATCCCCAAGTCCTTGATTTCGTCTCGTGCCCGTCCTTCTTCCTGCAAGTCATCAAGCGTCATGAAATGCGAGTAGTCTGAGATCTGCTTGAGCGGAGTTGGCGTGTGTTTTCTCTTGCGCAACTTGAACTTGTTTCCGATGATCTTTCCACTGTTGGCCAAGAAAACCTTGATGATGTCTTTGCGGAGTTGCAATGCAAAATCATTACTGGTCCAGGTCTTGTCCTTGTAGTGGATCATGGGAATGGAAAACACGAGGTTGTGCACATCGATGATGTTCAAGTGTTTTGGGGCCTGGAAACTGATTCTGAGTTTCATCTCGTTCACCTTAAAGTCGCCCACCACGAAGTAATGCGATGACCGGTCGATAATCTGCGAGATCTCATCGTGGAAGATTCTCTTTGGCGTATTCTTGCGTCTCGCGTTCTTATCGGGGACTTTTCTCTCATGTCCCACTGAACTTTCGGTGGATGCAACTGACGTGTCCTCCGCTCCCGAGGAGTCCTTGTAACTGCTGGACAACGAGCTGTGGTCTGATTTTTTGAATTTGGACCTCCGGAATATTTTCTGAAACGTCTTGGATGATGTTGGCGACCCAAGGCTTTCGGAGCTATCGATTCCATCGTTCATCTCGTCACCTGAACTGGGGCTTTCTTCACGTTCTGCAGCAAAGCTATCGTGATCAACGTCTGGCTTGGGGAACAAGTAGTTGAACAACTTGGTAGCTGTATCGTAGTCCAACTGCACATTGATGGGCTGCACCTTGAGCTCCGCGTTATTCATCACCCGAATTCCTCCCACAGGATTCAACATTTCCCAGTGCATGTTAATCATCGACTGAGACGAATCACACAAACCTGCCGTCTTTGGCAGCTCATTGACCTCGAAAAATGGGCGCAAAAGCTCGGGATATGACGCGGTTTTCAGGAGGTTGAATCCCTGGATCATTTTGATATCGATGAAGTTGGAGTTGGAGCCGCTTGCATCATCACTTCGGTTGAACTTGCAGTTTGCCAAGGCGAAATCAGCCAACGGTTCTCTCGAATCCTCGAGCAAATGCAAGATAATCTGATCGGCGTTGACTATCCAGTTGCGGGTTCTCTCTTTAGAACCTACGTTGTGGCTGCTCACAAGTTCAAGGCCTTTGATGATAATCATGAGCTCGATTTGCATCCTGCACAACTCCAAGCGCATGGAAGACCTCTGTCTCTGGTTTTCTGGCGTGAGCTTCAATTTCCTTCCGGAGATCTTCAATAGTAAGTAGCGGTAGACTCTGATGTTGCTTTGGAGCATTGTCACCTTGTCAGCTAGCTCGGTGAAGTCTGATGCTTCCGACACAGACGAAACCTGCTCGAGCCTACGCCGCAAGCTATTTTTGTCTTCACGAGAAAATAGGTCAGTCAAAATGAAGTAGATTCCAGAGTATTGGCTGGAAGTGGCATTCACCACAAGCTTCTTGAGATGAATCACGAACTCACTCTTCTTCGGCTGCTTCATCGAGGACTCGATAGAAAGCATGTTTGGCTTCTTGAGAGACAATGCCATCGTTGTCCTTTCGATCACAAGGTTTTTTTGGTAGTCGGTCCAGTTGTCATCCGCATACTCCACGTCTATCCAGTGAGGCCATGCGTACTTGTTCTGCGAACCCCCGTACTGAGTGGTGGAGGTGCTCTTGTGGAATGCAAAGGCACTGGAGTCTCGAAACAAGACTCCGTATCTAGTCTCTATGAGAGACACCTCTTGCTCATCCTTGCTTATGATGTCATTAGTGCCTGCAATGTTTTCGTCCAAAACACGAAGCTCAACATCCTGGGATGTTAAGATGATGAAAGATTCGGGGTCGGATTTGCTCAGAAACGCAACTTGGGGACGAATAAATTTCACAAGACTGCCAAACTCAATCTCACTATTGTCGAACTCGAGTCGACCCAAGTATTCCTCAAATGCTTCAACGACGTCTTCCCCGGAAAACAGCTGGGCTTCGGGTATGTTTCTTGGGTCCTCCAAGTTGACGTGATTGTCGTCTTTAGCATTCTTCAAGATCTTTTCCATCAACTCCAATGCTTTCGTAGACATCGCAAGCCTTTCAGTTCGCTTTTTCCCTATCGCAGAAAGAAACGGCGAAAATATTTCGCTGACATCGTTATTCCACAACATCTTGAGGCTGTGAATCAAGTACCGATTGTGGTAATTACTGAGCGAGCTGTTCGCGTTCACAACCTCATTCGCCTGGTCCATTGATTTGATTGCCAGATACGTGGATGCAGCCCTCAGAACTACCTGTTGGAGTCCTGTGGACTCGTCGCCGAGAGACGTACCGTTGCTACTGTTATTGGAAACAACAGCACTCACATCACTCGAGAAAGACGTCACACCATCAAGAATTCGCTGAAGCCGGGTTATTTTATCCTTTCCCTGGTCAATCTCCCTGTGTAGAATTTCTTGAGCATGACGACTGACATGTCCCTTGAGCTTGTGCTCATCTTTGTGGACCTGGTTCTTCACTTCCGTCATTCGTGCCTCAATGAGCTGCGCCTGGATCACTTGAGGGGAGTTTACTCCTATGAGACAATTGTGTGAAGGCTCGTGGCCAAAAGGGTACTTGCCCTCGGGGACCTCAAGGGTAAACTCACGGAAGAAAGTGAACTTTGGTGTGAAAAAAAACGGCGTCACTTTGACACTTGTATCAGGGAAAAGCACATCGTCTTCTTCCAACTCAATGAAGTCATCGTAGTCTACCCATAGGCTATCGAAATCTCCTCTGAAACGGCCTTTGGCTTGGCTGTTTTTGATGTTTTGCTCCTTGATCTCGTTTTCGTAATCCTCCAAATTGAGCTCGTTTTGTACCTCCCCGGTATAGTACGACAAAAGCTTCCCTTCCATAGCGATATCACTGAATCGGGCGTAGATTAACCTGATATCTGCATCGGAGACTTCCACTTCACCCAAGTTCAACTTTAGCTTGCGAAACCTGCGGTCAATGCCCAATTTCTCATTGATGTACCTGACAAACTCTCTTCTCTGGTGAAGGTCGATACAGCACGACTTTACTCTACCCTTGATTCCATAAGCAAGCACATTGTGGTTCACGTCACTGCCACCGCTGCTGAATACCACGTGTGATATGTTTAAGGGCTCGATGATCAACTGATACTTCAAAGTGAAGAGATGAGTGCCGAATTTCACCGAGGAATCCTTGAAGGCCAGCAATGCAAACAATTTGCCCTCCCTAATGGGAAGCGACGTGTTGTCGTTAAGGGTATGCCACCAGGCCTTGAAATAGTCGATGGTCAAGGGCGTGAGGTACGCGAAGTTGTGAGAGTTGCCCTTGCTGGACGTCGACTTGACAGAAATGGCAAGATGCAAATAATCTGATCTGAACTCTTCGTAGGAGTCCGGATGGAAATCGTATTGCGGCCCGGTAACCGTCACATCGTAGTGAGGTTTGAAGTGGTGAGTTCTTCTCATCGACGAGCTAAGTTCCAGAGAGTGCTTGTCAACATTCCTCTCAAACAAGAATCCCAAGCTCCACTTGACGCCCTCATCTGACGTTAACTTCATGATCCGCTTTTGAAACTTTTCTGCATCGGAGTCGTCATCGTACTTCTTATCAATAGGGCTCCACGGCCTGCCCTCAATATTCGCATAGTCAGGAATGGCAAGGATGAAGTCATCACTAGTAACGGTGAAAAGCTCATCATGCTTTCCTGTCTCATTGATACGCAACTTCACGTTATCCTTCCAGCAAAACACAAGCCCGGAGCTTTTGCCCACTAGCAGATACGGTGATAATGCGCTCTTCATGTGGAGACACAAATCGTTGCGGATGTCAAATCTGGCTCTTCCATGCGTGTTGAGCGCCATCTTGTCCCACCAACCAAGGGGACTATCATCGATTTCAGGTTTTGTGAAGTTCTGAAAAGCCATAGAAATACTCAGTAACGCTGGTTGGTAAGCCTTGCACCAACTAATAACACATGACTGATCACTGCTCAACTCGAAAGCCACATCAAACATGGTCTTCACCGGTGTGAGCGTACGTATGACGGTGAGCGAGTAGAAGTTGTCGTCATCATCTTGTTCGGTAACAGCAGGGGAGATGGGAACGAATATCTGCCGGAGCTCTTCTTTTATGGAAAACAATTTCTCGTTGATGACAATTGTTCCCTTAAAGTCCATTGTAGGAGTACTTGGGTCAGAGTTCTCTGGAAAGAGAAGCAATGGCAATTCGTAGTCTCGGGGACTCATGTAGACATGGGAAGACCGCAAGTGGATTTTTAGCGGAATTAAGATTGAGTAGTCAAGGCGAGGTTGGCCCTTACCGTACTCGTGTAAGAACTGGTGGATGTCTGGTAATTCAGGATCCGCCACATGGAGGTCGAAGTCCATGAAAGCACTGTGGAACTGTGGAGGGCCCGGAGTGTAGTCTTGCACATCGAACTGCGACTTGACCAGATCATTGACTTTATCTTTGCCCCAAACTCGAGTCATTTTCTGATCCCACGATTTGAGTTTTGAATGCTTGAATGCTTTGTACTTGTTTACCCACGACATAGAGAAATCTTCCATGAGCAAGTCGTGTGCTTCTGCTATGATAGCTTCCGCATTGTCAAGAAGAAACTCTTTGTCTTCTTCGGTGATTTGTTCAAAGGGTTCGGAGGCTTCATGGCTGGCTCCACTCCTGCTTGAAAAGGCATTCTTGAGGCCACCTTTTGACTCTTTCGAGCTGGTTTGGAAATCCTTCGCACCCGGATTAGAATCTTTTACACTCGCCTTGGTGTCTTTCGAGGAAATTGACTCTTTAGCGCTTGTTTTTGACTCGCTGGATGTGGTTTTGTCCCTTGCGCTCGATCTTCGCTTCAATTCAGCTCTCAAAGCGCCACCTTTTTTGGATCTGGAGTCCGTAGAGTCTCGACTTGAGTCTGAGTTCTTTGTGTTCCCGAAAAAAACCTTATTGATCAAATTCAGCCTGTGCTTGTTGTTCAGGCTAGCCAAGAACCTTTTCGTCTCGACAGGAGCCCGGGTCAACGAATCCTTCGCTCTGGACCTTATTGAATGTGCCTTCTTCTCGAAAACAGCAGCCTTTCGCCTCTGTTCCACATTCTCAATCAATCCGAACTCATAAATTAATGAAAGTTCTGTTTCAAAAGGATCACTTTCAAGAGTGAGCCCAAAAGTCTTGGCTTTCCAGCGGATGTTGGGCATTTTAATTGCCTCTTTTGCTGAAGGTTCGATTCTGGAGAAATCATCAATGTCCTTTGATAAATTCTCAAAATTTCGCTGCATCTGGTGAGCGGCCTTCACCGATGTGATGATGTTGTCAATAACAGTATAGACAAGGTATTGAAAGGGGATGTTCAACCTGATTGCACGAGTGCTCAATGTAATGGATGTTCTGGACACACTGTCGAGGTCTATGTAAGTGTCTTTGATGGACACCATGCGGGCCCAGTTCTTTGTAGTTGGATGAACAACATATAGGCGAAGGTATCCGAGCTGGCAATGTGGCTGATACAAAACGTCTCTCAAGTGCAAAGAGTCAATCTCAAGCAATAGGTCCACGTTGTGAGCCACCCTTACTACTGTTGTGCAAGAGCCGATGACCACATCAAAATTCAACTTCTTTTCATGGCCCTTGAGTTGTTTTTTCTGCTCTTTTGAGTAAGTTTTCTCAATTTTCGGAGAAATCATTTTGACCAAAGTGTGAGCGTACATCACACACCAAATGAGAAAAGAGTCGACTCTGCCATGCATTTCGGGGATAGTCAACACTAGCTTCTTGCGCTCACGTCCCAGGTTCAGCAACTGCACGTCTTGGATTAGGAGAACTTTTTTGACAGTTTTTACATCATCCTCAGAATCAATCGAGGAGAAACCACTCATTCCGGACTCAATACTGAAGTTGTCTTCGCTATTCTCGTCTGCCAATTCATGGGTGTTAGTCTTGTCAAAGTCATCAACATACTCGCGAGAATAGTCACTGAGAGTGTTAGCTTGGAACTGTTTTAAAAGCGCTTCGAAGATTTCTTCTTTTCTCAAATACTTGACTGTCAAGTCAGTGGCAGAGAACGAGACTCCCCTTTTGAAGGCACCCAAGTCCACGTTTTGATTTATTTTCTCGTCATAGATAATGTGCGACGGTAGCGAATCATTGCATACAATGTATGTCAGGATTAGGTTGGCACGGAACTTTATCGAATGAACAATGGGAGGAAGTAAATCAAAGATGTCCATAAAAACGGTCTCAATTTCCGCTGTAGAAGACGACCGAGAAGGTGTTTTGCTTCGAAGATGTGAGCCTTTCTTCATGTTTGCACAGGCATAATTGGACCTCTTGATCCTCTCGTCTTGTATACGCCTTAAAACATGGAAAATCATGGTGTTCACTGATTTGAGTTGAAAGCTCTTGCACGACACTCTCAAGGCTATCTTATGGTCATCGAGACTGTAGCCTATCAAGGAGTTAAACCCGGAAAGAAAAATCTTGTTCTCGGCAACCTCAGCATAGAGGTTCCGGAGCTTGAAAAAACTCTTGATAGAGGACAGGCCCACCAGCTTCTTTTCGTTCAACAAATCGCCAATATTTTTGCTGGAAGACTTGAATACCAAGGCCTGTGACCCTGTATTGGTGATGATATTGCTCAATGAGTTTCTATGGAACTTGGCATTCTCATCGTCAGGCATGTGCAAGCACCCCTTAAGGTCCACTATGACAACTTTGATCAGAAACATCCCAATCCGTCTGAAGCGTCTTGCTAACTTTTTTATTAAAACTTCTTGGTCTTTCGAGTCGCTGCTTCCCGTGCTTAGCTTGCACCCGTTCTTGGAGTGCTCATTGCCAACATCAAAAAAGAAGGAGAATTGGTCGAAGAAAACGTTGAATGCTGGATTGGTCATGCTGAGGGTCGTTGAAACATGCACCTGAAAATCATCGGGGGAGGCCAGCTTCGAAGCACGAACAAACTCTGTCCAGTCAAGATCCAAAATGTAAGTGAGCGAGGGAAGCTCGAGACAGGTCAGACCAAGATGATACAATTTCACCAGAGTGATGTTCGAGGAAATTTTGCCTAGGGTCTTTTGCTTGAATGCCTGGTCGCGGCTGAAGGCAACAGAGTAGCTCGAAGCTACAATCTTGAGCTCCTTGAACTCGATAATGCTCTGGTCAAACTTGATCTGTATGGAGTTTATCAAGTTGAGCTTCTGAAACACCTTCCGCAAATTCAAGCGGGGTTCACTCGAGGGCGAGTTGCCGCTCTTGTGGCGAGCCCTGGTCTTCTCGAGAATCAAGGAAAGCTTCGGTAGATGGAGCTCACCAAAAATAAGAGAGAATTCGAAGCCGGCAAGGTTGGCAACTATCTGACTGCGGTTTTCCCAAGGACACGAGAAATCTGCAGTGCATGACATGGATAACTCCAAGTTGTGGAAGAGCCGGAGACTGGAAACAGAGCAGTTGTGGGACTTGTCTTTGATATAGCAGTCGAGCACTGTGGCCCCAAAGTGAGCTTTGTTTTCCTTGTAGGTGCACTCGAGCTTGAGGTACGCGAGATGGAACGAGACGTCCTCGTGCATGGCATGGTGGAAGATGGAGAAGTGGAAGAACTGGAGAGTCAAGTCATTGAGCCAGCTATGGTTGACTAAGAGCAGATACACCCACTTTGGGAGAACAAATGCAATAGTTTCTTCGAGAAGCAGCGGCATATCGCAGCTCTTCAGTGGGTACCTTGCCTTTTCAAGGTCTTTCTCCACATGTCGCTCCACAACCACCGTATCCTGGAAGGCTAGGGTGATCATCTTAAAGGGGCTTTTGGAAGACCACCGGGACCATGAGGAATTCAAGCGTAGTGTAATCTTGCCGATTCGGATGGTCACATTGGGCGTGGAGATCTCCACGCCATGTAGGGCCCGCCATCGTAAGGACTTGACCCGGAAGTGCGGTATGAGATTGACCGCAAATAGTAGGCCGAAATACCCGACCAGTAGATATAGGAGGACCTTGTATATAAGGAGCATGCCGGCTGCTTGTAATAAATAGTGGTAATATGGATGGCGCCGTTGGCTGATGAGATATTCCTAATTGGGTGCGTGGAGCAACGATGCCGGACTGCCGAATCCGAAGAGCAAGTGTGCACACCGCTGGTCCGGAAGACACTCTATAACCCGGGGAAAGGGTGCCGAAACGCTAGCCATGCACCGCTCAACATCCACACCGCTTGGGACCTGTACGATGGTCACCTGCATACTCCGGCTTAACAATGCCTCATCTTGCCCTACCACCGAGGCCGACGGCGCGTCACGTGCCCCGGCTGTCGCAGCCAAACCAGCAACGATTGTGTGGGTGGTGCGCTAGCCAGTGTCTGGTCTTTCGCCGGTCTACGGCAGAATATCTGCTGCTCAGGTGCTATCACTGCCCGGCTCACTCACCTCTCTTTTCCCTCCATCTTCGGCTTCCTTATTCCAGGCCCTCTCTTGTCTCACCCCGTGACCATGTAGTAAGTCGCCAACCTCCCCCGAACCTCACCGTCTACCTTCCCAGCAACGCGCCGGCAGAGGCAACACGTAGTCTGGACCCGATAACGTCATCAACAATACACAAGATCATGCACTCCTCAACTTAACCCCGGCGGTCGAAAGTGCCGGCGTGTTGTGTTGGGGGCGTGCGCGCCTCAAAACCTTGCCACAGCTAACCTCGCTCTGGAGCCAGTGTGTTTGCCTCACCATATAACCACCGCACCCCACCATGGAAGGAATCGTGGAAGCTCCGCAGGCCCATATGGGCGCTGTGCCAAAGTCGCAAGACGAAAACGGCACCTACTTGAAGTTGAAGAAATTAGAGAAGGAGTTGGACTTGTTGAAGTTGCAGGAGGATTACATCAAAGACGAGCAACGCCACTTGAAAAGAGAGTTGGTGCGTGCCCAGGAGGAGGTCAAGCGCATCAGGTCCGTTCCCCTTGTCATCGGCCAGTTCTTGGAGCCAATTGACGAAAACACCGGCATCGTCTCCAGTACCACGGGCTCCAACTATGCCGTGAGAATCTTATCTACCTTGGACCGCGAACTATTAAAGCCATCTTCCTCGGTAGCTTTGCATCGTCATTCTAACGCGCTCGTGGACATCTTACCCCCCGAGGCAGACTCCTCCATATCGATTGTCGGCGATAATCAAAAGCCTGACGTCACCTACGCCGACGTGGGTGGTTTGGACATGCAGAAGCAGGAGATTCGTGAGGCCGTGGAACTCCCTTTGACGCAAGGAGACTTGTACTCGCAAATTGGTATAGATCCGCCTCGTGGAGTATTGCTTTATGGTCCCCCTGGAACGGGAAAAACCATGTTGGTGAAAGCCGTGGCCAACTCCACCACCGCGTCGTTCATTCGCATAAACGGCTCGGAGTTTGTCCAAAAGTATCTCGGTGAGGGCCCAAGAATGGTCAGGGATGTTTTTCGTCTTGCCAGAGAAAACTCTCCTGCCATCATTTTCATCGATGAAATCGATGCCATTGCAACAAAGAGATTCGATGCTCAAACCGGTGCCGATCGTGAAGTGCAGAGAATCCTCTTGGAGTTGTTGAATCAGATGGACGGGTTTGATCAGACTTCTAATGTGAAGGTCATAATGGCCACGAATAGAGCTGATACCTTGGACCCTGCCTTGTTGAGACCCGGAAGATTAGATAGAAAGATCGAGTTTCCATCGCTAAAGGACAGAAGAGAGAGGCGGTTGATTTTCTCCACGGTTGCATCCAAAATGTCCTTGGCCCCAGAGGTGGACTTGGACTCTTTGATTGTGCGCAACGACCCTCTTTCCGGTGCTGTGATAGCTGCCATTATGCAAGAGGCTGGTTTGCGTGCGGTTAGAAAGAACAGGTACATGATATTGCAAAGCGACTTGGAGGAAGCCTACGCCTCGCAAGTGAAGACGGGCACGGAGCATGACAAATTTGATTTCTACAAGTAGTATTTGGTGTATATCTATAGAAGCTGGTAGATCCCGAGCCCGGGCTGTAGGCTTCTTGTGTCGGAGAAGTCCAAGTGATCCAAGTCCAAGTGAAGAGTATGAGACCATGTTAGATTGTAGAGGCGCTCGTCGAATGAATGAAAGGATGCAATCGGAACCACGATGTACACCTGACTTACGAGGTGTTTGCAAGCCGACACGACGTCATTGACTTTGCTGAAGTCCATCCCTTGAGCATCGACAACCACCAATTTGACATTCTCGTCCACTACCACGTCAGATTTGTCGTTGCTCAAAGATATGGTCTGCGTTCCAGGTAAATCGCCAACCATCCAAGTGGGCGGAGTGTAAGTTCTCCACCAAACAAAAGCACTGGAGGGGTTGGCAGTCGAGAATTGGTCGTGGATATGAGAAATTCCCGGAACCACTCCTCCTTGGTGCATGACTCCCATAATGAAACACATGAGACCATTGAAAAATAACCACGATATCATCAAGAGGGACGAGAGCCACGGTTTCGACTCGGACACAGTCTTGAATGCGGCCACGTCAAAGCAGGAACAGAGAAGGGGAACCACTGGAATGAGAAAGCGCAATTCCTGGTGAGGAACAAGCGACAAGAACAAAAGGCCGCTCATTGCAGTCATAAATGGAGTAGTTTTCCAGTAGCTGTTGCGGAAGTTGGGGAGAAGGAAAATGAGCCCCGGCCCCATAATCTGAGGAAAGTTCACCAAGATGTGGGTGTAGAAAGGGTGGATTCCGTGGAGCGCCAAGTTCAGGTATTGTGTGTTGTAGACCAAGCTGTTGAGCGGAGTCACAATGTACTGTGCCCAATCAGAGGGGTGTTGGGCTAGTTCCATGACAGACGTGTTTGAGAATGCTGCGGTATCGACGACTATAAACAAGCCAGAAAGCACACCAAATGTCACCAAAGAGACAAGCGGTATGTACCGCCATCTCCAGCAGCACTGGAGATAGAAAAAGCTGGGGAGGATGAAAAAGGCCGGAAACGTGATTCGGTTGAATACTCCTAGCGCAAAGCACCCTCCAATGACCGCAGAGTACTTCACAATGTCCCGGTGGGAGCATTGGTTACTGCTAGACTCAGTGGCCCTAAGAAAGCGCAATTCATTGATCATCCACGCGGTGACCACCACCAAAAGCGTTTCATCTGAGTTGGAAAACGTGTGTGACTGGTAAACTAGCGACACGAACGATGTCAGCACAAAGAAGATGGCCTTAATCCTCTCTTGTTTCGACGGAAGCATCTGATAAAGACTCCAATCTGTCACGACCCACGAGACGAGCATGAATAGCAATCTCACCAGGAACCACATCTGCAAGGGCGACAACCCAAGCCACGAAAAGACCTTGAGAGGGGCGTAGTACACCAAGTACAATGGCGCTAGACTCCGGGCAGGCAGCGCAGGCTCGAACTCCCATGGCGGGTTGGTGTTGTAGGCGAGTATTCGCAGGGTCAAGACCTCAAAACTCTGGAAATGCTCATCCGGATGAACATACGACTCAGACAAGGCTAGGAGAAACCTTAGTGCAAATGTGCCAAGGTACACATATCTCCAAGAGAAAGAGATCATGGCGTGGTGATGTGAAGAGCGCGCCGGATGCAGGCGAGCACGGCAGTTGCAAAGCACTACATTTCTTATTGATGTCGCCAGGCCTTCAGTAGCTGCGTCTATGATTAGGTTCTGTGGTTTTGGTCTATATGCATGGGTACTAGTCCTCCTCGTCAAACACATCGTTATGCTGCACTGCAGTCTCGACGTCACTGAAGCCATCTTCGTCGCGAGCGGCGGCATTAACCATGTCGGCCTCCTCATCCTCTTCGTAGTCATCTTCACCTTCCATTTCCATATCATCGTCCTCGTCGATATCGTCATCGCTTCCAATTATGCCTTGTTCAATGGCATCGTCAATCTCCTCAACATACTCCACGTCGGACTCACCGTCCTCGTTGTGGACCTCAGACGCCGAAGACTTCAATATCTCCTTCTTCAACGCGTTTTGCTGCTCAATCATGTCCAACCTGCCTTGCAACTCCAAAAGACGAGGCAAGGTTGACGCCTTCTTCGTCAAAATTGCATGCAAGTTCGCCAACTTGTTGCTCAAGTTTGGGATCGACGAGATCATTCCGCCGTGTATGATAATGATCCACTTGAGCCAGAAGTTCAACTGGTCGGATCTCTGCTGATGGAGCGAGATGCGCTCCCCCAATCTATCCAAAAGAACGACGGCTAATGAGGAGTCCAATCTCGACACGGTGTTTTGAATCACGCTCGGGTTTCTGTTGGCCAAAACGGTCTCCAAGAGAGTGTGGTCGTTGTTCCTTAATGCCTGTGAAAGAACCACCGTTAGTGTGCCCGCAGTGTGCTTCTGAAGTCTTTTACGCTCAGCCTCATGGTTCCTGCGGGCTCCGCCAGAAAGCTTTTCTAGCTTCTCCGCCAACGAGTCTTCGTCTTCATCATCCTCGTCATACTCGAGGTCGTTTTGAAAAGTATTGCCCTCGCTCACCAGTGCAGCGCTCTCCGTGTATAATTTTGGAGCGGCCACATCATGGCCAGATGCGTAGGGATCCACAGATTTAAGTTGAGATTTGGCTTTCGTAATCACTTGCGAACCCGAAAAAGCGAATCCGTTCTCGGTGTGCCACGGAACAGCATCAAACTGGGAGAGAGAGGCATTCACCGTCCACGTGGTGTGCAAAACGCTCTCGCTGACCGACAAGCAGTTGATGGGCAAGAGCTCGTCATCCGGGTTTCTGATCTCGTCTGCGGGCCGCGAGTACTTGAGAGTAGCATCGGAATGGCGGGACTTAACTGAGGACGCGAGCTGCTTCCTCCGCTTCTTGGAAGACTCTTGCGCTTGGGGCTCGAACTTCAATGGGTCCTTGAAAAGCTCGAGAATGCCGTTTTCGGTAATCACAGCAGCCATGGACATGTCTCCGGACACGCCCAAACCGATGTAGGTAATTGCAGATTGAGCCACCAAAACAGAACGGGCAGCATTGCGGGAGATGGAGTAAATGTTGGCAAAACGGTCACCTTCTGCGGCGGTCAAGAATAGATCGGGATCCTCGGCGACAGGCACAATCAGCACCAACGGCTGAATGTGAGCGGAGAACGTCTTCACGATTCTCTTTCCTAGCACATCCACCAAGTACACATTTTGTGTGCCTATAAGGAGATGAGGCTCATCTTGGTACATGACCGACGAGATTCTAGAAATCTGTTCCGTCACATCAAGCATATCGGTCAAGGCAAACTTCTGGACAAGTGAACGACTCAGAAGGTCCCATTCACACAAGTTGCCGCCAATGTCCGCAGACCACGCAGTCCGGGTGATCTTGGAGTAGTGGAAGTCTGTGATGGCGAGGTTCGTGGAGCTCTCGAGTTCTCCCACTATGCTGTTCGAGGAGGGAGAGTAGATCTGCGTAGAGCCGTTTGTCAAGCATAGAGCCACTTCCTTGGGAGAAATCCATTCCAAAACTGACAACTTGGTGCCTTTGCTTAGCGAGAAGAGCGTGTTCAACAGGTCCTGTGCAGCCACCACGGCCTGCACTTTCACCTGGTGGCTGTCCAAAGCCTGTACTACCAGCGCCAAATGAGTATTGGTGGGGTCAAACTTAGCTATAAGCGACTGAGTTGACATGTGGAGGTGGGGCAGAGGTCAAGGGCACTCAAGCGAAGCCCAGGCGATGCTTTTTTTCTCAATGCCTGAGAAGTCACGTGTCAACATCTTGCGAAGAGCACAACGCTAGTGGGGCGAAGAGAGATGGGCTGTGGCCGATGTGCTCGGGGTGTGTCTTTCGACGCAGTTCCCGAGCCGGGTCTCGAAGCGGTTGCTCTTGCCAGCGTGCCTGGTCACAATGTGGAATGCTAGGCGGAGTTTAATGTGCCGCGCACGACCGTGCATAAACACTGAGTGTCGTTACACGGTGCATAGATCTTCCGAAACGACCCACAGTGAACTCAAAAAATGCCTCTTTGTGGTGGTGGCAGCAAGACCAGTACGTAGCGATTCAACCCCTGCTTTTACCTATACTAATATCCAGTCCAACGGAAAATCGTGATTCTTGGCGACGGTGCCTGCGGTAAAACGTCGCTTCTCAATGTGTTCACACGAGGCTATTTTCCCCAGGTGTACGAGCCCACGGTTTTCGAAAACTACGTGCATGATATCTTCATCGACGGCCAGTCCGTGCAACTATCATTGTGGGACACTGCCGGGCAGGAGGAGTTCGACCGCTTGAGAGCATTGTCCTATTCAGACACCCACTGCATAATGTTGTGCTTTTCAATTGATTCCGTGGACTCGTTGGAGAATGTGCAGTCCAAGTGGGTGGGCGAGATCGCTGACCACTGCGAGGGCGTCAAGCTTGTCTTGGTGGCGTTGAAATGTGACTTGCGGAACCACGAAGAGGACCCCAACAGTGCGCAGGAGGACGAGTCCTTCAACCCATACTCCAGCCAAGCCGATGCCCACGGTAGCCACAAGAAACTCATCCCCTATGAAGAGGGCCTAGCCGTTGCAAAGAAGGTGGGTGCGTTGCGTTACTTGGAGTGTTCTGCTAAAAAAAACCGGGGGGTCAACGAGGCCTTCTCTGAGGCCGCCAGGTGTGCTCTCAACGCCAAGCCCAAAGGAGCCAACGACATCGAGCCTGAAAGAAAGGGCTGCGTCATTTTATAGGGTTGAGCAAGTGACCAGCCTTCCCTTGGAGCTCCCCTGTTCCTTCTTAATTCTACTGGCCTTTCCTGGAGTGAGGCGTGAGCTCGAGATGCTCTACACAACAAGTAAGCTTTACCCAACTATTCCATGCTCCAGAAGTGTCCGTAGACTAAACGCAAGCTCATTGGACTTGTTTTATTCTTTAAATGGTGCCACCAAGAGCTTCTTTCTCTCGTCCCAAATATCCTCGGAGCTTCCGTTGAGCTTCGACTCGAAAAGCCTCTGTTTGTAGTAATTCTGTACCTTCTTTCTCCTTTCAAGCTCTCGGGGATTCCCGGCTAACTTCTCCACGTCGTTGGAGCCCTCGGAGAAAGTGCCGTTGAACAAGGCAAACCAGAGCTTTTCCCGCTCCAAATCACACGTGGTGTAAGTCCCATACCGATAGTAGTTCCTGATTTGCCCTCCCAAAGCGAAGCATTGGAGCACGTCGTCGAAGGACGAAAGTATGGATAGGTCTGAGGGGAAGGATGAGATGTCGTTTTCTCGAATCGTTCGAAGCGCCTGCAGCCTTTTGTCGGCAATCTGGGGATCTTCCTCTTGGAAGAGACTCTGAATCTCTTTTAGATCATCTTGGCTCATACTTTATCGGAGTGCTGGAGTAGCTGGGCGTGGGTTATTTAATAGACTGAACCTTGACTGACCAAACTCAGACATCGGATCGTCGCGCGCGACACTGTGCTCAGTATTCATGGACATCGTATTCAGACACCTATGCTAAGCACGCTACTGAACTAAAACCTCGGCTCGAGGACCAACTCTCCTAAGGCTTGTTGTGAGTGCCCGGCCGTCAACTCAAACGCAACTTGCCCACGCACCAAGGTTTCCAAGACTCTTCCCTGGAACGTCATGCCATCGTATGCAGTCAACTTGTTCTTGAAGAAGACCTCTTTGTTCTCCACAATGTACTTTGCTTCAGGGTCAAACACAATCAAGTCGGCATCGTAGCCGACAGAAATCTTTCCCTTTTTGTGCGATAAACCGACCTGCTTGGCAGTGTTCCAAGAGCACCACTTGGAAATCTCGGCAAACGTAACTGGAGGAGACAACTTTTGGCCCTCGGTGAACAAAATAGGTAATCCGAAGCCAACAGAAGAAATACCGCCCCAAGCAGAAAAGAAATCGCCCTTGTCCAACCCCTTCAAGTCGGGAGTACAAGGAGAATGGTCAGACACCACCGTGGTGATGATGCCACTTCTAAGAGCCTTCCACAAAAGTTTTCTGTTGTCGTCTGTTCTGATGGGGGGGCAGCACTTAAAGTGGGTGGAGCAGTTAGAGATCTTCTCTGCAGTGAGAGACAAGTAATGGAAACAGGTCTCAGCGGTGATGGGTAGGCCCATGGATTTTGCTGCTCTCAATAATGGCACAGCCTCGTGGGTGGCCAAGTGCACGATGTGCAATGGAACATGTGGGTTTCTCAATGAGCAATTGACGATCTCGGCAATTGCAGTGGTTTCGAAGCTGTCAGGTCTGGATGCCAAAAATGAGGTGTAGAAGGTGGGGTCCACGCCGACCAAATCAAAATCCTCCTTCTGGGCCATCTGCAACGGATCCTCGAAGTTTTCTTTGAGTTTCTCCGAGTCAAAGTCGAGCGTCTTGGCCAACGGAGACTTGTAGTCGCTCAATTCCAACTTCTCCTGGTGGTCTGGGTTGGCCAAGCGGGCCAACTTACCAAACTGGGGCTCTGATGCTTGCAAATATGGAGACTTGGCTAAGGCCTTTCTCTGGCTCTCGGTCAAGATGTCCTCATCGATAAAGCTCTTTCTTTTGCCTTGGTACTCGTGCGCGTCGAAGTCCTCGGGCTTGTGTCTGTTCAAGAGACTGACGACCTTATTGGGGGCTCTTCTTATGAACGATGCAGACATGCCAAGGTCGAGAGACTCCATCTCTTGCGCAAGCGGGTTGGAGCCGTTTTGCGCCGCGATCAAGGAGTCGTCGTACTCTGAGCTTTCGTCTTCGGCCAGCTCATCCTCCTCGTCAATATCATCCTGGAGGTCGAAGAATGGCGTGGCCTCGTGGTTGGGCACCAACTTGGGGGTCTTGGGGCCGTTGTCCTGGACAAGAACTGGCACCTTGTGGTTCTTGTGCGGCTGCATCTCTGCGTGGAACATCAACACGGTCTGCTCGCCTTTCACTTTCTTCATGGCCTTGTTGATGTATTGGGGATTGATGGCGGGAAACTCGTCTACTCCCGAGTCAATCAAGAACCCCTTGAAGCCACGGACTCCCATGCGAACCAACGGAAGCAAGTCATCGAGGTTGGTGGGCACCATGCCTCCCCAGAAACCAACGTCCACCCAGGTTTTTCCGCGAGCAGCCTCGATCTTAAGATTGAAGTTTTGCACGGTGGTGGTGGGGGGAATGGCATTCAAAGGCATGTCGATGACGGTGGTGACACCGCCGGCGGCGGCGGCCTGGGTTCCGGTAGCGAAGCCTTCCCACTCGGTTCGACCTGGCTCGTTCAAATGCACGTGGGCATCGACTAACCCGGGCATCACCACGTACGGCGACACGTCCCTGTAGTGATCTGAGCTGATGTCAAATCTTTGAAGTAAGGGATCATGGAGCTGCAAAACCGAATGGGCAATGTGAATGATTTTCCCCGACTCGAGGGAGTAAATGATGGTGGCTGGTGCCGGCTGGCTATCCAAAAGCACGTGTGTGGAAGCCAAAGCCCGAGACATGATGACACTGGGCTGGATGTGTGAAGATGCTGAGGAATGAAGCCTGTGCGCGGCCCGGACTTTTTGAAGCTGAGATGCGTGCGTGCGACAAAGAGGAAGTGAGTTGAGGAGGCTTTGTCTTCTACACCGCTTGAAGTTTCCTTTACCTGTGTTAGGCGTCTTATTGAATGTGTCCCACTGCGCCTACCTCGGGTTGCACTGGTTGCCGAAAGGTGCTGTGGTACATCTAAACAGAGAGCAGTGGACCTCTAAATGGCAGTGGACCTCTAAAGTGCAGTGGACCTCTAAAGTGCAGTGGACCCCTTAAAAGAGACCATGGTGCACCAAGAGCACGCCTACACTGACACATACATGTATAGCACCGAAGAGTCACTTACATGTCGATTTTGGCCTCTCCTTTGTCTTTTTTTAATCTACTCAAAATCAAGCTAGAATTAACTCACTGTGTGTGTACAGTCATCGCCGGCAGCGGCCCGCGCCGGAACTCACCGATATGCACTGCGCTTATCCACTAGCTAAACGCCTTATTAACTTCGGGAAAGGCGGATGTGGAATTGGGCCTATATTATTCGGTGCTTGGTGTGTAGTATGCTGAAATTCCGTGGTGTGATTTTTGAAGCTATTGCTATTTTGTCACTGACAGGAAGAAGTCAGCGCTGAGTGTAAATTGGGTAGTACCGTGCGGACAGACAAATACCCCACGTTCCCACAGCTACGTCATAGACAAGTTCTCAGCGCTCAGTTGTCATGCTCTACAATGTGTGCCACTGGGACCTTCTTAGTGTGAACAATAGTTTTGAAGTCAGACAAGTATGAAAGGCTTAAGGTGCTCCACTGGATGCCAATGATATCATAGGTCCACCACCATAGCGCACGAACTACCTACAACTCATCATCTTACCTCATACTTGATCTCTAGCGTATTTAAGCCTCAAAAAGTCACCAACTGCTTGCCGTCTTTGCTCTTAGCAATGGCATCCACGTAGACCAGCGCCAAGTCTTGGCCTCTGAATTGCGTCTCCACAGACTTGGCATCGATCAACTTGCCCTCCTCATACCATTGCACGATCTGGTCCATGGTCTGCCTCTTCAACTCCGGGTTGGACTTCAAAAGCTCCGTGACCCAAAATCCGGCACTGGTCACGTTCTTGAAAATGTGCAACGACGTGGGCAAGATCACCGGCTGGTACGACATGCCTCCGTACGTCAATATCAAGCCGTTTGGTGCGAGCTTGCGGGCGATTCCCGTGGATGATTTTCCGCCCACGCAGTTGAGAGCCAACTTCACCTCTCCACCGGTGTTCTTGACCCAGCTCTTGATCTCCGCACCAAACTCGCGCGAATTGTTTTCTTCTTCAGTAATCACTTGAGTGGCCCCGTTGATGTTTTTCAAGTCTGCCTTCACCTCGTCCAAGTTGTTCCTATCGCGAATGACCGAGAGCGAATTGATGCCCAAAATCCGGCCAATCTGCGTGGCATACTTACCCACGGCAGAGGTCCCTCCATTCTGAATGAACCAGTCCTTTGCTGGCTCGAGCTTTATGTAATGGGTTAGCATCAAGTAGGCTGTCAATGGGTTGACGGAGATTGTGGCGCCTTGGTTCACCGTGAGACCGAATCTCTTGCCATTTCTCTGCGACTCGCGGGGGCTGGGGATCTTCATCATCTTGTGGGACTCACACAATGCGTGTGTTCTCCAAGTTCCGAAGTTGACGTTGGAAGGCACGGCCCAGTCGCCCACCTGGAACTCCTTGACGGCGGAGCCAACATGGAGAACCTCGAACAAGCCCTCGTTTCCGCATACGGCCAGCGGCTTCTCTGTGCCCAAGTCAGTGGTTTTCTGTGGCTGCGAGGGGTAGACTCCCTGGATCTGGTTGATGTCCGAGGGGTTGACGGGAGCACCCAATGTTTTGACCACGATGCTGTTGGCATCCAACTTTTCCTCGTTGATATCGTAGGAGTGCGTGGACAACACTTCGGAGGGCTCTCCGTGGTCGGAAAAAACTACGGCATGAGCAGTGATCATTGATCTGAACTGGTTGCGGGCGAATTGAGTGTTTCTGACGACTCTGGAAGGGAGCTTAAACATTCTCTGTAGAAGCGGAGGACGGAGCGTGGAGTGCGGTGAAGTCCCCACTTTCCCGGTCACGTGCCGCGCCCCATATTAATATGCGTGGTTTAGTTGCTACCGGCGGATCTACGTAAGCGTGCAGTGGTTTGAAGCTCAGAATGGCTGAGCCGAGGGAGTGAAGTCTGCGGAGCATCAAGATTTAGCAGTAATTGCACTATGTCTGGTTGTCTTCCTGATCGTCTTCCTGATCGTCTTCCTGATCGTCTTTCTTGTCTATTATAGAACTCTCAGCTAGTCTGACTTCTTCAAGCGCTCGTTTCTTTGTCTGATCTTGATCTTGGTGTTCTGGATGGTCCCCACCACGAAATAGATCACATTGAAGAACACCACCCAGAGCTCTGGAGGCACAAGGTTCTGCGCCACGGTCAACGCAACCAACGAGGTCACCGCCGAGGTGCGGTAGATTAGCCAGAAGTTCTTCTTCAAGCCCGCCTTGACGGTCTGCTTGAAGGCGTGGATGTTCTGGATGCAGGAACCGGATGCCGGTGGAGGAGAATTGATGATCGCCAACCACGACACGTACAACGCGCTCATCAAAGGCGTCAACGTGGTCAACGAGGTGGCGAGTTGCATTAGCTTCAACTTGGGGCTCAACTTGCCCTTGAACACGCGGTTCGAGAGGCCGTAGTAGTAGTGTGAGATGGGCGTAGCTATGAGCGAGCCGTAGATGATCATCTGCACGATCTTGGGACTCAAAACGTGCTTGACTGTCACGTCCCTCCCAAGAAGCTTCACTTTTTTTTCACGGTACTCCCCTGATAAACATGTGGCCAATGCTTCATTCAACAAGCAGAAGACGCCGGCAGTGGACGATTTCGTCAAGAGGGGATACTTGGCTAGGTTTCTCAAGTATTTATCGTTCAAGGACATCCCAAGGCGATTGTGTTGTTGTGACGAATGGCGTACTCGGAAGTAGCCGACGGGGGACTTGCGTTTTTATAGATAGTGGATGCGCCCGCATTTCCCAAAACGGCTCTTCGAGCCCAGGGCAGCGGCCGTAGGAATAGCGGCGGAAAACTGGCGAAACATGCGCATGCTGCTAACTCCGCAAAGCACCCGCATAGGCGGTGGAAGTTCAGGAGCCGTTATCCCTCTTGTGTGCCAGATCCACTCGGATATTATTACGGGATCGGGCGCCGTTCACCTCATGCATGCCGATAACGCGCGGCCGATACAGTACGTCCGAAAATAAATCATATGGAGTGTAGAATGGGGCAGGGTAAATATCATAGAGAACTGGAATGGGCAGAATAAATATCATAGAGAACTGGAATGGGCAGAATAAATATCATATAGATAGAACTAAAGAGTGTTGCAGTGTCCTAAGCATCCTCTTCGTGCATCACCTCGGTCTTCTCCTGCCAATCGGGGTGGGTCACCGCCATCTTCTGGTGTGTGTAGAGAGGAGGTAATGGCTGAGGAGTCTGTCTCAAGACGTGCTTGCGTATGTTGTAGATCAACTCCTTGTTCCGGTAGTGGGCGTGCTTCCTCAAGGAAACGTTGAACACCTCGTCCAACTCCTCCAACGTCAAGCCCTTGGTTTCGGGCAAGAACCACAAGACAAGGAAGAAGCCGATCACGTTCCATGCCGCATACCAGCCGAACGCACCCTGTGGCTTGAAAGCGTTCTTCAAGCGAGGCCACGTAAAGGCCAAGATAAAGTTGAAAAACCAACACGTGGCCGTGGCAAAGCCCATTCCGATGTCTCTGATGTACAAGGGGAATGCCTCGGCAGAATAGGTGAAGGGAACCGGCCCTTCACCAGACGAGTAGACCGCCGCAAACAAATAGATACCAATGGTGATACACGCCAACCTGCCGTCGGGTTTTGTGTCGAAGGGGATCCAAAATCCAAAACCGGCCATAAGCAAGAAGATGGCCATCAACGGGAATGTGGTGAGCAATAGATTCCTTCTGCCAAACGTATCGATGGTGTAGAATGCAGGAATGGCGAAGAGGAAATTGATCATACCGAAGCCCCAAGAGGCCAACATGGCCTTGATCTCGGACAAGTTCGATTCCACGAAGATCGAGGAAGAGTAGTAGGCAATGACATTGATGCCGCAGAACTGCTGCATGAACATCACCACCCAGGCACCGAGGGCACCGTTCCTGTTTCTCCTCACTGTGAACATCTCAATGAGTCTCTTGTAGTATGGGGCCTCTCCGTATGCGCCCTCCTCCTTCAACAACACGTACTGGTAGAAGCAGTCACGGGCAGCCTCGATCTCGCTGTAACGCAACTGTCTGAGCGATTCGTAGGCGTCAACGTGTCTCTCCTTACCCATCAACCACCGGGGAGATTCCGGCACAAACGGAACCTGCAAGAGCACAATGATGGCGGGGATGGCGGCCGAGGCCAACATCAATCTCCAGTTCAAGCCTCCCTTGATGCCATGGTCGCCCACGTAGTAGAAGGCCAACGAGGCCACGTAGCCGAACATGATACCCACAGCAGTGAAGAACTGCCAGAGCATCACCAACGAGCCTCTGATCTTGGCGGGCGTGGTCTCGGCGGCGTAGGCAGGAACCGTGGCGGACTTCACTCCCACGCCTAGGCCAAGGCAGAACCGCGCAATGAACAAGTGGTACCAGTTCAAACTCACCAAGCCCTGCCAGATGCACGTGATTGCGGAGATGAAGCAGGTCCAAAAAATGACCCACTTACGCCCCATCAACCTGTTCCAGAAGTCGGACGACCAGCACACGATGGCACAGCAGAGGTACGGTGCGCCGTTGATCAAGCCCTCAATGAGATCCGCGTCCTTCATGTCGGGAACGCCCATGGCCGTGGGGTAAAATAGCGTGGCACCATTGACCACTGACTCGTCCATGCCCTGCACGGCCGCAGCCATCGAGCCCAAGGCAATCACTGCCACCAACTTGGGAGGTATGTGCCACTTCTTGGTGGCCTCGGTGTTGAGGGCGATCTTCTCTTCCTCGCTCAAGAATTTCATGGAGTTGAACTCGCCGGGGTTACGGGCCACGGCCGCGGCTTTGCCGAAGAGCTCCGGGTCCAAGCCGTGCTTGAGCGCGTAGTTGCGGCCCATCTGTATGGTCTGTTTCTCGGAGTACTGGGACAAGATGTTGCCGTGTTCGCCATCGCGCTCGTCGGCCTGCTGGAGTAACTTTGAATTGGTGTCGTCGATGCGCTTGCCGGACGACACCGACGAAGACGAGTCGCCTTTGAAGTCTTGTAAATTAGTGTTGGTATCAGACATGATAGCGGGCCCTGCTGCGCGACGGTGCAGCAGGCCTGGTTTATATAAGAAAGTGTAGCGAATACGGCTCGAGCAAGCCCCACTGCAAGCATGCATGCGCCGTGCATGCTGGGCTTTAGAGGAGCGGAGAAGATTCCACCTGCTATTGTCTGATAGACCTGAGCTGCACTGGTTAGTAGCACGAGTCGCGGGGCACTAGCGATAGACTTCGCAGCGGGGAATTCCCTGGGAATGTCGCCACGGGAGACGGAAATCGGCTCACATTTCGCTCTCAAACCTGGCGGCCGGGGGCCGTTCCGACTCTGTATTCATTTCTGGGGGCTCTCTCTGGCTGGGCTGCGGTGCTGGATGTGCTGTGGATGTGCGTTGTCTAAACGGTCAGAGCAAGTATACGCAAGCGGCGTGCATGCGAGCCCGACGCAACAGCTCATGTCAAGAAAAATCCGGGGGTCCTGCACTCACGCCGGCAAGCACTGCTAACGTTAAGCAAGCGGTGAGCCGAGACTGGCGAACAAATAAAGGAATCTAAACAATAGACTAATTTTAGTTTAGAATGGGCGGCTGGCGACACACAGTTGCTGTTTGCGGGAGACACCGCCAGGGCAATGAGGCTTTTTCGGGGAGACCACCTTACCAGGAACGGCGCGTTTGAAATGGCAGATGCACGTCGCCAAACTGGCACGATCATCCTTGACACACGCAGCTTGCTGGCCCGTGTTTAGGGAGTGTTACTGCTTCAGGCATCTCTTATGTGCAGAGATCTTGATCACACTTGTTGCCAGGTGCTGCCACACCGTGCCGTACCAGCCGATGCAGGGCGCTCGGACACCTGGGCGTCTTATGGGTCGGGCAATGACGAGAGCAATGTGGTATCACGTGCGCAAGGCAGCCAGCCACGGCCAAGTATTCCACCAGCATTGTCTGGGAGGGTAAAAAAGGACGGGATGCATGACGGCCATTTCGTTGCATTAGGCGGGGTTCCGCTGCATTGCCGGGGTAATTCACGGGACATCTCGCGGAGGTGTTTCACTCACTTAGTAATCAACGTCTCCTTCTGACCGTCTGACCGTCTGACCACCGTCTCCGCTCGTCAGGGCTACTAACAGGTCTTATGCCTCCACTGTATCTCTCTACTGCTCTCCCCTGTACTGTGTATTGGTATAAGTCGTCTAACGCAAGAAATCTCTTAAATAGCCTCCGAGTTTGGTGGCGCCCTCCTCCAACGCATCCTTCAACACATCCAAATCCTGGTTGGCATTGCCGCTGAATCTGGAGGCGATTTCACGCGCAGTGGACTCCAAGCCATTGAACCCCCCGCCGCCGTGCGTATGGGCGCCCACGTTCCCACTCTGCTGCTCCTCGTCTTCCCCGAAGTACGAACTGGAAGAAATGGATTGCGCCCCGTTGAATGCCAGGAGCTTTTGGCGAGCCTCGCTGTTGGCGGCCTCGTCGTACTGCGGGCCTCTGCCGAAAAACTCGTCCGATGAGATGCCCTTCTGCGTTCCGTACTTGTTGGCGACAGCCCCGGTATACTGCACCTCTTTGTAAGCCTTCTTTGTGGTTGGCTCGGTGGTATTGGCACCATTGACCATTCCGAAGCCCAACTTCTGGATCTTCACCGTTGTGTCCTGTACCTGCGAACTAATGCTTGGCGATGCGGTGCTGGCGGGCTTCTCGCCGGCGTTCGTGCCCAAAGTCAATGGCAGGGCCTTGGGGGCGCTGGCGGGCTTGCTTGAAGACAAGTCGTCGCCTGGCTTGTAGCCCAACAACTTGGCCTCCTCGGCCTCCTGCTTGGCCTTCTTCTCGATCTCATCGAAGTCAATCTCCTCGGTTTTGTTCACTCTTCTCGCGCGCGTTGTCTTGGGCGCATTGCCCTTTGACGACAAGATCGACGACTTCCCCGCTGACGCAGGTGTTCTGTTCGCTCTGATGGCAGACACCCGGGGGGCCACGGTCTTCTTGGCAGGCGCCGCGGCTTCGTCGCTCAACCCAGGCGTGTTTGCTCTCAGACTCAAAGGAGAGGGCGAATCCACGGCCGGCTTGGTCCAGTTGGAGAAGAAGTCGTCCGTGGAGGCGGTGTTGGATGCACTTCCCCCGACCAAGCTCAACGAGTCCAGTTCGTCTTCAAGGGTCACCACGTCCGGGTGCTTGACAGCGTCCTGCTGTGCGGTTTTCAGCAACTTCTCCTTGTACTTCTTTGCAGCTGGACTGGTGTACTTGGCGTTGGGATCAGCCTTGCCATTCACAAACTGCGAGCCACCGTTCTTCTGGAAAAACTCCTTGGCCACGAGATTGCCGCCAAACTTGAAGTTCCTCAACTGGATTCTTCGCCACTGATCCAAATTCAGCGACTTGACGAATGTGATGTGAACTCCCAAGTTGCGGTGCACTGCGGAACACTCCAAGCAAAGCATAATGCCAAAGGGAACCGACGTCCACGTCGGGTTTTTGTTGGAGCAGTCAAAGCACGTTTGGTTTGCTGGGTTCTGCTTCAACCGGGCAAAGATGTTTTCCTGCTCTTCCTTGGTTGCAAATTCCTCCGACATGGTTGTATCAGGCGCTAGGATGGTGGTGCGTGTTTTTTTCGCTCGATCAAGGCTACTGGTGCGGTGGATGCAGGCCGCGGCTGGAAGCGTGAGACTATGTGGTAGGGTTCATCTAGGGTAGGTTCATCTAGCGTTTTCATCTAGCGTTTTCATCTAGCGTATTTCATCTAGCGTATTTCATCTAGCGTATTTCATTTAGCGTAGGTTCATTTAGCGTGAAGATGTCTGACGTCGGGGCACCCCGGACGCCTGTGATATCAAAGTTTAGGACGATCCTGGCTGGATCGCTACGTTAGCTTTCTCAGTGGAACGGCCTGGAGCCGCCACGGGCAAACTCAATCACCTTCCAGCCGTCGGTGACATCGCTGTCCATCTCCTCGGGGATCCTGGTGAACACCATGGCGTAGGTGCTCATCTGGATGTGGTCCTCCGTTCCGGCAGCCACCTCTCCCGTCTTGGCCTTTCTGTAGAGATGGATCTCTTGCGCACGGCACGACACCACCACCACCGGCACGTCGTTGGGCTGCAACATCTTGCATGTGACAATGTCCACGCCACGGATGTCCAAGATGCGTCCGTCCGAGAACAAGCCCTGCTGGATGAACTGCTTGTTGTTGGCCTGCCACACGTTGAATGGGGCCTCGCTGAGCCACTGCTTCAACACCTGGTCGTTGTTCTTGATGTATGCGTCCAACAACTCCGGCACAATGTAGTTGGTCAAGGTCTTGGTGAAGTCCGTGATTCTGAACGTGGGGTCCATCAATCTGAACTGCTTGACAACCTGTGCCTGCTCGGTCTCGGAGAAGAAGCCGGTCACCTTCTCGATGATAGTTCTCACCAACGAAATCAACCCGTTCTCGGACTCGTCCCATTTCTCCCTCAAGAGCACAATGTACCGGCCCACGGGGCTCTTCAACTTGAACTCCTCCCACTTTTCTCCGGCACTAGGGCCTGTGGCCTTGTGGCTGGTCGACACCAAAGCCCCGCCGGCCTCTTCGTTTTCCTTCACTGGCCGCCACGCGTTTTTGTCGCTCAATCTTCTCTCTAGCTCCTTCTTTCTCAACGCCTCCCTCTGCTCCTTGCTCAAGAAACCACCGTACGCGGTCGACGAGCCATCGTCGATGACGTTTCCGATGTCCTTGTAGACCTGTGTCTTGCGCACTGGCTCGAACGCCTTGTCGGCGACCTCGGCGCCGGTTCTCACGGTGTTTCGGACACCTTTGCCCACAGGCGACTCCCATGCCTTGGTGGCCGCCTCTCCCACTGCCTCGGCGGTCTTCTTGGCCACTTTTCCTGCGGCAGAGCTTCCTCTCTGAGCATTGTCGTAGGCTTCTTTGGCCCGCTTGAACGCTTCGCTCTCGGCCACTCTTCCGGTCTCATCCTGCAATGCCTTGATGTTTTCTTTGAGCTCGTTGGACTTCTTGACCTCGCTTTTGAAGGTCTGGAAGAAAACTTCCAAGGGCGACTTGCCTCTGTTCTCGTTGCACAATGCCTGGCTTGCGCTCAATAGCCTGGTCTGGCTGACGGCTATCTGGCTGGCGCCCACAGGACGGATTTGTCTGGCGCCCACAGGGCGTATTTGTCTGAGGGAGTGGCGCAACATGTTGGGGTTGGGCCGAGGAAATGTAGTTTCTGCGTGTGAGTTCGGTTCACGGTCACGCGGCTGCTTCCGTTGTTCTATCTATGTACAAGTTTGACGGAGGTCAAGGGGTGTTCGTCTTCACTGCAAAGAAATTTTTCGTGATATTTCGGTGCGACTTTTTTACCATGACTGCGAAAGTTGGAGCTGCATCGCGCACTGTGGACGCGGGCCGTCATCTCCGGCCCAAATACTTGGCCACACGGGCGACGCCAACGACTCCTAATCCCACCGCAGCCACGTACTGGACGACGTTCAAAATGCGGGCTTGGCGCCTCTCCATCTCGATCGCTTGCGAGTAGCGTATGTCCCCGCGGAAAGATATCATGGAATACAACGGGATCCACGAGAAAACCACGCCGTTGGCATACTTTCCGAGGAGGAAGTCCACCTTCTTGCGGAGCAAGTAGAGCGGACTGGTGACCTTGGTGGACATTTCGTAGTAGTTGTCCAAGGCCAACTTGCATATGGCCTGCAAGTCGTCGGCACGCTCCAGCGTGTAGCGGCCAAAAGCCTCTTGCACGGTGCTCTCGTCTATGAGCCTCATCAACACATGCACATCTTCGAAGCCGCAGTTCATTCCTTGGCCGTAGAAAGGAACCATGGAGTGCGCAGAGTCGCCAAGCAAGATTGCCCGGCAGTTGGGGCTGGCGTACGGAGCCACCGACACCTGCATCAACGAGCCTCTTGGCAGGTGCTCGAACGCGCGGGCCAAGGCGTCTTCGCCAATGAGCCCATATGCGTCAGGAAAGCTGCGGCGAAAGAACGCGAGAAACTCGCTTTTAGAGCCAAACGACTCGATGAGGCTCCAGGGGCTGAAGAACGTGGACGTGAACGACCCGTCCTGGTTGGCCAACGCTATGAGCATGTAGTCCTTCCGCGGCCATATGTGGAGATGGTTGGGGTCTATCGAGAACCTGTCGGGGCTGCTGGCGTCGGCACCCTCCACCGGCGGGATGGAGAGCTCCATATACTGCATGTCGATGTACTTCTGAGCAAAGTCCATCCTCATGCCCTTCTGCATCTGGTACCGAAACTGCGAGTGTGCGCCGTCTGCGCCGACAACGTAGTCAAAGTCTAGTCTCTTGGAGGCGCCGTTCTTGTCTGTGAACACAAGCACAGGCTTTACGTCGCCTTGGACGTTTTCCACTCCCGTGAGTTTGTGCTGGAAAAACACCTCTGTCGTGGTCTCCGCCAACTCCTCCAAAAGGCAGTTGTTCAAGAACTGGCGGTCTATGGAGTTAATGCTCTCGCCAAAGAGGCCGTACAACTGGGACTCTTGCTTCGTGCCCGTGGAGTCGTGGATCATGCGCCCCTTCATCGGGATCACATGCCGAAGCACCCGGCGTGCCATTTGGGGGTCCACGTACTCCAAGGCTCGGATTCCTCGGTCGCTGACGGCCAAGTTGATGGAACGTAAAGACTTGGCGGATGATTCTTGCCGCGGGTCCGCTCTCATGTCGAAGAGACTCACCTGAAACCCTTTCTTGGAGAGCGCCAATGCCGCAAGACATCCCACGAGTCCTGCACCGACTACGCCAACATGTTCCAGAGACATTTGATGTGGTAGTTATGATTCACTGGTGAGCGTGGTGCATCCACTGTGTCGGACTGCGCCATGTTGGCGAGCGCGATGCGCATAGGCGGCCGTTGAACAGTTCCACAGCCTAGTGGACACTGATTTGGACCAATGGCATGTCTATTAGTGAGTGAGGACGCCGCCTACAACAGCCTACAACAGCCTAAAGCATAAAACAGCCTAAAGCATAAATCAGCCTACAACAGAGCCGCTCAATATCAAAACCAAGAAACACTTGTACTTACGAGCATCCATGCTGACGGCGCACCATTGCAAATTAGCTCAGCCAACGATGCTGCCTCTTTTCTTCTGCCTCTCTCTCTTCTTCTCCACCCTTGCCCTTAGCTCCTCGAGCTGCGCCGAAAGTTCTGCATTGGCCGTGGAAATTTCGTGGTTGGCCTTGATTGTATTGGTGAGGTTCTCGTTCATGGTGAGCTGCGAGTACTTCTCCTCCAAGTCCCGCCTCCTTGCGGCAAGCATTTCCTTCTCCGCCCTTGAGTCCACGAGTCTCTTGTTATAGTCCTTAATATCCTGTTGGACCTCGCTGTGAATTCTTTCCAACGTAGCTATCTTGCTCCTCGTTTCGGCCAACTTTGCTTGGAGATCAAAGTTGGCTTCTTTTAGATTCGAGAGCTCATTATCATTCCCGGAGCAAAAGTTCGAGTTTGCCAACCTAAACTTGTTCTCGTATTTGATCACGGCAAAGTCCACCTGAGTTGAGCGCTCCACAGTTTCATGGTCGACACACTCCAAAAACTCCTTCGAGCTGAGGAACTTGTGGAGCTTGTCGCCCTCTAGGCTTAAAATGCTGGCTGATTGCTTATCGACCAACGCAATTGCAAGCCGGAGAAGGAAGTCAAACCCCTCGAAAACAACAAAGTCCAAGATTGTAAGGGCCAACGACTCCCCGCTAGATAGATTCAGAAACAAGTTGTAGCTGACGTTTTTGAAGATGCACACTGCGTCAACTTGGTGTTTCTCCAAGTGAGCAAAAACCAGCGGCACTAGATCCTCGAGCCCGCGAGTGGCTTTGAAGTAGTACTCCTCCCAAGGTTCGTTCTGGAATACTGCGTCGAGTTTGAAAAGCAATGCGAGTTCCTCCTGGGTGTTCAAGTGGGTGATGCGGTGCAAATGCAGCGAGATGCCGCCAATGAACTGGAGCTTGAAGCCGTTCAATAGCTGTGATGTCACGGACGAGCTCTCTTTTGCGCATACTTCGAACACCTGCACAACATCGGATTGCGCCGCCACAGAGTTCTTGCTCAAGCCCAAATCGTCGTAGCTGGTGGCCCTCGTTTTCCTCAACAAGCTTTGGTAGTTCTTGGGATCCAAGATAGATTTCACATTCAATACCTTGAGATAGACCACCGCGCGGATCTTCTCTGGCACGCCTTTGAGCACTCGTTGCTCGAATATCGACAAGTCCTGGCCCCGGATGTACATGTTGCTGTAATTGGTGGCCACCTCCACCCAAAACTCCTCCAGAGGAGCCCAATTCTCTTCCCCAGCTAACAGCTCTGCTAGCTTAGCTTTGACGTCGACCTTTAGGTTAGCCAAAGCGCCAGCCGGAGTAGCCATTTCTAGCGACTCGTACAACTCGCCCTGTCTGAAGATGAGTATAAGGGACATCGGGGACTCCATGTTGTATGTGGGAAGGATCAGAGAAGTCGTTCGCGCAGGTAGAGCCGGCGGGATTCTTGGTGGCGGAGGCGGAGGGGAATTCGCCTTGGATTGGGGTGGGGAGGAGAGCTCCTCTGAGCTCCCAGTCTCTGGAGCTTGTGATTTGGGTGGAACTGGGGGAGGCGCGTCTGTGGCACTCATAGGATATGGCAGTGGATAGTAAGCTTTCTGAATGACCGCTTGGGTGGCCGGTGTTAATTGCGGTGCTGCTTGGTGTCTATAGTGTTCCCGTGTGCTATAGTGCAGAAATTCGGGTGGGTAGGCGATGCGTTACTAGGTGCTAGAAACGTTCTGGGTGTTGACATGTGTTCGCGTGCACACACGATGTGCGACTAGAATGGGTGCCTTCTAGCCTTCGCAGAGAGCTCTAGGCGTCGCCTTTTGGGTGACTTTGGCAACGCAGCCTTCCAATTCTTCTCCCTTACCACGTAGCTGGTGTCCTCGCCAATGGCCACAACTGCGGTGCCCTCTATATCGCCGTGAGTTGTCGTCGAGGGGTTCCTTTCATTAGCACTTTGGGTGCGAATTTCACCTCCGGAGACCTCCAGAAGTATTTCCACGTCGTCGTCCACAACCTCTATATCGCTGATACTCTCATTAAAAACGTCTCTCACTCTGCTGACAGAGTGAAGCGTGTTCGATAGTTTCGAAGGTGAAGGCTCCTCGGCCTGCTTCATGAAGATCCTTGTGGCCTCTGGCGTGCTGCCTAGTGCGGATGCTCTTTTGGATACAGCGCCCAACTCGTCCTCGGAGATTCTTAGGTCCCCAACACTGCGGTTCAATTCTCCTCCGCTATCTTCCGACTCTTCAATCACAAATGGCTCGTCCATGGGTGCCGCCGGCTCCTGTAAGAGTTCTTTGAACGATGCCTCCAATGCTTTGTACTCCCGGAGTGTTTTTGAGGCGTTGTACTTCTTGACAAACTCTTGGATCTGATTTTGTTTCTGCTCGTTGTATTGCTTGTTGTGATTTAAAAATACCCCATTCAAAAAACTGATGGTATGAGCAGTGAGATGTAGCTTGGTGCAGAGTTTGCGTATCTGAGGATGTTCCACAACCATGATATCTAAGCTCCCCACGGGGTCTTTCTTGATCGGTAGTACTACTTCTTTTTCTAGGATTCGAGGATCTAGCGTCCGAGTCGGGGCCTTGACAGGCTCCTCGCTCTCAGCTGTGGAACTTTTGGCCGGCGTAGTGGACATCTCTGATTCATGTGATGCATGCGGCATCAGCACTGACACTTTCGCATTGCTCTCTGCTGAGCCATTGTTTTTCACCAGATTGTGTTTTGTTGTGGCATTTCTCTCTGTCGGGTCGTAGTTTGTTGTGGCGTTTTTCTCTATCTGAACATAGTGTGGGGCAACTTTCTCTATCTGATCATAGTGTGAGGTAATTTTCTCTATCAGATCATAGCGTGTGGCAATCGTTTCCATCAGATCATAGTGAGTTGGGGCATTTTTCAGATCATAGTGAGTTGGGGCATTTTTCAGATCATAGTGAGTTGGGGCATTTTTCAGATCATATGTTGTGGTGTTTTTCTCTGTCACATCGTGACCTGTTGAGTCAGAACCATATGTCAGTTCACGGACTGTCAAGTCAATATTGTTTGTTGGCTCAGCTTGTGGTAAGCTATTATTCTCTGTCAGCTCATATTTTGTCGAGCCCATGTCGTCAGTTGTCAGAGTCTTTTTCTTCTCAGGGGACTCAGCAACAATCTCTGGCTTTAGTGGAAGCTGTGTCGCATTTGCTAGTATGGAGCTTCCGATGCTCTCAGCCTCCTCCGTCTTGTCTTCAGATCCTTCGTTCACCGGATTCGATGTTTGGTAAGATATCTCTTCGATATCGTCCTCGCTCTGTGCATCATCGCGTTCGTCACTTCTCTGCTCGTGGTCTTGCTTGGAATGTAGCTCGAGAAGAGTCGCTATCAACTTCTGCCGCATGTCACTTCTCTCGGATGACTTGAAATAGGAGCGCATTGCAGACTTGGAGTGCTTCCTCCACACGCTTTCGCAGTTCACCGGATCCGAGAGCCATTTCTGTAAGTTGTAGATAACATGAATGCCACAATCATTGAAATTCCGTTGCCTCGGCACACCTACGGAATTGAACTTAATCAACTCGGTGGGGATGTCCACGCCATGCTTCTCCCAACAGTAATTTTTGATGACCGTTTTCAACGGAGTAGAGATGTTTGTGTGGGGTTGTCTGAGTGAGTCGATGACGTTCACCTCCACGATGGCCTTCTTCTTCTTGGGCTCGCCGGGGACTTCCTGCGAGGAATCTGGCTCTTGCAGTTCGGCGTGCGCTAGAAGCTTGGGCAAGTTCTTGATCACGGCACAGTACCAATGCAAGTTTTCGTTTATAGGTATGATCACCGAGTTGTAGCTCATGAGATCTATCTTCATGAGCCATCTCCGCACGTTCTCGTAGTAGGACGTGGATTCTTGGCCTTCGACCTTGGAAAAAACCTTGGTGAAGAAAAATGAGTTGAACGCGTAGACGTCGTTCTCCTTGACTGCTTTTAGTTCGTGGACTGCATGATCCATATTGTATGCAATGAAAAAGTCAATCAAGGTGTCGTTGATCCAGTCGTTGTTGTACAATGTTTTGAAGTCATTGTACGATATAATGAACTTCTTCCCGTTGCGCAAGGCATACTTGAGCGGAGGCTCGAAGCTGGCTGGTACTTCGCGTATCACGGGCTCTGCGTCGTTGTCTTTTAACACCTCAAAGTCGTCCGCGGCATCGTCGTCAATTTCGCTGTACAAGACTCTTTCGGGATTCGCCTTCGAGACGGACCGTGTCTGGCGTGTCATCTGGAACACCTTGCGTGTGGCTGGGCTTGCAATGTCGGGTAGCTTGGAAGACACATCATCGGAGACCGTCTCACTCAAGTCTGAGGACAAGTTTGTGATCTTTTGCGAGTCTGGCTCGCCTTTTTCGGGCCCCAAGCTGTATTCTATGATCCGCTCTGATGACCTGTGGGAATTATCTCTCTTTTCTATCTCCTCCTGGAGTCTCTCGTCGATTTTGGCAGGCTCCAAGGACATTGGAGCTGCCTCTATCCAGTCAGGCATCTTTGTGGTGAGGAAGTCGCAAAGGAAGCTGTCCTGCTGGAAGAATTTCGCCAAGATGTAGCCGCCGTTCCTACTTAGTATGAAGAGGGCACTCAACTTATCGTCGCCAAAGTACGCGTACTTGATGGAGCGCTTCGAGAGGACCATCTTGTTGATGAACACTCTGTTTTTTGTAAAGTATAGATAATCCGAATTGGGTGAAGCCAGGAGCATCAAGTCCTGCCCGCGGGACGGGATCTCTGTGCCGTTGAAGTTGACAGATCGCATGCTTATGGTGAAAGTGGGGTCGTCCGCCAAGCCACTTTCATGGATGGAAATGGAGGTGAAGCAACATGTCTTGATGTCCCTGCTCCGGATTTTCTCATCGATATCCAAGGGATCAGTGATGTAGCAAGCTCCGTAGTTGACGGTGTTTATGGTGGGGATGGATATTTTATGCACAGGCTTGTTTAGTAGATTACGCGGCACCACGCCCGAAGGTCGCAGTTTCCTTAAAGACGGGAAGTCTTTGCGAAGCGACATTAGGGATGCACGTTGGGAGATGGTGGTGGCGGGCGTTGAAGACGGGGTGGATGACTGGGAGCTGATGATCTGTGGTCTCACGATAGCCCGCTGATACTGCAGGAAGGCACTTCACCTCTGATGGTAGGGTCCCAGCAAGACGCGTTTTCGGGCGAAAGGGGCTTTAAGAAGGGAGTTACAGGGGTCTGGGTTTTCGCCTGTGTTCGGCTTTTGTTATTTTTATTTTTGTAGATGCTGTACGTGGGTGCATTCGACAGGTTCCGGCAGAACTGAGGGAAAACCGAAAGAGCGAGTGCACTCAGTAGCACCGCACTGAACACGAGCATGATACTAAGCACTGGGTCACTGGGTCACTGGGTCACTGGATCACTGACCAGCACAGACCAGCACAAAATATGCCAAGCAGGAACTCCCATTCCCACCCCCCAGAAGCGGGCTCTGGTCACTAAACCCATATCACCAGCTCGTAATACGCCGGGCCACATGTGGTCACGTGCACGACACTCGAAGAGAGCGTGAGGCCCGTTCACGTTCGCCGGCAGCCATTGCATCTTCGAACTTGCATCTCCCTGAATGTTGAGAACCTTGACTCGCGCCACTACACCCGTCCTTGCCTTTGGGGCTGGGTTTGCCCTCTTTCCTGCGGAGTGGAGGAAAAGTAACTGGGGCCCCCGTCCCAGCTACACCATCAACGATGAGGCCCTCAGGAAGATCGAACTGTCGGAATTGTACCGGCGTCTAGACAGCGACCCGGCCCAAACCAAGCGCCGCTCCAGCGACACTTTCCCCGTGCATCACCGGCACAACTACGTGCTACTGGGCCTTTTGTACGGAGAGAATCTCTTAGAGATCGACCCCGTCTCGTTCACCAACGAGGATACCGGGGAGTACACGGCCTTCTTTCACTTTGGCGGCTCGCTCCTCGACTCCGATGGAAACATACACAATGGCGTCACGGCCACGATTCTCGACGAGGGTCTCTGCTCGTGTGGCTTTGCACGCCTCCCCTCCAAGAAGGGCGTCACGGCCAACCTCTCCATAGACTTCTTGAACCAAGCACCCCCAAACTCCACACTTGTCTTGAAGGCCAAAGTCCTCAGTCTCAAGGGCCGCAAGGTAACCATCGAGGGGAACTTGAGTACGATGGGCCCGGGCGGCGAGCCCAGCTTGGAAGTTGCCAAAGCCACGTGCGTGTTGGTGGAGCCAAAATGGTTCAAGTATCTCACATGGCTACATATCGGATAACGCCGCCATCTGCCGCAGCCAGCAGCAGCAACCACGAAAATGAAGCTGCCAGCAAGCGACTGACAGTAGCATGCGCCGCTGAATCGTTACGCTTCTTGTTGAATCGTTACGCTCCTTGTTGAATCGTTACGCTCCTTGCTGAATCGTTACGCTTTTCTGCCGCATCGGGCAATTGGATCAGCCGAGGCACAGCGATATTTGGGACATGCGGCCGGCGTGGTACCGGTCCAAACATTAGGCCTCATGTGCAAGCCCGAGCCATCTCGCCGCCCAATCCATCTGGCCGCCCGATCTGTGCGTTGAACTAAACGTACACTCATTGATAGTCTGACCAAGGGCAGATTACCATCACCGCTAACGGCACATCAGGCTATAATAACTTGCAGGCTAGTCGATCTCAATAACCGACGGGCAGATGAATTATTGCAGGGAATATTACTACAAGTGGTTATTAGTGAAACATTCTCGGCTGGCTGTGCGACCTTCATGCCGCAGTCAGCGTTTTACTAAAGAATCGTGTCCTCATTTCTTTACGCATTTATGTCTCACTTGCTATGACGTCTGCGTTTCAAAGCAACTAGGTCGATCGTGTTCTCCACCGGTAGCTTACACTTCTCTGCAGGCCGTACGTTTCAGGGGAAAGTGGGCGCGCTGCTGCAGATCTGGGTTGCTGGGTTGCTAGCTATGCACTGTGGGGCATAGCAATGATGTGGCGCGTACTGCACAATGGCCGCTCCGAGGATGACCCCAGCTGCAATAGCAACTATGTATGTGATTGATTCCTCGGCCCTGGGCTATATAAGGGTGGCTAGGACCGCTCTAAAATCTTCTCATCAGAAAAACAATTAACAATGAGTGACACCGGACGTAAAGACATCAGCGACAAAATCGCCTCTGCCGTGAAGCCAGACAGCCAAAAGGGCTCCGTCGAGTTGGCCAAGGACAAGGTTACCGACACCGTTGACAACGCTGTTGGAGACAACTCGAGAAGCGGTGACAAGTCTTTCTTGCAACAAGCTTCTGACGCTGTGTTTGGTGAGAAGAAGTAACCATCTCCGATTGCTATATAGCCAATAAAAGACGACAGAATACAATAAAGACGATAAAATACAATAAAGACCATTAAATTAGACGATCGTTAAGGCGATCAATACGTGATCAAATACGTAGACATTTTAGTCTGCCATTAGTAATGGACCATCTATTGAGAGGCGGTGTCTCCAACAGAGTACTCGCGCATCTGCTAGTCGCGCTCACGCGTCGCGTACTGAAAATCACTAACTTCTAACCAAACACCCTATCATTATGCCAAACCCAGCAGAACAGGCGTACCTTGATCTATGCGAGCGAATCATCAACGAAGGCGAATTCCGTCCCGACAGAACAGGGACGGGAACAAAGTCGTTGTTCGCCCCGCCACAACTAAGATTTGACTTGTCCAACGACTCATTCCCCTTGCTCACCACCAAGAGGGTGTTTTCCAAGGCAATCATCCACGAGCTTCTCTGGTTCGTGGAGGGATGCACCGACGCAAACAAACTCTCGGAAAAAGGCGTCAAAATCTGGGAGGGCAATGGCTCCAGAGAGTATTTGGACAAATTAGGGCTTCAACATCGCAGAGTGGGCGATTTGGGGCCCGTGTATGGATTCCAATGGCGCCATTTCGGGGCAGAGTACAAGACCTGTGATGACAATTACGACGGCCAGGGCTTTGACCAGCTCCAGGACGTGATTCACAAGTTGAAGACCAACCCGTACGACCGGCGCATTATCATGAGCGCATGGAACCCCCCGGACTTTGCTAAGATGGCGTTGCCTCCGTGCCACGTGTTCTGCCAGTTTTATGTGAGCTTCCCCGAGGGAAAACGGCCCAAGTTGTCTTGCCTTCTTTACCAGCGATCATGTGACATGGGTTTGGGCGTGCCGTTTAACATCGCCTCGTACGCTTTGTTGACAAAAATGATCGCCCATGTAGTCGGCATGGATTGCGGGGAGTTCATCCACACTTTGGGTGATGCCCATGTGTATTTGGACCATATCGATGCCCTCAAGACTCAAATCGAGCGCGAGCCCAAGGCCTTCCCAACACTCATCATACGCGAGTCCAGAAAGGCCGAAATCAACTCCATCGATGATTTCAGGTTCGAGGACTTTGAGATCGGTGGGTATGAACCACACGGCTCCATCAAAATGAAAATGAGTGTTTAGGGTTTCCGTGAGATCATCACCTGTGACAGCATGGACCTACGCCCCTCTCTCCCGTTTCAAGGGCTTGCTTTTCAACAACTCGGACTTGTCAACAAAGTCAAAGATCCCGTCTGAGAAGTCCTTTCCTGTCTTTTTATGGACATTACTAGACACCGTGGAAAGCGGCTTCCGGTCATTTTTGGCGACCCTTCTCTCGGCAGATTTCTCATCGCGAGACTCATCATTCTCATTCTTGACCTCAATCTTCACACTGCGTGACGGCTGCAATTTCAGATCCCGGAATGTCCGTACCCTCGTGTCCAACGCCCTTCTTTTTGCAAAGTATTCTAGGGGATCCGTGTCGGAGTTGTTGGGGCTTTGCACTGCTCTCTTTGCTGCTCTTGAAGAATCAACACTGTCTAGTATGTTCTCAAGGCTTTCTGCCCTGACGAGACCCTTGCTTGATGATCTGTCTATTGAAGACTTGTCGTCGATAATCGCTAAATCTGCGAATGTTGTACTCGACTCGTCAGACAGCTCTCTCATGGTGTTTGGCGTGCTCTCTGCGCGAACATTGAAGCTGAGGTCTAGCGCTTGAGGCGCTTCACTCGACGCCTTGGGTGTTCCTGCCTTTGAAATGTCCAGGGCCGAGCCGGAAGACTCGATGGGCAACTTCAGTGTGTTGGGGGTGGAGGTGGAGACGACACCACTGAGATTTTCGAACGATCTTTTGTCGTTCTGTACGGGCTCTTCCCCAGGTGTCTGTATGTATCTAAGCACCTGGCTGTGGTTGCTTTCCAACATCGAGACAAGTTTGTCGACTCTAAAGCCCAGAAAGCTTTGTTTCTGGTCGAGCTCGTGTTTGAGGCTGGTGATTTGTAGCTCCAAGTCCTCGATCACGCCTAGGAGCTCTGTGTTTTTCATGGCTAACTCTGAATTTCGCATGGCTAGTGTTCGATTCTGGCTCGCATACTTGGCGCTCTCTTGTTGAGCTGAGCCCTGTTGATTTGATTCGGGCTGGTTGGCGTCTGGTTGATTCGAGTCGCTAGGCTCTGCCCCTGCGCTCACACTTGAGATGACTTCAGGCCCGTGTTCAGGCGCACTTGCGGAAACGCATCTTTTTGAATGCTCCACGCTTAGAGTTGGTCTTTTCTCCTTGGCCTGAAAGTGTTGCAGCCCTATAGACAATCTGGCCATGGTGTACTACTTGTGTTTATCCAGAGAAATGTTGATAAATATCTGTCCTGCACACCACGCGCTTTCGCGCGGCTTATGGATAAAGCCAAAACATTAGCTCCACTCTTTCTGCTCTAGCTGTCGCCAAAATGAAACCCAGTCTACAGCTGAAGATCAGTGCCAAGTCTGAAGAGCTCAAAAACCTCCAGGATATCCAGATATCCACAGGCCAAATTGCCGACCAGCTCGAACTCATTGGCCAAAAGCTTGACCTAATGACTGATGGGGCGGAGAGCGTGGCTCTCATTCTCTCCAACTGGAAGAACGTCGTCAATTCCATTTCACTAGCGTCTTTGGGGCTCCTCAAGTATTCGAGTGGAGAACAAGAGCAGGCGAATCCATTACCAGAGACCTTGGTTAGAATGAACTTGCATCAGGAGGCCAAAGAGGGTTCTGAAGAGGATACTTGAGATCATTGAACCTTCCTACTAATTTCATTAAGGAGCAATTCCTCGTTGAACCTTCCTACTAATTTCATTAAGGAGCAATTCCTCGTTGAACCTTCCTACTAATTTCAATAAGGAGCAATTCCTCATTGATAAAGTCCTTGTCAAGTTTATACACATTGATGGCTAACTGCTCATCGAACTTTAAACTCCGTTTTCAAGAATTGAGCGGATCCAGTCGCCGACATTGTAGTGAAGGATGAGCTCCTGAACGTGTCCATCGATTTCGCCAGCGGTTTCTGTGACATCCTTGGCATTCTTCAAGAGCTCTTTGAGGGGTTCCAAAACATCGCTACCTCTCAAGGTCTGCAATGTTTTGTACATTACAGTTTCCTTGACTCTGTACTTGGTCACGTCGTCTGTGTGGTCACTGGTTGAAGTGATCAGCTTCCAGTCGTCGATGCAGAGGAGCTTCTTCCATATCGAAGTGGCCTCGGTCTTCCTCTGGATTTCATGTTTCGTCAGTGCTGCCACAGTCAAAGCATCAGAGAATACATCCTCAAACTGACCCTTTGGGGACATGCTGGTTAACAATGTGATGAGTTGGTCTTTGGGAAGAGGCCGCTGGTCCACGAAATTTTCGAAAAAGGGTTTGATGTCCTGCTCGATCTTAGCAGATCCCAATGCTTTGTTGCTGAAGTTCTCCATGAAATAGGGCAAGGTGACCAAAGCCTCGTGGTCTTTCATGTAATGCAACACGGCCTGGTGGAGCTTGTTTTGGATTCTTATGGCAATAAGATTTTGCTCAGCCTCTCTGGCGTACTCCTCGAGAACATCCAGCTTCATGCCATCTGACTGGCCGATGTTTGCTGCCACTGCTGCTAGTTTAGCCACAGAGTAGTTGAACTCTCGGTTCTCTTGGCTGTCGATATCCTTGCTGATGGACGATTGAAGCAACACCTGGGCTGTTTTCTCGAAATCGTCATTAAGCAAGTAGTGGATCCACGAAATCTTGCTCGACTTTTTCTGGTTCTTCTGAAAGTATGTTTCAAGAAACAGCTTGTGAGGTTTGAGATCCACGAGGAGCCTTTGCGGTTTATCCCGCGATAAAATAAAGTCAAACAACTTAGAAGCAAAGTCATACCCATACTGGTTCATGTAGTAAGTTATCCTGTCTTGGATGTACTCCGGGGAAGTCTGCTCTCTCTCTTTCTCGAGTATGAATGCAACCGACAGGAAGTCATAGTATTCCTCCGCAAGTAAGAGGGCCTCTTTTGAAAGGCCTCTCTTTAAGAGCGCATCAACCCAACTAGGTTTTCTCCTGCGGTACCACTTGACCGTGCTTTCGAGTTTGTCGTCATAAGTATATTGCTGGTAATTGATCACTTTGCACACGCCCAAGTACAATGCGGCTGTCAACTGGAGCAATTGAGTACGGTCCTCCGGGGTGGTGAGGATCTTGAACTCGTCAGTGGGGGTGCAGAAAAAGTCGGAGTACATCTCCTCCGCAACAACTATCAAATTGGAGTCTTGGATCCACAATTTTCTGCGACTATTTTCTGAGTCCGGCTCGAGATATCTCTTCTCGACTAGGTACACAGAGTCATGCAAAGTCTTTACTAGAAGGTCAATCATGACCTTAGACGAAGTGCCCGCATCCCTGAGGCTCTCTAAGACTTGCACCCACACTGTGAGGACTTCCTTGGCACCTTGGCTGAAAAACGAGCGGATCAAGTCCTTTGAATCGCACTTCTTGGCGAAGTCTGTTTTTAGGATCGCTTCTTTAAGTATGTGTTTCAAAGCTGTACCGGATTCGGTATCAAAGTAGTCCCACAAGCTAAAAGAAACTTCTAATTTTTCTAATGCCTCAGCAATGAGCGGCATTGCATCCAATCTGTAGATTTCGAAATTGCGTTGCGTGTACGCAATCAACTCCTTCAAGAGCTTGATTCTGACACTTAGCGAATCCCGGGTGCTGGGAAAGAGCGACGGGAGATGCGGAGACGAAGAATCCAAGATGCTGGTGATAACTCCTCTTATTGCAGTTAGCACGACGTCTTTGCTTGGTACCGCCTCGGGAATGTCAAAGTTTACCAAAGCAGAGTCGCTGTAGTGGATTGCTTGCTGGATGCGAGACACAAGTAGAGATACTGCATCTGTTGGATCGAAATCTTCACCTGTGACTATGTCGGGGTCACCGTTGAACCGCTCGATTCTCACCACGCCGTATTCAGAAGTGATGAACACGAGCGCTGCATTGTTGCCATCGACCTTGTCTTCGTAGCCACTGCCAATGATGTTCAAGGAAGATTTGAAGTTTATGACATCCTGCCATTTGGGTTCGTGGTAAGCGAAGCTAGTTGCTGCGGATGTGCTGAGGCTGGTGTTTAAGTCCGTCAAAATCACCGAGTTTTCGACCACAACAAAAGCCGATTTGCCTGGCTTTGGAACAAACAACTTGGGTTTGGCCAGCGCATAGTTCAACAGTGGCTTGCCGGGTTTAGGGAGATTATGAGACCCCAATACCAACACGCCCGTATCGTTGATTCTCATCGTCACAAGAAAAAAGTTTCTCTCATCGCTATCAGTCATAGAGCTCTGAACACCAACCAATGCAATGAACAAGTCATCATCATGAGTCTCTTGCATTGGCAATGGCCAAAGGTCGTAGAATTTGAGGTCATAAACCGTGCCTGGAATCAGAGCATCGATACTGTTGTCCAAGAATGATGCCAAGCGGTACAGCAAGCTTCTCTTGTGGTTTATGAAAGGAGCCCCGGTGGATGATGACTGGTATAGGTACTTTTTGAGTGTACCTGAGGCATCCTGCACTAATATTTCCTGACAGGTGCCATGGTTTGTGATCTTACCTGATTTGATGGAGACAATATCATCCGAGAACAGATGACCACTGGGCCCGGCAAGCCAGCCGGAGAAAATCATGGACGACTTGGAGGGCTGAGTGAGCTCCAAAGTCGATAGGTTGGGCACGCCCTTGGAGTCTCTCAACGAGATCAAAACAACCCGTCTCCACGAGGTGGCTACCACTATGCCGGCCGGCTCAACGTTCTCTGCGAGAGTGATGTACTCGCCTTGGCTAACCAGCATCTGGATGACGGTTTCAATGAGCGTGCTTTTTATTATTCCCAACGCAGGAGCGTGTTGGACGCTCTCGTAAAATCTGACCTGCCCGGTAATGGCGTCAATAACGGCCAACCCGGGGTCTAACATCGTTCCCGGAGCAGGTGGCGTGAGTATTGCCAACTGCATATGATCCTCCAGGCCTTTCTCGATAGGAAATTCAAAGGTAAGTGGTGTCTCGTCTGTAGAGTCATAGGGCCAAACGTTGATGGCTTTCTCGCTTATGATCAATGCACACTTAGTGGTGTTGTCGGTATACCCGTTCAAAAAGTCAGCACTGTGGTTTTCTTCAATGCTCTGGATATCAATGTCTCTGAGAATCGGCGGCAACGAGGGAAGTCGAGAAACACAGTACTTGTCATTCTTAGTCAACTCGACACCGAAGTTCACTCCCGGGGGAGTGAGGGTTGCCGAGCGCTCATCGGCGGAATCGTCCAAAAAGCTCCGTTTGGAAGACTGGGGGGTGGCGGAGCGAGAGGCCTCGAACTTCCTGGCCTTGAAAACTGACATGTTTGGCTGTTGACGCTGTACGTTAGAACAGGAAGAGATCTCGCAGTCGCTGGGTTATGTGCAGGACTCGTAGTAAAAACCATAGCCAACCTGTACTCTGTCCTGCTACTTCTGGTCCGCAACGCGGAGCTCTGCTGTTTGTTCTCTTACTCTATTGACCCTTGCTCTATACACTGGCTTACTGAGCTTGTCCGGCTCACTCAACTATCCGGCTTACTCTGTTCTCTGCCTCTTGGCGTCAGACTCCTCTATCTCGTAGTCCTCCCCATCGAACTCTGCCTCGTCAACCTGGTCGTACTTGGCCTTCAAACCCTTCATCTTTCTGGTCTGCATCTTGCTCAAGTCCTGGTCGCCCACGTGAATCTTGGCCACCTTATCACCCATGAAGTCAGTGGTGATGTTCTTCTGCACCTTGGGTTGCAACTGCTTGGGCTTGCTCAAAGCGTCCTTCTCCACCTCTGGTGCGGGTGTGACTCTCCTGCCGATCTTGAAATCAAACCGAGGTCCTATCTCGTCGACTTCGACCCTGGGGATTTTCTGACCGCTTTTGAATGTTTTTAACTTGTAGACTCTGAAATGCAACAATGGGAGCGTGGTGGAGTTGGCATCCTCAATGTCCCCCACAGACAAGGAGATAATGTACTGCAACCCAGCCACGTCCTGCAAGTTGGTGTCGTCACCCCGGTAGAAGTCCATAAAGTATGACTTGATCTGGGCGAAGACTGGATGACTGTCGAATGCTGGGCCGTTGAAAGTGAACATTGGTTTCAAGCCCACCGGGAATGTGATTTTTTTAAAGTCTGTGAGCAATTTGGGGTCTTTTTGTATGGACAATTCAATCATGTCGTAGACCTTGTGATTGAAAAAGCGGGAGAAAATCAACGTGTTGGGTCTTTTCTTGTTGTGGCTGGAGAAGACCATTAGCGAGGTGTCGTTCTTTTCCGAGAAGAACTCCAAGCCCGAGGCGTCTTCGAATGGCCTCATGTCGTTTTTCTTGGAGAAATTCTTGGCATGGGGTTTTTTAAGGGCCATCAAGTCCATCATAGCATCGTGCAAGAATTTGTTGCCGGTGGCACCCTGGACGAAAAGAGCATCCTTGGTGTTTTCCACTAGCTTGGCCTCTTTCTTGGCCATGGCTCTTTTCGAGCGTGCATTCTTGGGCGTTCTGAATGTTAGTAACTCTGTAGAAGGGGTTGCAGTCGAGCGCTACATACACTGTTCTGATCATGTCTTGTGAGTAACTAGTTGATGCTCATCGCTATGTACGAGAGAAAAAAATATGGCCGCAGGCCTGCAGGGGCCGGGCCAAAAAAGGTCGTACCCGGATTCGAACCGGGGTTGTTCGGATCAAAACCGAAAGTGATAACCACTACACTATACAACCATTTCCGAAAAGGTTTTTTTGCCACATTATTGCGAAGAGGCTGATACCTAGGCCTACCGTCTGCTCTGCTTCAATGCCTCCAAAATTGCCCATTGTTTTCCTCCCTACTTTGCGCGTTAATTACTGCACGAAAACTGCATTCGCACCGTCGCTGTGTCTGCATCATTGCATGCACAATACAGCCGTATCTCTCGTAGTTCTCAGTCAGGGACGAAAAAAGTCCGCGCTTGTTTTGAAATGCGCTTTAACCATGCTACCGCGATATCCAGACAATGGGCCCAAAATTCAAAAGAAACACATTGTGGTAGTTACATACAGTGGGCCAAATTTTGGCAACGTGGGATTTTGCTCTTGAGTTAAACTCTAATCAACCCCACGTCTAAGTACAGTCTCTGCCTTTGTAAGCCATGGAACGTCCCATTTCTGCCTTCCACTGGTGCGAGATACGCCCAATTTGGGCATAGTATGACCCGCGGACTGCCAGATTGTTCATGCAAGGTGAGCTCATCAGCATGGGATGTATACAGAGTTAAACCCTGAACAATGGCATCAGAGGTCCGCCCAATGCCTCGAAACTGCCAAAGCTGACAAATAGAGGCCGGCGGTCGCTTTTCGGCTTTCTCAATTCCACACCTCGTAGGTTGGCGTATCCGGGCTGATAAGCGTGCTTTTTTTCCTCCATCGCATCCACATCCGTGTAGGGAGCGATACACACTAAGCCACCCTTTGCTTCTTTCCTCTTCACTGACTGCACCACACTCAAAGCAAGCCATACGCCCACGAACATTCCAGGCACAAGACCTGCTTAAGTACTTCCCAACCTGCCTCAGTTTTCTTCCCATCACATACTGGTGAGCTGGCCTTTATCGGAGTCACAGTCACTGCACATTTGCATCGCCACCTTTGTTGCCCATCAACGACAGCTTGATCGCTCACTTCTGGTGATCTCTGGACTGCTTCTCAGTTCCACTCAGTTTGTGAAGGAGCGCTAAAATGGGCAGAAACGCCGTATCATACGTGTGCCAAAGCCCGCCTCCCGAAACCTTCTCTCGCCCTGCAAGCGGCTCAAATAGCCCCAAAATCTCCAAAGCACCTTCTTTTCATAAACAGCGCTCGTCCTCCATCAACTCGGTGGGTTCCACCCATCTGACTCACCAACGAAGCATGTCGATTGTGAGCTTAGAGTCCCCTCGCAACTCGATTGTTTCCACGGACGATTTCCCCATAAAGCCCACTCGAAACAACAGCAACTCCAGTTTATCGTCCATGAACGCTCTCATCAGCTCCGCTGCAGTTTCCCCCATTGATCTGCCTAGGGACTCGTCTTTCTTGGGGAAGCTTCCGAAGATACGGCCGAAAACACTCGAAAACTTGGGAAAAAATGCCTGCGCCATTGTTTCCGATGACGAGTTCTCGGAACTGGAGCAGACAATCAGGTCTTTGCGCTGGCGAAGAAGCTCCGGCGAGCGGCCACCCGGCTTGACCGCAAGTCTCAAAAGAGACTTCTACTTCAAGTATGACTCCTCCAAGCATAGAAACTCAATTCATCCGTCTCAAGGCTCCCCCAGTGTTCAGCAAAAATTTTCGGAAGACGTCGTGCCGTCCCCGCTATCTATATGTGAGGACTGTGCACCGTCACAAGAGCAGCTGGCTCTTTTATATATAGGGGACGATCAATCTGCCTCGAAACAGCTTCCACCCTCGGCTAGTGTCAGCAAAAAAAACAAAACCTCAAATATGTCTCACTCGATGATCTTGAAGAAGAAGCTTCTCTTTTCAAAAGACATCCAGTTTGAATTGCCTTCTGGGCAACTGCCTGGGCCTCGACCAACAACTTCTCATTCCGAGCCCGTGGCTAGTCCCACCCATACTCCATCCGAGTTATTTGCATCTTCTCATCATAGCATATTTTCCCTGATCAGAAACCCTCATTCGAACGTGACTGATGATCATTTCTTGCATGTGAGGCCGCCATCGCCTGTAAACCAACCATTTTCCAATGCGCCTCATGAGTTGACCCTTCGTCAGCAAAACAAGTTGATCAGTGATCTCAATCGTAAGTGGAACAAGTCGCTATTTCACTCGAAATCGTCTGACTTTTCTCTTGCCATGACTCACACTAGTGACTCAAAGACGAGTAGTCACGGCCGGCCAAAGAAACGGGCACGGTCGGAGCTGGTTTCTAGTACAGACAGCTTGACTACAAACATCACTTAGCATTACTCTTTCAATAGATTTCTTATCTCCCATGTTTTTGTAATTATGTTATGTAATGCGAACCTCAAAGCAACACCTCGTCATCTTTATGTAATTCTAATTCCCCGAAGAATGGCAATTTTAATAATTGACCGGCTGACAACCTCTTGCTAGGATCCATGCTAAAACATCCGTGTAACAACTTGAACAAGTTCTTCACATCGTTGTACTCCTCCAAATCCTTCTTAAATTCGTCGTATGCCGTGTCTGTCACCTCCTCTGATGTATCAAGAACTGGCTTTATGAGTGTATTGCTTTTGGTGTCAAGGAATTTAATGGTGTCATGGATGACACTATCCTCCAGTAAACACCCATTCTCTTTTTCATGCTCAAGCACCGTGCACAAGAACTTAATGAGATCACCGTTAAAAGAAGACGTCTGAGCTTTGGGTGCATTCACTTCAAGACCACACCCATGTAGTTCTGCACACTTTTGAAGCTTCTCCATCCCGAATAATAAAATGAGCTCCATCATCGCATCAATGTCATCAGGCGAGTTAAATAGTGGAAACTTCCTTGCGAATAATGATAAGCCAATGACTCCCGCAGACCATATATCAATCATCGTCGACTGATTAGTGCATTTGAACAAAACTTCCGGAGCCCTGAATCCCCTTGTTCCTGCCCTGTTTGCTCGCCTGGGTGGTCTTTGGTCTACTTTTGGATATGCAGCCTTAATATTGAGCCTTTTGGAATAGGTCTTGCTGATGGATGAACGGTCCTTCAGTAGGCAGGGGCATGAGTTTGTGGATCTTGAAGGCGACACCAGAGTCATTTTCTCGGCTAGCCCGAAGTCCACCAACACTCCTTTCCGTTTGAACGGATCGTACAAAAAGTTTGTAGGTTTAAGGTCTCTATGCATAATCCCTTTGCTGTGTACAAAATCAAGGCCCTGAAGCAATTCCCACATGTACTTCTTGATGCCCTTGACAGGTAAGTCTCGGTAGAAGTCCCGGAAATCAGAGTGTTGGTAGTATGGTAATATGGCAAGCACCTGATCTTGATGGCGCAAAATGTCAAGAAGAGGTGCCACATGGGAGTTGCCGCTCAACATGAACAACAAATTAAGCTCGTTGTGAATTCTGTTGGGTGAAGATGTCACATAAATCTGCTTCAAAGCAACCAAGGGATTCTTTTTTTTAGACTTCAGGCTCTTGGACGCTACAGACTTCTGGAGTGGCGGCGATTTCCACAATTGCGAGCCCAATAAGACAGACCCATCTACGGCTTCAGCCTTGTACACTGTAGAGAACGTGCCCTCCCCAATTTTGTCAAGCAAGCGATACCTCTCAGCTAGAACAGGAAAGCACTCCTCTAGTTTGTGCATATCCTCTAATACTTCGAGGGCAACGTCGTCATCATCCCCATCCTCGACGCGTTGGGAGTCGCTTTGGTGGCCACTTTCTGACATGATAGGAGTGTTGTGTGAGCTCAAAGTCGCAGTGGCTAGTTCACTTCGGGCATTTTTATTTGCATCTTCGGACACTTTGACTGTGTCGTTTGGTGTTTCTGAGGTGATGTGGTCGTCTGTGTGGTTAGCCTTCTTCTTGAACACGCGTAGATTTTGGTTTTTGATGAACTTTGCTTCTGCAATATCAGGGGGTCCCGTAGCCAACGCGTCTTCCCCTTTGAACAGAGTCTCCTTGCGGTTGATTTTGGAGGGCTGTTCGTAGAACGGATCATCCATGTAGCTAGGGCGTTTGCGTGTAAGCAGATGATCTCGAGGAGGAGGGCATGCTAAATCCTTCAGGGTCGCCAGCAGAGCATTTTCGTCTGTGGGAAACGTTCTTCCTCTGAGTTTTTTGAACGTAGGGCCTATGGTATCCATCACAGGGAAGATATCGGACGGGATGTGTAGGGGCGAACGGGTACTAACGTGCAAGAAAAGTGCGTGTTTTGGTTGCACGTACGCCTCTATGCATGCGCTGCAAGAATATTGCAAGTGGACACTAAAAACAAACAGCTCAACAAACATGCGTAGCTAGCAGAAATATGATCTCCGGGACATCTAGATGCCCATCTGCACAGTTAAAAAACTGGGCAGCTCTGTTTGCATGGTGACGGATAAGATGCCTGGCACCGCGCTCAATACTTTAACGCCCTGAGGATCAACACCAGCCAAAGCCACACCATTGGACCAATGTCAACCAGACACACAGTACCACCCCTTGGCAACGTTCAAAATGCTGTGTTTAATTGCTGGCGTACTTGTCCTAATCTGATTTTCTCTCCTGTCCCCAGCTTTTTGGATTTTATAGTCCATAGTAAATGAGCATATTCACTTCGAATACTCAGCGTCCTTCCACTCAGAGTTGTCGGTTCTTATACACATTGTTTCGAGGCTGTTTTGGGATTTTTAGTGAAATTTGAAGATTTTCATGAATTCGTCGAGGCCCGCAGTATTTGTGATTGCATTGACTGCCCTGGCCCAAACACTCAGCTACGCACATAGCAAGCACTCAAATTGCACATCCCTCGCTTCCCGTAGTCTTGTGATCAATAGCTGGACAAACTGGCCCTAAAGCAGAGTTTGCAGCTACTTGTTAACGCAGCTTTGCCCTAAGCTGCCAATATGCACACCCGAAGCAGTGCGAAGAAAAAATTGTCGAAGACACTTTGAGTCCCACCCAATGTTTTCGGCAAAGGTGGTGAGGGCCAGTCCCAAGCTGGCGGTTCTGCTCCAGAGTATAAGAACGGCTAAGAGGAAACCAGCTTACCCTAGATATAGGGCAGAAGAGGCGCCTCTTAGCCACCCAAAGAAAGACCACTCCGGGTTCTTCAGAAGACACATGAAAGCATGGCTCGGCCCCAAAAATATAAAGGGTGAGTACTACCGCAACAAGTACTACTACCCCAGCCAGAATAACCAGCCCGTATACATAGTGGCAGATGGCAAATCCGTGGTCAAGCCAGGACAAGACTCGTTCTCTATGGCTGAACGCGGTATCGATCCCTCGTTAAACCCGTTTCCTCACAACCCCAGCTGCAAAACCGCTTCCATTCTCTCCAGCGACTTGAAACAGAAGATTTATTCGGAGGTGGTGGAGAAGAATGCATTGGCTCAAGAGGTAGCTCATAGGTACGGCATCAAACTATCTAGAGTGGAGGCCGTCGTCAGACTACAACAAGTGGAGAACAAGTGGAGAGAAAACGTATGTATACAGGCTTGATGCTGTGATGAGTTTATTGATTAGTCTTGAAGACAACTACATGGTTACAATTGCAAATTACTGAGGCATCATCAAATGTACCAACAAATACTAACATCTGCAGGGCTTAATGGATAAAGACTTGGACAAGTTTTCCGGCGTCATGAACAGGATGTTTCCGCTCTTCGAGCCGTCCAAGAATGCAGACAATTTGACGGAAATCCCCACGCCCCACAAAACATTGCACCAACGATTTTTGACGATTTCCGAGGCTGAACCTTTCGGGCCAATCGACGCCGCCCAGATCTTTGACCTAGAACCAGCGCAGAAGACCCTAGACAACTTGAGTGAAGTCAAGCACAATGGTGACGAGAAGGTAGAGGTCAAGAAGGTTCTTGTCGGCCAACAGAGACAAGGTGACAAGGCACAATTCAACTTCACTATGGCCACATCTGGAAATGTGGGTTTCCGCTACGGTGCCTCGAGAAGAGACAGAAAGAAGAACAGAGCAGTCAGCTTCGACAAGCTTGGCCGCATGGTCTACACTGTCTAAACCTTGTATATAATGTAGGTGCTATGTGTATCTCACTGAAGAATCGATAACGATAACTGGGACACGGATCACTTTAACAAAAAGAGTGCCTTCCTTGCTAACCTTAAATTCATATGGAGACTACTTCCTGTAAAATGGCTTCCGGTAGTCTCATATCGCGTCGCGATCTGGTTTTTCCACGCATGGCTTTTTTTTCGAGCCTCTGACACGTCCAGCACCCAAACACTAGACCGAGCACCGCCAACTCAGCACATCATGCTTTCTCGCTATATTGGGCTATTAACCATCATTCAGACAATTTTGGCGTCAGCATTAACGTTTAGTTTGCCCGCTAAGGAGTCGTCCTGCTTCTACATCTTGACTGAGAATGCAAACACACAGGTCTCCTTTTACTTCGCCGTGCAACTAGGAGGATCCTTCGATGTGGACTACTCCGTGAAAGATCCCCTTGGCAATGTTTTGGTGTCCAAGACCAAGGAAAGGCAAGGCGACATGGTTATCACCGCCAAGCACATTGGAGAGTACGAGTTCTGCTTCTCCAACGAAATGTCCACGTTCGCGGACAAGGTGATCGACTTCGAAATCAAGTTCGACGGCGATCCATCGAGCCAGTTCCGGGCCGCCATGCCAGATCAACCAAACTCCAAACCCATTGCCCATGTGGAGTCCATGAAAAAGATTGCTGAGTCGATCGATGTTCAGTTGGAAGAGCTCAAGAGGTCGTTGCACTACTACAAGACCCGTAACAATAGAAACCAGGCCACAGTGCGCTCCACGGAGTCGAGAATATACTACTTCTCCATCTTGGAGGTTTGCTTGATGGTGGGGATGGCCGCTTTGCAGATTGCGGTTGTGCAGTTATTCTTCAAGGGCTCGAGAAAACAACTTGTTTAAATAGAAGCAATATCATCACTTTCGAAAGAACAGGAATCAAATACATTTCTACAATGCCTCGTTGTTAATGCTATTTCTAATGTACATGGTCGATTGCCTTATTGTCCGATAGGGCAGTTTCTCAAGTAATCGACCTTGTTCTTCAACACGCGGACAGACTTGAGGAAGATCTCGGCCGGGGGCATGGCACCTGTAGACTCAACGTTGAAGATGAAGTGATTTCTCTTTCTGCCGAGCTTGACCTTGCCGTTGAATTCTTCGTGCCTCAAGACTTCTCTTGAAACAGTGTCCTTTCTGGCGTCTGCCACATAGGCCTCCTCGTTCTCGTTTATGCCGATCACTCCTGTAGGAAAGCACTTCTGGAACCTCTTTGCTTGTGTACCGACAATGGGTTCCTTGATATCTATCACAGGCATTAACCTGTAGGAGGCTGTGGATACGGGGGTGAACTTGGCGTGATCGGAGCCGATTCCCAAGATGCAGTGTGCTCTCAAGGAAATCTCCTGGCCCGGTCTCAATTTAGCAAGCAAGATATCCGGATCACAGGGCTGTACTTTATTTGACTTGAAGAGCTCTGCCTGGCGGCCTTGGGCCTCGAATTTAAGGTCCCCTGCGTAAACACTCGAGTGTCTATAGAGCACTTTGGGGTCAGTTTCGTTCTCTCCCGCATGTGGGTTCTTGGTGCACGTCACATCAAGCGACATGACGATGGTGTTGCTGTCGTTGTAACGCTCCTTTTCGTCCACAGAGGGGTCCACCCACACCAAGGCGTCTGGGTCAACATTCAATGGAATGAGACCTATTCTGTGAGCCAACACCTCATCTTGGATCACCGAGGTGTTGTTAAAAACATAGACTGTTTCTGCTGCTACAGAAGGCACCTCGGCAAGCATGATTCTTCTGAAGGCATTGGCGATGGAAGTATCTATGTTGATGAGGTCGAAGTTGGCGGTTCTACCTGCGATGTATGAGATGTTTATGTCAAAAGAATTCTTGAATGTCTCGAGATCCCAGGAGTTGTCTTCGCTAGAATGGCCGGGGAAGTCCGTGGATGACGTGTTGGTCACACGGTTGTATTCTATGTTCACGATGTCTGACATTGGAGGCTCTCCGAAGATGCTTTTCTGCGTGCCATATCGAGCTCTTTTTTTTTCGCATCCCATCGGTTGGTGCACGGGTTTCAGTTGAGAAGACGAGAGCTGTCTAAGCTAGCTCAGTGCACTTGAATGCGCTGGGGCGGTCTGTAGTAGAGTTTATTCTAGTTGTTTCTGTTCGTTGCGCCTGGCTGAGTCTGTTGAAGTTGGTCGACAAGACCATCAACAAGCCGCAGTCTTTACCTCTAGGGTTGGGCTCACGGTTCGTGTAACAGGATCGCCCGGTCAACTAGAGCTCTGACCGAGGCTCATCCCAGTCAACCTTGTGGCCAGCAGATGTCCAGTTTCATGCTCCCAGCCGTTACACGAGGATTTGGTTAATCGACCTCTGTCTGGCAATGTCCTCCGGCACTTCCACGTGAGCAGCATCTTCACGCTGCTGTTTCCACACAGTAGTTACCCTCTCCCAAATGTCCAACGTGAGAAGGGAGACGTCTCCGTTGTAGCCGTCAGAAAGAATGTCCAGACGCACTACGCCATCCAACGATTCGTTTACCTCGTATAAGAGCGACAGCAACACACTCAGGTCGTCGGTGGCACACATAAGGCAGAAGTACGTTATTTGTAGCATGAACAATATAATGTCGTATAGGACAAGCTCCCCTGTACTTCTCACTGGAGCCTCGCCTATGAACTGTAGACTGAAGTAGCCATGGAGCCATTGGTCTGCCCCTGAGGCCAGATTCGTGTTAAGATGATAGATGAATGAGCCTCCATTGATGGCCACCACCCACCCTAGAAGAAAAACCGAATACAGATGCTTTGTCTTGTCATCTATGATGACGCCAGGCACATTCGCCATGAATGGGTTGGAGAGGAAGAAGTTCAACAACACTTTCGGACAAAGGAGCAAAAGAGAAAAGTCCTTGAGATATAGTAGGCCAACAATGGTTATTGATAATGTTCCCATGAGTGTACGTACGTTGGCCAAGAAGTGTTTCTTTTGCTTATAGAGCAGGGTGGCATTGTTCGTAATGGTCTGCTCGACTGTGGGGTATTCCTGGGAAGTAGAAGCGGGCATGCAGCGTCTAGAAATATGTACACGTGTATTTGATACTGCAGAAAGGTGCTAGTGTCCTATTGATGTAGTGTGGTGGTGGGGCGTGTGATATAGTTCTAGTGCATACTTACGAAGGGTTCGCGCTACTACTGCTCTGGGTTTCGCAGTCAAAGTCTATCATGCAATTAGTCTAATTACTTCTTGGACTCGATACTCTTGATCATATCTCCACCCAAAAGCTGGATTTGGTTCATCATGTCCTGCTTGTCCACCACCACCTCATCTCCTTCGCCCGTAGGCTTCACGTCTATACCCAAACTCACCCGGAACTTCTTCTTAGAGAGCGCAGAGGGAACAAACACCCCGCAAATAATGTTTTCGCCGGAGCTCCAAATAACAGGACACTTTCTCATCGAGAATATGATAGCCTCACCAAACCTCTGGTTGAGCATGTTAAGCAATTCCTGATGGAGGTCACTCTTTGATGTGACATCTGCTGGAAATGCCGTATGGATATTGCTCAAGTTCTTGAAACCTGTCTCTTTAGCAACTCCACATGCCTTGGTGTGGTCACCGCCCTTTATCTTGATCACGAAGTCGAAGTCATTGAGTGCAGGTGTGAACAACAAGTCTAAAGTGTTGTCGCTGATTCCCTGCTCGCGGCACACTTGCATGGCGGCACGGGCCAACGCGGTTAACCGACTGGCAATGGGGAGTGTAAGGGTATTAGACCACAAGATCCCTGATGGGTCATCCCGGCTACCCACGAAGAACTGGGTCTTGAATGCAGAAGGGTCATTCTTTCTTATTTTCTCAAAATTGCTCTGAATGACCTGGTATGCCAGTACCGATAACTTTTCCGAGAGCTTGGTGTCTATTTCATCCACCTCGCCATCTGAACGCTTGACTAGGTCCAAGATCAACGGCTCGTCTTTCCAATTCCACGACGCGAGGAAATTAAGAATCTGAAGGAAGCCCTTGCACACAGAGTTTGGAACTGAAAAAGGGGCTGGGTCCACAAACGGTTTCAATGCGATCAACTCCACGAGCTCGTCAGTGAAATGAGTTAAGAAGGTGTGCGCATCGAGCCATTGCTTGAAAAGTCTGACCGTTGGTGAATAGTACACATAGTTGCTTGACAAAATGCCAATGCTCCGTGTGTGCTTGACGGAGCCCATGTACTTTTGATAGAATTTGTAGTACACGCCTTGGGCCACGGACTTGTGGGCCTCCGAATTGGCAACTGCCCTCAAATATAGCTTTTCATCCTTTTCCGCAAGGACCCGAAGGCGAAATCCAAACCCTTCTGGAGTCAAAACGTTTAACAAGGATATCGCATGGTTAAATGGGATGGATGTGTCTTTCAGGATGAACGTCCTGTAGCCATCCTCTTTATTCAACAGATCACTGATCTTCAATAAAAATGCGGTTTTAGTCTTCTCGATAGCAATGATCTCATCTGGCCATCTGGATGAGGTTTCGAATTGCAACACAACGTCGCTCCAGAAGTCAGGGTTTCCAGTTGCGAAAGGTACGGGCTTCAAAATGGTGGAGCCCCTGAGCGAAGCGGACGCAGGCATCAACGATTTGATGCTTAACGGCAACTCAATAGAGGACATGACTCTGCTCAAATTGTCGAACGACGATTTCACCATTGCGAAATTAGCGGTGGACACTATGCTGTTCAGACCAGATGGAGTAATTGCTGGTATGGGGGCTCTTGCGTTGAATGCCTCGGCAAAGGATTTCAAATCCGATGGTTTGAACGGATGGAGATGGAGCTCCAAGATATACCTGATGATCTGCGTGACAAGTGGTTCGTTGCGCTCGATTGCCCAAACCACACAGTGTTGAATCGTGCCGTCTTTGAATTTTCTCAAAGAGGATTTAGATCCCCAGAACGATCTGAATTTAGCCACCTTCTCATCCTCGGTATCGCTGGGGCCCTTTGTCACGAGCCTTTCGCTTTCGTCGGGGTTGAGCTGAATTCCTATGGTATAAGTGTTGCTAGTTGGCGATGCAGGTCTCCTCTTGGCGAGGCTAAACGAGCCTGGGACCTTTTGACTCGAGATCACCACACTGGTGACCCTGTCACCCAAAGCCATCTTCAAGATTGAGTGTAGTCTATGTTTCACGTAGTTCTCGTTGGTGATAAAGGTGATCTTCTCCAAGGGTCCGAAAGAACTCTGCACCTCGTCCGACACCTGGATCTCGTAGAATAAGTCATATTTGAGGAACTCCAGGGTCGCCTTCTGCAACAAGATGCTGTCAAAACGATCAAACACATTATCATTTAATAGAGCGAGCGTGCTGATGGCGTTGAGGCGCAACTCCTGGTATGACGACTTGGTCATTTTCCATAGTAGGTTCAACTTCACTATCTTATCGAAAATGGTAGGAGTATTGAAGCCTGCGTCTGGGATGTATTTTGCCGAAGCACCCTCACCTATCTGGCTGGTAAATGACAAGTAACCCGTTGTCAAGTCCATGGTTGCTAGGTACTTCACTGCACCTTTGAACAATTGATAGGACGAGAAGCCGTGGAGCAAGATCTTGTTTCCGCTGGTCCCCCCTCCACTCAAAAGGGCACCCAAGAGAATGGCGAATTCAAAGTGGCCAAACCCTCCTTTGCTAACGCTTGACCCTAGGCCGCGTTGTTGCAACCATAATCGTCCCAAAGAACACGCATCTTTGAACGAGCTAGCAGCCTTCTTGTTGGCAAACAAAAACTTCAAGTAGTAATCGTATGTTGAGATTGACAACACTGAAGAGTTGTAGTAGGGTGTGGGCGGAAGCTGGGATTCCTCAGATTGCACCCGGATACAGTTTTTATCTGGCAAAAGCTTCTTTGCATCAAAGATGCCGAATGGAAAAGCGGCAAGCAAGTTGATGGTGAACTTTGTCTTGTAGAAGGTCAAGTCCTCGTCGTTATCCGTTTTAATGCTCTCAAGTTGAAGCACCGGGCACAAAACGTCCTCATTCAAGTAAATCCAGGAAATCTTAACCGGAAGCCCGTTTTTCTTCGTGATAGACAGAAGGCGATCAGCCAAGAACGCAAGATAGAAGCTCCTTTTGTACAATGCTCTGTTGTTCAAGTAGTCTTTGGGATGAAACAACTCCTTCGGCATAGTCAAGGAAATATCAATTGACAGGCCTGTTGCTTGGGCAATGCCGGTCTTCAATCCGAAAGAACCGACGAGGGAAACATCCTCAGGCGCCAAGTATGCAAATGTGTAGTTTGCCTTTGTCGGTTTGGGCTCTGGGAAGGGAATTGCCACTTTTTTTGAGTTGATTTTCTTCTCAGCCTCCTCGAGGGTCAACTCCTCTGTGTCTGGAACCATCAGAATACAGTCGTGGAGACGGTGGAGCACTTTCTCGATTTTGCCGATGTGAACATCCTTGATTTTGATTTCGCTCACAAGTTCGTCGATTTGGAGCTTGAAGATATTGGATTTAAACAACTCGGCGGTTTCCCGGGCAATCTGAACCTCCTGTGCCGTTAGCTGTTTCCTTTGTTTCTTGGTGGGGCGGCCATGGATTTGAATGGCGTCCTTCTTGGGCTCCTCTGCTGCCTCGCCGTTCTCTTCCGCTTCCTCATTCGCCGAGGCCTCATCCCAAGAAGCCGCATCTTCTGGGCTCATTCCAGACTCGGTGGCGGCATGCACCTCCTCCAAACTCCGTTTACCCATGGTGGAACTCGGGGACAATTAGGAAGAAATTAGGTCGGATGGTGTTCGTCTTTTTTCCACGATGAGTACGGTGCGAAAAAACCAGAAGAGCATGAGGCGCACGTGACCCGCGTTCCATGGCAGGGCTCCCGTACACGCGGGCCGCTTCTCCACGGCTCACCGGCTCTTGAGACAGCACTGGTATGGCGTACTATTCCGACCAGGTGGGGTATCCACCCACAGATAAGAGTTTATGGCGCTTGCGCACCACTGAGTTGGGCCGCATGACTTGGCACTACTTGACTGCGGAGGAGGCTGAGCTAGAGTCTCAGACCAACACCACCAAGTATCTCTTGAAAATGGCCGATTTTCGGGCCCCCGAAGAAGAGGAGTTTGAAAGTGCCTACGACGCAGCCAAAAAAGGGACCGAGTTTTTGGGCCACATTCAAGAAGAGTGTGGCATGTTTGCCTACCAGTACAAGGGGCCCATGTTCATGACCGTGGGATATGTGTTTGCGTCTTATTTCACGAAAACGCCCATTCAAGAAGCCAAGAAACACGAAATGATCCGTTACATCATCAACACTGCACACCCCGTGGATGGTGGGTGGGGTTTACACTCGGTAGACAAGTCCACGTGTTTCGGAACTACGATTAATTACGTATTGTTGCGGATTTTGGGTGTGCCAAAAGACCATCCCGTGTGCGTCAAGGCCAGAAAAACACTTCTTATGTTAGGCGGTGCCATGGGTAATCCCCACTGGGGAAAGGCATGGCTCTCGCTCTTGAACTTGTACGGTTGGGAGGGGGTGAACCCTGCGCCTCCAGAGTTGTGGATGCTCCCATACTCTGTGCCAATCCATCCCGGCAGATGGTGGGTGCACACGAGAGCCATCTATCTTCCATTGGCCTACTTGAGTGCCAACCGAAGCACGTGCGCACTTGATCCGCTTTTGCAGGAGATTCGGTCGGAGATCTATTTGGCCCGCCAACTACCGTACGAATCCATTGATTTCTCAAAGGAGAGAAACACAGTTTGTGGAGTCGACTTGTACTACCCACACACAAGAACATTGGATGCGTTGAATTGGTGTGTTGTGCAGTACGAGAAGTACGTGCGCCCAAAATGGCTCTTGAAGAAAGCTAATAAGACCGTGTACGATTTGATCAAGAAGGAATGCAAAAATACTGATTACTTATGCATCGCGCCAGTGAGCTTCGCTTTCAATATGATCGTGACTTATTTAGAGGAGGGCCCTGACTCCTACGCATTCAAAAAATTTTTGTCAAAAAAAGACGATGTGGTTTTCCACGGACCACAAGGTTTGACTGTCATGGGCACCAATGGTGTGCAGGTTTGGGACGTTGCATTCTTGTGCCAATACTTAATAGGTGCTGGCATGTCTGCGCACGAGAAGTACCACGATATGATATTGAAGGGATACTGGTTCCTCAGAAGATCGCAATTCACTGATGAGTGCGAAGAAGGCTCCTACCGAGACAAGCGTAAAGGGGCATGGCCATTCAGCACAAAGACCCAGGGCTACACCGTCAGCGACTGCACTGCAGAAGCCCTCAAGGCCATCATCATGGTGGAAAACGATGAGCATTTACAAGGCAAGATACAGAACAAGATCGATCGGCAGAACTTGGAGGATGCTGTGGACCGCATTTTGTTCATTCAGAACAAAGGTTCATACGAATACGGGTCCTTCTCGGCATACGAGAAGATCCGTGCGTCTCCGCTCTTGGAGTTTATTTCTCCGGCCGAAGTCTTTAACCAGATCATGGTGGAGTACCCGTATGTGGAGTGTACAGACTCTTCCGTGTTTGGCTTGCTCTACTTCTCCAAGTACTACCCTGACTACAAGCCAGAAGAGATCCTGCACTCCATAGATATTGCCATTGCATACATTGAAAAGGCCCAGAACTCATTTGACGGCTCTTGGTATGGCTCCTGGGGGGTGTGCTACACCTACGCGGCTATGTTTGCTGTGGAAGCTTTGGAGTCTGTGGGAAAGGTATACGAGACCTCTGTTCACGTCAAGAAAGGACTCGACTTTTTGATCAGCAAGCAAGAGAACGATGGTGGGTGGAGTGAGTCCATGAAGGCGTGCGAGACTCACACATACATTCCCACGGAACAGTCACTTCTCGTTCAGACTTCGTGGGCGGTGATTGCGCTCATATTGGGCAATTATCCTGACAGAAAGCCGATCGACAAAGCAATAAGATTGATCATGGATCGCCAAACCAAGAGAGGGGAGTGGTTTTTCGAGGACGTGGAGGGTGTCTTCAACCACAGTTGCGCCATCGAGTATCCGAGCTACAAATTCTTTTTTTCAATCAAAGCCCTCGGTCTCTACGCAGCACGATACGGCCAGGACGCTCGGCCCGAATCAGTATAGGAGGTGACAAAGAATAAGATGTTGTGCATCGGCATTCCAAATATGCATTGCGCTTGTTTGTGCGGTAGGATTGTCGTTTGGTGCACTACGCGGGCTATGCCCTTGTTCACCCTGGCAATTGATATTGCCGCTTTGCAGCGGACTGATGAATTCTCCTGAATGAAAAACTACATGTTGGACTCTTATTTCATGCAAGTTTTGTTAGGGGAAGAAGCCATTGATCCTAGTGTACCGGGTCCAATAAACCCCTGGTAGAGGGCCAGCAGGACCTGTTACTTGCTCTTATCTGATTTCCGGGATTCCATTGACAAGGCTGCATGCGTCAGCACGCATTTTTAATGCATGTGCGACCGCACTCGGGTTTGGCAGCATGTCTATATGCACTACTGCACTTTCAAATCCCGAGATACAAATACGCCGCTGCCCACCCTGCCTTCCATCCAGATTATCATACAATGGCTCACTACTCTGAAAAAGATTCCTACTTATCCGACGAAACCACTTCAAACTCGTCACAAGCTTCTCTTGGCTCTGCAACACCCAATTTGTGCAGGCATCATGGGAGAGATGGTGACGAGTACAGGGATTTCCCATCTCATGAACACCGCTTCCACTCGCGTGAGCACATGCACACACCACCCCCACCGCCTCACGACACTCATCATCCACGCGAGTTTCACCATGCTGGTGACTTTTACCATCCACATGGGTTTCCTCCACCGCCTCCTCCTGGCTATCCCCCACACATGATGGACGTACATCCTAAAGACCCATTCTACGATGTATTTGAACCCAGAAAACCCAAAAGAAGCTATTTGCGCAAAGCGATTGTCGGATGCTTGGTTTGTCTTGCCGGTGCAATGGTGTTCACTATGGGCAGAGGTTTCGAAATGCACAGGATTAACGCTGTTCTCGATGAAAATGAAGAGTGTGTTGAGTGGTCGCCATTCGCGTTTAGTAGAAGCGAGTGGACTTGGTGGCCTGGTCCTGGCAGTGAGTTCGACAGACACCATGGCGCACCCAAAGACCTTGGGTTCATGGAAAATGGTGAGTTCATTGAGCACAAAGAGCGTGGCCGCCGTCCACCTGGCTTCATGGATGCTCATATGAAGGACTGTGAGAATGAACATGGGGAAACTAAGCTCAGACGCCACAGCAACAAGCATCGCGGCAGACGCCCAAGACCTGTATCTCTGGAAAATCAGACTGACAATCAGTCTGACTACGAAGCTGCTCTGGAAGATAAGGATACGTAGAAAGCATGGAGAAAGAATGAGGCTTGAGGGAATGCCAGATGAAGAAGTGTGCTCCTACAAACCATGCTTTTCTTCGGCTGTAATTGTTCGAAGTTCCGTATATTTTGATTTGATTTTAATCTGTTCAAACAGCGAACACAAAGTAGCTCTCATAGGTATTGGCACATTAATGAGCAGTCTCATTTTCAGCTAGCAGTGAGCTGAAAACCGCGTAGGATTCTACTTGCATGGGTTGTGCACAAAGACTTCACCAGCCATCCCGTGTCAAAAAGGAGCCTCCTAGCTATCTAGTGGCAAAAAAGACTCCACTAGCTATCTTGTGGCAAAAAATGATGCCTTCAGCCAGATTCGAACTGACGATCTCCTCATTACTAGTGAGGTGCCTTACCAACTTGGCCATAAAGGCGCTTAACTATGAAGGA
>NKZR01001180.1:0-21656 GCA_002370795.1 Metschnikowia sp. 03-147.1 | reverse complement strand
ACAGAGGATCTCTACGTGAACTTGGAGGACCTTGATGAGGATGAGTACACTTTCGAGGGAGACGAGGGAAAGTTCCCAGAGAAAGAGCCAAAAGATGATCTGTGGGTGGATTACGATGACTTTGATGTTGAATTTGGCGTTGGAGGAAAAGACGAAAAGTCCCCTGAAAACCCACCAAAAGATGATCTGTGGGTGGATTACGATGACTTTGATGTGGAATTTGGCGTGGCACGTTAACTAGTACTTTAAGACAGGCTGAGCACTACCCATTAGATAAAGACATGAAGATAGATCCAGTCCTCGCTGGAGATATTGATACTCGTGGTGAAGCGCTCGGTGAGGACTTGAGTGAGTGCTTCGCAGAGAATACACCAAGTGGTGACCCAAATACTCTGATTGGATCTCCCCTGTATAGCTTCAATATATGTTCCCTCGTCTGGTAAGCAAGTAGTAATCAACCTTAAAGCTGGATATACAGTGCTCAGAAATGCCTCTCCATATGGATATGGTCGTAATAGCGGTGCTGATATTGGCATCATGGAAGCATCACTGCCCAAGGTAACGCCAATGGATATCGTTGCCATGTGGATGTACCACCCGCAAAAAGTATTGTTGGCTGAAGTTATGCTGCAAAGGCCATAACACGGGCGACTGTGCGCAAGTCAAAACAGGAGGGGACAAGAGAAGAGAAGTTTTCCTCAAAAGCCTTGGTTAAATAGCAGTTGAAGTGCCACTTGGTAACAATGCAGAAGGTTTCAATGTAACCGAAATATTACTGACTAATTCACAAAGTCTTTGGTCATTATCGGAGAGCAGAATGCGCTTGCGTCTTCAAGGCACAGATCCAATAGGGGCAACAACAAGAAGTAGCAATCCAAGCACTAGAGCAGCTGATAAATCAGAGCTATGGGACTATCAAACAATAGAATGCACTAGATCTCCAAGAGTCAATAAAAGTATCGTAATATCAAGTAGTAAAGCTCAGGCGTTCGGATGCCATGAATGAAGCCCAATCGAAAAGGGAGATTCGACTTTCTGTTGCTGTGACTCATAACCTGTTGAAGTGAACACTTCGTGTCCAAGTTAAACTCCATAATTTTCTGTAGTTACTGAGAACAATTGGTGGATCTGGTAGAGGGGGGCATCATTTTCAACCCTATAAGTAAAGTTGATTAGTTATAAACAGGTGCGGCAGCCCCTCATTTTATATTGCAGTGGACCTTCACCCTTTTCTTACCACGTATGGTAGGGTGTGTATACACCCATTGCCACAGCTCAATCTGTAGTTCAAAGTATCTCTTTAAACCTCCCTCTGAGGTTTATCTCCCATTTTACCCAGCTCCCTTTAAATAGTAAAGGAAGTCTTCGTTGAGGGTTTCGTCAATATATCAGCAACGTTATTGACCCTTCAGCGAGACCTTACACTCAATGCAACGCGGTGTTACCAAGACAGACTTATGACGTTATTATCCTGTAGCAGTTTCTTTTATCAAGCAGTCTCCGGAAATTCAGACGTCTTGCCAACTGATGTTTTGCACCCATTGGACCAACCCTTATCTGTATGCCGGATATGCGTGTGGAGGCGTGGGAGAAACACCTTAAACAGCGGTCGTGGGGCTTATACACACCACCCGCATAATCGTCTATAAGATTTGAGTAACATGTGACTCTACCTGGCCCGGCTCTCTTGTCATCTTCTAAAGCCTATAGGCCTTGACAAAAAGTTGGGTCGGTGTTCTCAACTGGTCTGGGGAAAATTGTGTGGATGTATCAGGAACAATTAATGTGAACAATTTTCAACATCGGTTGAAATGTATAAATTGTAAATTCCATCGCAAAAGCTGGGTCAATGTAAACATTATCAATTACAAGAGTACGGTTGTCTTTACTATCCGTTTTTTAAGTTAAAAATTTATTGAGACAGGCAAACTGGTACGATGAATGATACACTACCTATTAGTCGTATGGCAATTTGAGCTACTTCGGAAAGAATTTGGTAAAGCACCGCACATCCCTTCAAACCACATTGTGAGTCTGCTGCCTTCTCTCGTCCTGGTCTTCAATACTACCTTCACTTTCTAGTCTGCTTGGTATCTAAAACTTCATCAATACCAGGCTTACTGGAACTGTAAATGAGATGACTGACTACATGTACCTGCACTGGTGGTTTCAAACTTTGAAACATGATCTGGGTAAAATTCAAATTTCTGAGACAGGCATCCATAGTGCCTTGGCAAATCCGGGACTAGTGTCGGTTCACCTGCGTTTCACATGTACGAAGACAGAATGTCAAATACTCTAGATCGAATGTTAGTTGAGGTGATGGCTATGTCGGGATTGGTCAGGAGGCATAAAAGACAACTAGTCTTTGTGCATTGTATTGCAATGGCGCTCTGCCTGATTGTGATATGGTCTGGTCGGGATGGTATCCTGGTCTGCGTCACGTAGTGTCTATGCTTCTTTACTACAAGTCAACTAGCAGCTCAACTATTGGAATGGCGAGCTGTCGTCGCCTTTGGCTCCTGATTCCGAGACGGGCCACATGATAGTGATTTCTAATTCGTGCAAGCTCATTAGCGGTCAGCGTTTGGCAGGTATTCGATTCTGGCAGTTGCAATCGTATCAGAAGCTCCCAACCATTTTGTTTACTGGAGCTGCTCTATGGGTCGTAGTGCCGGCCGGCTAGCTTTCCAGTCAGTATGGCCCTGAACTTCTAAGAGTTCAGGAGAAGACACATGGGCATGAAAAACAACTGATGTAGTGATGTGGTATGTCACCGCAATAGCACAGCTCCTGTCTTGAATGGTCCTGCTAATCAATACAATTATCCTGCAGTTTCTTGCTGTAGGTTGCACCTAGGACAAATACACCAAGTAGATGTTCAAGAAAGTAATAATCACCCATGTAAGTATTGCCACAGAATTAAGAAAAGGTCCATTTTCAAAGGTTGTTTTCCGCAACTCCTCACCCTCTGGGTTGGGCCCTTCCGAGATCAAAGGCGATGTTTCCGTGGCACGGTCACTCTTATAGTACACCGTCATGTATTTCTTGCTCGACGTGAAGTATATCAATGGAGCGGTGACAATAGGAAGAATGAAGCTCAAGATGACCTGTGATAGGTTCATGATTCTGGGCACCCCTTCTCGGCCAAGGACACTGATGAAAACCACGACCGGCACAATGGCAAGAACTCTGGTCACAAGGCGCCGGAGCCATGGCCGAATCGTCCAGTTGACAAAGCCTTCCGATATGATCTGACCCGCCATAGTACAGACGATTCCCGCGGACTGGCCAGAAAACAACATTGACAAGGCAAAAATAAGCCCTGCCGTGGGCGAGATGTAGTGGGACAACATCTCGTATATCGTGAGCAAGTCTGCATCCTCTGCATCAGGCTTTCCGTACAACGTACACCCAGCCACAATGAGCACCGCAGAATTCACGAACACCGCCACGACAAAGAGCGAGAAGATGAGCTCCACGTACGAGTAGCTCAAGCAATGCTTTATAGCAGCATAGGTGGGCTTGTACTTGGATGCAAGGCTCGTCCCGTCGGACAAGGACTTGAACAAGTTGTAGGTGCGAGGAAGAGGGTCTGGGGGAGCAGCCCCGGTTTCGGAGCCCTCGTCCTCAGACACATTGCCGTGGGCAACATCGTAATCCTTGAGTCGAGAGTGCACGATCGACGAGCCAAGAAACAACGAATGCGGCATCACTGTGCTACCAACAATGCCGCAACTCAAAAATAGAGCATTGGACTCCTGGAACATGACGCTGCTGGTGGGGAGAAAGCCCTTGAGGATCTGGCCACCGGCCCCTTCGGGAAATTCACACTGGAAGAGCTCCAAAATGAAGCATATGCATGTGGAGGCCACAAGAATGGACACGAGCGCCTCGAAGATGCGAGTCTGCCGCATGTTTCCGTCTTTCTGGTAGGCTACAAGCACACAGAGCACGTCGAGCACAGTTATGAATGTTCCCACAATCATGGGAATCCCGAACAAGATCTCCAACGCGATGGCTGTGCCCACAACCTCAGCCAAGTCCGTAGCGATAATGGCGAACTCAGAGCACACGTACATGAACAAATTGAGCCACCAAGGGAGCGTCAAGCGGCACATTTCCGCAAGGTCAAGGCCCGTAACCGAGCCCAACTTCACACACAAGCATTGCAAGATCACTGCGAACACGTTGCTCATAAACACAATCACCAACAACTGGTACTTGTAGCTGGCGCCTGACGACACCGACGTGGAGTAGTTGCCGGGGTCCATGTAGGCGACGGAGATCATGATGCCGGGCCCAATGAACGAGGCATACTTCCGGAGCACTTTCACGGCTTCATTCTTGGATAGCACGGTCCTTGCTCGTGCCAAGTACGAAGACATGGTGACTGCTTTCTCAGGTGACTGGTGCTTAAAATGTGTCATATGCGCGCGAACCGACTCCACCTTTGTATGGGGAACAGTGCATGCGCTTATGCATCCAGGTCAATGCCCACGGGTAAGTTGCCGGGAAGCCCACGGAACCGCTTCGGAGGAGCTCCAACCGAGAGCCTCGCAGGGGCTTTAGAAGCTCCTCGAGCAAAATGCCCTCTTTCGTCTGACAGAGGGGTCGCCGAACCGGCGTGTGCACGTGACCTCGTGCCCGCGTATTCCTCGCAACACCGGCGGGCTCCACAAGGCACACCGTCCACCATGCAATTGCGTCCTCTATGGCGACCGCTTGCGGCACCACGCCTCGTGTGCGCTCCATGCGGGCCTCGCCGCCACCTAGCCGCTGCCGCTACTCGCCGGGCGCCGCTGGTCACCGAAAGCCTCAAGAAGTACGTTCGATGGTACCCCTACGACACCATCACGTGCAGCAACATAGATTCGTTCCTCAGTCTAAGGGCCCACACGCCTATTCCGCAGAGCCTATTGGTGGGCATTGTGTACGAGAGCGAGAAGGTGCGGCGGTCCTCCAAGCTCCTAGAGACGCTACTCTCGAACCCCTTGTCAGATGGAAGCGAGACGTGGTACTCTCGCATCCGGGACAGGTCGCCGACTGAAAACAACCTCATTCTCGAAGACGAGAAGTCCCGCATCGACACCATCCCGGAGGCCTTTCTGAGGACGGTACGAGTGTACGAGGCGCCTTCGCCAGTGCTCAATGGGGCAACCCGCCCGCTCTTTCCCGGCGTCTTTCCTCCGCTGGACTCCACGCCCAACAATCTCCAGTTCTTGGAAATCAACCAAATCGCCGATATCCCCAAACTAGTGGACGTGTGCCTGTTCTACATATACGTGACCTGCGACTTGTCCACCTTGTTGGATACCTTGCCGAAACAAGTGCAGAAGAAGATCATGTTGACTGTGGTCGACAATACAGAGTTCACGCCACGGTCCACCGAGGCAAGCCCGGGGTCTTTTTTGTCCAATGCCGAGACTTCAAGGCACATCATCAAGGTCGACAGTCTTGCGTTGTTTGAGGGCATTGCTGAATTCTACACGCACGGCACCAAGGCCGGGGCCCAGTACTTTGAGGCGTACCAGGCAAGCAACATGATTGAAGTTATCAAGTTTCTACAGTGGTCTTGCCGCACGGAGAATTTGAGGAAATGGTTGTTCAACCTCATCAAGAGCGAGATCGCCGCTAATAACCTTTCAGAGACCCAGATCAGAGCCATTTACAATGATCTCAAACTCAACACGTTGGTACACGGAGCAAACAAGATGCACAAGGAGCTCCAGCACGACTTCTTTCCTCGCACCAAGGCCTTCTTCTCCAAGAAGCTTTCGTGGTGGCAGCTCTATTTGAAAAACGACAACGTTGAGTACATTCTCAAGGACTACTTTGGTGCGCACTTCATGACCCAGAGTATCGACAGCTACAACTACCTCAAGGGCCAGCTCGTGGCCCGTTTGCAGGAACAGAAGTATGCCAAGTACACTGAGAAGGACCGCACCCACATCAAAAGTCCTTTGCAGTCTTTCAAGACCAAGTTGATCGATGAGAGAATCCCCACCGAAGTCCAGCCTGTTGTTTACGCATCTTTGGTTTCTGCATTTATTTACTATCAATTACCGCTAGCGCTCGTGTCTGTTTGTGGGTATCTCTGGGTGGGGCTACAAGCGCAGAATGCATTGGGCATAGCGGCCTTGGGGTTGGTGTTGGGGTTCAATCACGTCTCTCGGGAATGGCATAACTTCACCGAGGAATGGCTTGCCAAGCTATTTGATCAAGTGAGGTTGGTGATCAGCAGAGAGTGCCTCGACGAGGGATTGTTGAAGGAACTCAATGCTCGGTTCGAGGGAGCGAAGGATCTTGCACGCATCAAGCAACAAGTCAGCAATGTGTTGGAGGAAGCGAGCAATAAGGAAGACAATGTTTAAAATGCATTCATTAAGATAAATAAAGTCATTACGGTGGTTAGCTAAAGTGTTGGGGGTGCGAAGGATGGAGCAGTGGAAGAAGATACCTGGGCGCGGGCGTTCAATCTGGCCTCCAAACGCTCAAACTCACGGTTGGCGATTTCCTCCTCAGGATCGAGGATCTGCTCCACCTGTTGCACCTCCTCTATGTAGTGCATAAGCATAGATTCGATGCCTCCTTTCAAGGTGTCCTCGCTCTGGGAGCACGACTTACATGCACCCTGAAGTTTCAAGAAAACGGTACCCGTGGGCTCGTCAAATGCCTTGAACTCGATGTCGCCGCCGTCGTCCTGAATGGCCGGTCTGATACGAGTATCTATCAACTCTTTGATCATGGACACGACCTCGGAGTCGTCCTCGGAAGCAGCAAGGGAGTCGCTTTGATGCAACAACTCGTCGGTGATTACAGGCTCCTTATTTTTGGTGAGAAACTCGTCCATCAAATCCACGACTTCAGGCCGGAGGTTGGCCCAGTTGATGTGGTCTTGCTTGTTGACGGTAAGAAAGTCTTTTCCGATCATGACAGATTTGACGCCCAGAAGCCTGAACACTTTGAGCGCCAAAGGTGAGTGCACGGCGTCCATCGATGAGGAAAACTCAAATGTCTTGTTCTCCAAAGGGGTGATTGCCTTTGGCGATATGAACTTCAAAGCGTTTGCATTGGGGGTGGGGAGTGTCTTGAAGGACAAGAGCCTCAGAAGGGCTCTGTGTTGTAGCTTGACGGATGAGGATAAATGAAACATGAAAGGTGTTTTATCTCTGGTGTTTGGATTATTACTTTGAATATGTTAGGAAAACAACGTAGTGTAAGTGTCGTTGGCAAAAGAGTAGTGGTACGGAGATACTCCGATTCTCGCATCCGAGATTTCTGCGAGAAAAAGTAGTGACCCCAGACCACGTGATGCCGCGCACAGCTAAGCTCAATTTTCGTAGAGCTGATTGGCTACAGCTGCCGTGGCACTCTGTAGCCGGGTAAATTCACACGCCTGGAATAGGCCGGTTACCAGTGAGCACCGCTTCAACAACACTTGGACTTGGCAAGCGGCGACTAGAATGGGGGTATTGAATTCGTAATTTGCACCCAAATGTTGCAGCTTCGCGTATTTGATGAGTGATGACAGGAAGACTCAAAACAGGAAAAAAGAGAAGTGAGAATGACGTAGAGATTAACGGTCAGCACATCTGGTAACAAACCAGGAAGCTCAGTCTGCCTGTTATTGAACAGACGCGATGGTGTCATAGTGAGTAAGAAACTATTCGTATGTTTAGGGGTCGACAAAATCAGTGGGTCCGGCGTCGGCGACGTCTTGTGTCCAGTGACGTTATGTCACTTTAGCGTTTGCCCTTCGCTTCCATACACTGCTTATTTCCTTCTGAGACATTGCTTCTATCGCCGCCTCGCATCAGCCTTGTAGCAGTTGTACAGCAGCTATCACATCACGTGGATTATCACGAGCCCATATTAGGCTGTCTTGGGCACCACGTGGGTGGCTAAGGATAAAGCCTCTTAGACCGCGCATGTGCAGGTTGCTGCACGGAAGGTTATCCCAGGGAGTATGTGGTCACGAGATTCCCACCATGGCCGGGTACACGTTCACGCTCTAGCTTTTTTGGTAAGAGACGCGAGTCAGAGGAGTCTTAGGTGAAATTGAGTAGGCGGGCAAGCGAAATAGAGCAGCCAGAGGTGTCACGTGAGAGGCGTCAGAAGAGGCTTCCCCACGTTCACCAGCTGCGCCCGAAACGTGAACCGCCAAGCACGCGCGCCAAGAATTTACTCGAGATTTGCACCCATTCTCAGCAGGACAAGAAAAATCCACGCCTATAGCCAGGCCCGTACTAACCGCTCACGCTGGGTGTATGAGATCCGGAATTGAGACCCGTGGTGCTGCTAATTTCCCGTAAATTAGCCTGGTCTGTATAAGAAGTCAGCCGCTCTCCACCATGCGTTCAAGACCACCCTCCACCACCTGGCACCAATGAGCTACTACCACCAGTTCGACTATATCTTCGCCATCGGTATCATCTTTGCCTTCTTAGATGCCTTCAACATCGGAGCCAACGACGTGGCCAACTCCTTCTCCTCGTCGGTGTCGTCTAGGTCCTTGAAGTACTGGCAGGCCATGATCCTAGCTGCCATCATGGAGTTTCTCGGCGCCGTCTTGGTCGGCAACAGGGTCTCCGACACCATCCGGAAAAAAATCATCAAGACTGACACCTTTGAGCTGGACCCAACGGTGCTCATGTTCGCCATGGCCATGGCCTTGGTGGGCTCGTCTATCTGGTTGTCCATCGCAACGGCTATTGGCATGCCTGTCTCCACCACACACTCCATCATCGGCGCCGTGATCGGCGTGGGCATTGCTGCCAAGGGAGCAGACCATGTGATCTGGGGCTGGAACGGGTTCGCCCAGATCGTGGCCTCGTGGTTCATCGCGCCTGCGATTGCCGGCGCCTTCTCCTCGATAATCTTTCTTATCATCAAATTCGGGGTCTTGGAAGTCAAGGACACCCGCCGCGGCATCAAGAACGGCTTGATGTTGATTCCCATTTTGGTGTTCGTCACTTTCTCCGTGTTGACCATGTTGATTGTGTGGAAGGGCTCGCCAAAGCTCAAGTTGGACAAGTTGTCCACCGGCGCTACGGCCGGCTCCATTTTTGGCGTGGGGTCCGTGGCCACCATCGTCTACATGATCTTCATCTTTCCGGTGGTCAGACGCATCGCCTTGTACGAGGACTGGACCTTGAAATGGTACGACATCTTCAGAGGGCCCATCTACTACTTCAAGTCCATTGACGACATCCCCCCCTTGCCCGAGGGACAGCTCCTAGTGATCGACTACTACGCAGGCCGCCGGGGCGACGACAACGACGCCGTGGTCAGCCAGGAAGTGCACCTTGAGGCCAAGAAGTCGATCAGCTCCAGCGACCAGGTGGTCTCGGTGGTCAGTGCCAAGTCCGAGACCACCAGCCAGACGTGGTTGAGGCTCCTCAAGAGCGGGCCCAAGCTGTGGCCGCGTCTCGTGTGGCTTGTTGTCTCCCACGGGTTCACCCAGGACGTCATCTCCAGCCAGGTCAACAACGCTGGCATGTTGGGCAACAGCGTCAAGGACATGCACGCCAAGTCCAAGTTCTACGACAACCGCATAGAGTTCTTGTTCTCCTTGCTCCAGGCCATCACCGCGTGCACCATGTCGTTCGCCCACGGGGCCAACGACATTGCCAACGCGTCCGGGCCCTTGTCCACGGTGTACTTGATCTGGGCGGACCAGGGCTTGAAGGCCACGCCGCCCATTTGGATTCTTGTGTTTACCGGTGCTTCGTTGGTGTTGGGAGTCTGGACCTTTGGCTACAAGATCATGGCGGTTCTAGGCAACAAGATGATTTTGCAGTCACCTTCGCGGGGTTTTGCAATCGAATTTGGTGCGGCCATCACCGTGGTGATGGCCACGCAGTTGGCCATTCCCGTGTCCACGACGCAGTGTGCCGTCGGGGCTACGGTGTTCGTGGGTATTTGCAACATGGACTTGAGGTCGGTCAACTGGAGAATGGTGATCTGGTGTTACCTGGGCTGGTTGATCACATTGCCTGTGGCGGGGTTGATTTCGGGAATCATCACGGGAATTGTGCTCAATGCGCCTCGCTTGGGCGTGGAGTATCTACCTGTGTAGATAATGTCATGAAAAGTAGCCACCCTCGAGAACGTAGCGACCCTTAGAAGTAGGCTCTCTGGTACTACACCCAACCAGCAAGCAGCAGTGCACGAACCCACGTACCAGTCTTAAAACCCTGTAAATTGAGGCCTTGGCTTGGCTTAGAGAGCTCCATCTATTCACCAATCTCCCAGCATCTTCCAAAGCCGGTTTTGTCACCTTGAAGCCTGGCTTTGTCACCTTGAAGCCTGGCTTTGTCACCTTGATAAGCCAGTGCACCCGTGCACCACGCATTCTTAGCCGGCACCGAGCTCGCTATCCGTAGCTACTCCACTGCCATGCTGAACGACACCAGATTAGACAACGCCCTCGAGTTGTTGCGCCGCCTAGACCCAAAGAGCGTGACCCAGAACCTAGATTCCATCTGCCAGCTTCTCCAGCTCGACCGCTCCGAGGAATCTGCAGAATTGGCCCAGGACTTGTTGTCCTCCGTGGACACCCCTCTCAAGGTCATGAAATGTGCCGAGACAAACAAGGAGTTCTTGTGCTGTGACTACAACCGTGACGGCGACCTGTACCGGTCCCCTTACTCCAACAAGTACAACCCTCCCACCGGTGATGACGACCTGCCATACCCCTCTCCTCTCTTGAGAAAGTTGGAGGTCAAAGCGAACGAGAGCTTTGACATCTACAGGGACTTGTACTACGAGGGCAGCGGCTTGTCGTCTGTGTACATGTGGGACACGGCCGAAGACTTGGACGCCAATAGCATCGAAGAAGGGTTCGCAGGAGTGGTGCTTTTGAAAAAGCAAACCGAAGACAACTCCGGCAAATGGGACGCTGTCCACGTGTTCGAGGTGATCCCCGAAAGTTCCACTGTTGCCACATACAAAGTGACCACCTCGGTGATCTTGGACTTGCAGAGCACGCAGTCTCCGTTGTCGTTAGCGGGAAATTTGACCAGACAGACAGAAACCACGCAGACGCTCAGCACGGAGGCCGAGTCGACCGAGTGGTCCCACCTCGTCAATTTGGGCACCATCATAGAGAAGTCCGAGACAAACGTGCGCAACTTGTTGCAGGACGTGTACTTCGACAAGCTCAAGGATATCTTGTTGAAAGACTTGCGGTCTCTTGGCGACGTATCGGAAAAAAAAGCCGAGGATCTCAAGCACTCGGAGATGATCAAAGGTTTACAAGGTTTGTAGATTTTAGATGCAAGTATGGTTCGAGATCTCGTGTAGGGTCTATGGGGTATGCGCTGCCGGAGGCTACTTGGTGCGACGCATAGACGCGTACATCGAAAAATCTATGCTTTCTTCATCGTCACCGCTCTTATCAAAGTCCTGTGGGTCTTCAAAGTCACAGATGAGCGGCGACGAGGGAGCGGCCTCCGTGGGTTCCTTTGCTGGGGGACTTTTCGGTGGCAGCACGAGGTGTTCTGCGTTTTCGTTGATTGTAGAGATCACATTGGTTTTCACCTCATTTACGAACGTCCAGAGCAGGTTGGACACCGCGTAGAACATGTCGTCTGGATCCCTCTTGACGACGTCCCGGCTTTGATCCGAGCGGGCGTCCGCCTCGTGCTCCTGACTTGTCGGCTTTAGCTGAGGGTGATGCTGATCTTGACTGGCAGGATCCTGAATGGGGGGCTCGTGGCTGTTGTGAAGCGGGCTTTCACTTCGATGCTTGCGATGATGATCCTCTTGATCTTGGTTGTTGCGGGCCAAATGGCTGGACTGAGAGTCTCTATGCAGTGTACGATGGCTTTCACGCCTCAAGTCGCCGACAAGTGACTTTTCAAACTCGTTCAGAATCATCAGATCTAGACTCTGGATAAATGTGATTGGCTTCGAAAGGTTGGCCCATATTTTCGACAGGCGGTCGCCGGCTTTGGTGCCGTGCGGCCTTTCTTCCGCCAGCTTTGCGCTGCGCCTCTCATTTGGCTTGTTACTGGGCCTGAGGGGCGTGCTCCCGTTGCCACCGGGGAGGGGCCGGGAAGCCACATTTTCTTCTTGGTGTCGGTTTGGTTGAGTCGTCTTCTGCGTGGCCTGGTGCTGAAGATTAAGCTCTCGGTACAAGGATTTCTGGATCAAATGGCGTAGGTTCGCGAGATCACACTCGGTATCGTGGAGCTTGGACTTCATGTTGGCAATGGAGTCCCGCATTTCGACCACCGACATTTCCTTGAGCGCCAAAAGTCGTAGTTGCTCGTTGATATCTAGCCTCGATAGCTCTGCGGCCGGGGGAAGCGCAAAGTCGTGGTTTCCAACGCTTGCAAAGGAGTTCAAAGGCCCATACTCGACTTTGGACCCATACACCGAGTGCGTGGACAGAGGCTCCGAGGTTTGGGACGCTGAGTCACTTCTCGGTGTGGTGCTGCTGCGGCGCGAGTGGAACGTCTTCAAATCAGAGCCAACACACGCTTGGGCAACGCCAAAAGCGCCGGGCGACGCGGCTGGCGACTGCAGAGCGCTGGAGGAAGTGGAGTGGGTGTTTGCTGAGTTTTTGCGAGCCCGCCCGTTGGTCATTCCCGACCCCAGTTCCTGTTCAGGAGCGTGTCTGATCTGGTAGCTGGGAGAGACGGTTTTGATGCTGATGCCACGGCTGCGCGAGTTTGCACGCGCCAAAGAGAAATGGAGGGACGTCTCACTTGGACGGATGTCAGCTTTGGTATGTAGCGCCGGATCCGTGGCGTCCATGGTGGCACGAAGAGGTGTGGTGTGAGCTTGTGCTAGGCGCCTTGTGGAGACGCGAAAGACACCGCGACTCAATGTTCTGGGCCTGCATGTGCGCGGCCTCGTTCAGACAACGAGCAGAGGAGCTGCACACTATGGTCTCGCTCCACGCGAGCACCGAGCCTGGTGATAAGTTCCGTGCCGGTGGTAAGCCGAGGAGACTTTGAATTGCTTTCTTGCCTTGCTCTTTGACTTGCTCTTTGAATTGCTTCCTCGCCTTGCCTCTTGCACGTGGTCTTTGGCTCGGCAGTTTGGCAGCCTCCTGGCTCACACTTCCACACCCATGCCACACCCGTGCATCCCACCACTCGCACACGAAGCCTGCTACTCCACACTTCTCCGGTATGGACTCCACAGCTGAGCAGGCCTTCCACCGGTCGCTAGAAAAAGCCACCAAGTGGGTACTTTTCTTGCTACTCATAAAGGCCAACAAGCCGCTCGAGTTGGCGGCCTTTCTCTCTGCAAACCCCGTGACTCGTGCGATACTCCACAGCCACTTCAACAATAACAAAGCCATACAGCGCCGCCACAACAACAATGACAAAGCCATCCAGCGCCGCCTCAACAAATTGTCGAATGCCGTGCCGGTGGCATTTCTCTATGCAGCCACGTCTGCTAACCCCAAAATCCCGAAGGACTACATCTCCTTGTACCTATGTGAAAGGTACTTTGGGTTCTTGAACCCACCCAGCTCGGCGCTAATGGTGTCGCCGTCTTCCGCCAAATACTTCAAGCTCGACAGCTACCCACCCTGGGTCAAGCGCCTATACGAGCGCAAGCACTATGTGATATTCCCCCTAATCTACGGTCAGATATTGTCCAACTACTTGACTCCCACGAGGTACAAGTTGAACCAGCGCTACCTCTCCAGCCTGTTGAAAGCATACTTGTTGGATCCGATCTGGATCAATTTCCGCATGGGCGTGAACTTCCAATCGGTTTCCTGGCCCGGGCTCCTTCGTGCTTATATCAAGCACAATGCATACCTTGGGCTCTACTTTGCTGTCGCCAATTTCAGGCCTCTGCTTTTTGGCGGCGGGCGTGACCTTGCAAACCTCAAGGCGAAGCTATCCCAACATGCCAAGCAAGCCTTTCATAGAGCAAACTCGATTGCAAACTTTCTCTACAAGCCGTCCCTACTATCGATGTTGATTTTATCGTTGACGTCACCCATGCTAACCCGCATCCCCGCCATCCAGAAGATTTACCTCTCCAATATGAAATCAGTGACGAAGAACTACATCAAGGCCATTGCGTTTGTGTCTGCGTTCGTGGCCATTTCCACCCAGAACTCTCCTCTTATCTTCAACACCCACGACAAGAAGGTTGCTGCGGCCAGAGAGCTCCTGGTGAGCTTCTACAACGGCATCAACATGTACTTTTTGCGCATCATTGTGCTTTCCAAGTGGCGGATTCTCAAGGAAAACCATCCATGGTTCACCATCTTGAAAGTGGGCACATGGCAGCGCATCGAAGCGGCTACCATGTGCTTCTTGGTCTGGAAACTCATGAATCTTCACGATTACATCACTGCAAATGGCGAAGGGCCACTACAACAACGCTGTCAACAGTTGCTGGGAGACCATCTCATGAGAGTCATCAGACGCGTGGTGGACTAATATGCTGGACGTCAACTCGAGGGATTGCTCTAACTAGACGTTGAACTAGAGTCGGTAGCTGCTTTTGTGTATTCTACACTGCCTTATCTAATATACGTTAACTGGTGAAACCTCCTGCACCAGGCACATTTTCCTTTCCCTTCAACTTGGTCAACAAGCCCTTGAACCGCGACTTGTCCCGGTCGCCGCTGGAAACTTCGCCGGCCTCACTCACTAACTCGTTCACGCGGTCCCACAAGGTGCCTCTCTTTAAAAAGTCGTCTCTCTTGGCCAAGAACGCCTCCTCTTCCTTCAACACCTGCTTGCTCTGTTGCTCCCTCTTGTTGTTGTGGTTGTCGTAGAAATCGTCGATACTCTGCTGGGCAGCGGCTCTAATCTCTTCCTTTTTCTTGGCATTGGCACTCTCTCTCCTCTCGATCTCCAAGTCTCTGCGCTGCTTCCATTCCTTCAAAGGTTCTGAGTCGCCGAGCTCATCACCGGCTTGAGCGGTGGAGGCGAAGCCTTCGAACTCGTCGTCTTCCGATTCAGCTGCCTCCGGCGCCGCCTGCTCGTCGCCCACCTCGGGATACTGCTCCTTGAACTCCAGGATCTCGTCATTGTCTGCGTCACTGGCCAATTCGTTGTCCTGGTCTGTTTTGAACTCGTCTCCGACCAACTCTTTTTCTCTGGAGAAGAAGTCGCCGTCGATTTCCTGGCCACTTGCCTCAATGTCCAACTCGGGGAATTTGTCTGCCATTGTATTGGAGTGTCGTTAGTGACGTCGGTGAGGACAGTTACGCGCACTTCTACGGTGGGTCGTGCGCGCACCGCCTTGCTACTGCCGTCTGGCCCTAGTGATTACTGTGGTATCATTAATTGCCTGGTGATGGATGTTGATGCTTATGTTGTTGCTTATGTTACTTCTGATGTACTCGTGTATGTACTCGCTAGTGTACATGCCCATAGCGTAGACATGGCACTTCGTGCTTATACGTTCTACCCAATCGATGCTAATACTTGACATACTGGAAACTGCATATCTTCCTGGAACTGTATCTTATCCTTGTCATACTCGAAGCTAGTTCCTGGGCGATACCCCAATATTCTTTCCTTTCAAACTCCCGATGCTGTCTATTGGTCATTGACTGCCTGTCCAACTTATGTATGCCTATTGAATGTAGTATAGTCTGATCGACGAGTCGGTGCTGCCCACAGCCAATTGCAAACAGGAGCCCACTCTTTTGTTGCTGAACGCTAGTTTGGATACACGCAGTGCTGGTGTTATGCTAGCTGCGAAATCCAACACCTTCTCCAACTTCTCATCCTTGGTCAGAAGCTTGTAGATGGAAACATTGCCGCTTTCGTGACCCACTGCAATAATCACCGAGTCGCCTATGAGCTCTTGCTGGAAACATGCAACTGACGTGATGGGTTCAGCGGTCTTGAACGAGTCTGCCAACACTGGAGCTCCAGTTTTCACGCTCCATGCCTTAAGAGTCTTATCACGAGAACCCGTCACGAAAAATGTGCTGCTCCCTTCCATAGGTGGCGCCCACGAGCAATCCCAAATGATTCTGTTGTGAGCCTTAGGGTTCAACTGCACTAGCTCAAATTCGCCCTTTTCTCCGTCGGTTACTTTCCAGAGCGAGAATTGCCGATCACGGGAAACCGCTAAAAGGTACTTTCCGTCGCTGGAGAACTCCATGCTTGTGATGGTAAGGTTATGTCCCTTGAGCACTTCCTCCACCAACTGATAGTCTTTTTGGACACTGAAAAGCCTTATAACGGCATGCTTGGCCGAGTTGGAGCGACACGCGGATGCAATGAGTGTCTGGTCGGGAGATGTGGCGCAGCAGGTGATTTCATAGCCATGTCCATACAACTTCTCCACTTCTGGGAAGAGCGTGTGCCTCTGTAGAAAGTCCTCCAAGGGCGGTGACTCTAGGTGCTCGAGAACATCCACGATTTCCTTCTGCTTACTTTCCCCTTGATTTTCGTAGTCCTCCTCCCGTTGTTGTGCTTCCCCGGCCTCCAATTGCTCATTGGCTGCCTTGTTGGACAATCCGAGTACTGGCAAGGATGCGGCTTCGGGAAGTGCATGTGTTTTTGGCTCGATGTCACAGAATTTTCCCAAAAGATTGTTGATGGACTGTGTCATCTCAAAGACCCTCAAAATCTTCTCGTCTCCCCCAGAGACAAACTTCGTGGCACTGATGTTGTCAGCACAGATCATGTCGTAGCCGTGTATCTGGGGTCTTGCAAACTCGTGCCATGTTCTTTGGTCTGGTTCTGCATCTGGCCTGTGGTGGACCCAAGGCGCAATGAGCCGGGTTGTTTGGTCCAAAGAGGTGCAGAGCACATATGTTCCGTCCTTGGACCACACCAAATCCGTTATTTCCTGCACTGCACCCGTCACGCCCAAAACGGATTCCCACATATTGGGCTGTGATGACTTGTAAACACGTACAGCACCCGTCCGACCGCCCGTGAGAATGTACTGGCTTTCCCCACTCTCGAACCACAAACAAGACCAGAATCCACCCGAAGACCCGGTGGCCGTGGATGCACCTTTGATGGACATTTCGCCCAAACGGCTTGCAGTGACCCATATTCCAGACTCCTCGTCCATCTCCCACACTATTAAAGCGGTGTCTGCGCTCAGAGATAACAACTGAAGCTTGTGAGAGGCGGAGGCAGGGATCCACTTGAGATCCGTGACCCAATCGTCGTGGCCCATGATCAAGGCTTCGAAGCTGAACGCTGCACGCCCTTCACCGAACGGAAACTTGTACTGCTTGTTGGATAATAGCACGAGCTTGGACTCGTCCTCGTCTGAATCGTCGATAGCCTCGTTCAAGCGTAATCTCCACAACCGTATGTAGCGGTCCTGCGAGCCTGAGGCCAAGATGTACTCCAGGCCTCTCTTCTCCTCCACGAAGGCCAAGCTCTTCATCCAGTCTTCGTGGCCTGCAAGCACTGCACATTGCTCAAAGCCACCGGTGTCCGCAAATGTGTAGACAAACAAGTTCGAGGTAGTGCCACCCACAACAAGAATGTACCGGTCGCCGATTTTCTCTGTGCTGAGGCATGTGGGGTAGAAGTTCGCCTTGACGGCGAAAGAGGCCACACAAACCAACTGGTCTGTAGCTCGCCATAGCGCAATGTTTCCCAGAGAGTCGCCCACCAAGAAAAGGTCGCTATCCACGGCACACAAGGTTGTGATGGCATGAGTGTTCTCGTCGTTGCTGAGGTGCAAGGAAAAGTCCGGACTTGCGGCACTTGCGCTTCTCCAGACACATATCCTTCCGTCCTCTGCAGCGGAGACCAAGAGCCCTGAGCGCGGAAGAAATCTCACACAGGTGACCTCCTTGGTGTGTGCATTTAACGTCTGGTAGACGCCCTTTTTCGTGGATACCAAGGGGTCCCAGAGCGCCACCGTGGTGCCGGCACCGTAGGCAACCACACGGTCGTAGTCTAGAATGTGGCCCTGTTTATTGGCGCCTATAAGCACGCCTTTCTGGTCAACGAGCATGTAGATGGCAGTCGCAGCGAAGGGTAAAAACCTGCGATGTGGGTGCAAACGGGGTGCACGGGTGCGCGGTCCACTGAGTACTATGAGTCTACGCATGTAGCTACTCCCCACCAATGGTTTCAGCGTATGTCTCGCCGCCGAATTGGGCGTTGCCACACAGCCAGCTATATTGTACTAACCGCAGTGTTTTGCTTGTGCACAATGCCACGCCCCAAACTATCCTACAGTTCCATGATGAACTCTCCAACAAGCTCCCCTCTCTAAAGGGCAAATGGAGCTTTACCTTCAAGGTATTCCGCAACAACGTGTACTCAATCCCACCCGAGTTGGCGCAGACGGCCACCACGGCACCCCAGAACTCGTACCTCTACACCTGGGTGCCGTCGTATCTCAACGACGCGTGCGTTACCCTCGTGAATAAGAGCAGTGCCGCTGTTCTCAGCCACCATGTGGAAGAGGAGGTCAGCAGTAACAAGGAGCTTTCTATCCCAAACCATCATCTCCATGAGGGAGCCACCAGCGGATTGAACGACTCGTTTGACTATATGATAAGCCAAAGAATGCAGAGTTTATGGACCCAGCGTCAAGTCATCAAGGGCGACGGCGGCCAAAGCTACGAGTTGGAGAATGGGAACCTCGTGATTCGCACGGCCAATGTGTCTCTCCACGGGAACTTCAGAGGGTTCTTGATCCAGATCGAGGTGAACGAGCTGAAGGTGAGCTCCAAAGACTCGAAAAGCGTGCTCGACGGCTTGTTCCAAAAGTACGAGATTCCGCAGGGGCACATGTGCTCCAAGGTGTTGGACGAAAGTTATCCCGACCTTTTTGGAGACTTGGCTCTACAATACGCGGAGATCCTCAACTTCTAAGGCCTCCAGCCTGGCTCCAGGCAAAAAAACACTAGGACACGGAAACGGCCACATGCCGTTGGCTCCTAAACCAGCATCCTGGCTAAACTTATCCGTGGCTCGAGATCTGGGTGTACTTCGGAGACCCCACAACCGTACCTCGCGTGTTGTGTGCAGGACCTAAGACAATCAATTTTCTCGATGCTCATCAGCTCGCCAAGAGTACGAGCATGGTGAAACACAACAAGGGCAAGAAGCCCGATGCCAAAAGCAAGAGACTCCAGGAAGAAAGAGAACTCCAGGAAATTGAGAAGCGTGTGGAGGAGCTCGACACGCTGGATCTTTCGCAGTTCGACAAGTTTGCCGATGTGCCCATCACCCAAGCAACGCTCCGAGGCTTGAACGAGGCCAACTTCATCACCATGACTGACATCCAAAAGAAGACCATCGTGGCTTCTCTTAAGGGAGAAGACGTCATGGGCACAGCCAAAACAGGGTCCGGCAAAACGCTTGCTTTCTTGGTGCCGGTGATTGAGTCTTTGATCAGAAACAAGATCACCGAGTTTGACGGCTTGGCCGCATTGATCATCTCCCCCACGAGAGAATTGTCCGTCCAAATCTTCGAGGTGCTCACCAAGATCGGGAAATACAACACGTTTTCAGCGGGTCTTGTGACTGGAGGAAAGGATGTGCAATACGAAAAGGAGCGTATTGCCCGCATGAACATCTTGGTTGGCACACCCGGGAGAATATCCCAGCACTTGAATGAAACCGTTGGTATGGAGACGACCAACTTGCAGGCTCTTGTGTTGGATGAGGCCGACCGGTGTTTGGATATGGGCTTCAAAAAGCAGATCGACAGTATCTTGGGTCACTTGCCCACCACCAGACAAACGCTCTTGTTTTCCGCCACGCAAAGCGAGAACGTCAAAGACTTGGCTCGTCTCTCATTGACCAACCCACGCAAGATAGGTGTCTCTTCCGACAATCAGGTGTCGTCTACGCCCGACTCGCTTGAGCAATTCTACGTGCGCATACCCTTGGACGAAAAGCTCGATATGCTATGGTCGTTCATCAAGTCGCACTTGAAAAGCAAGATTCTAGTTTTCTTTTCGTCGTCCAAGCAAGTCCAATATGCATACGAAACGTTCAGAACATTGCAACCCGGCATTTCGTTGCTCAAGTTGTACGGTCGCCACAAGCAAGTTACCAGACTAGAGACAACAGCAAAGTTCACCCACGCACAATCCGCCTGTTTGTTTGCCACGGATATCGTGGCTCGAGGTTTGGACTTCCCTGCTATTGAGTGGGTTGTTCAAGTGGACTGTCCGGAGGACCCAGCCACCTATGTGCATAGGGTTGGGCGCTGTGCCCGTTTCGGGCGGTCGGGAAAGTCGTTACTCATGCTCTTACCCTCGGAGGAAGAGGCCATGTTGAAGAACTTGAAGACTCACTCCATTGAACCCAAGTTCATGAACATCAAGCAGAAGAACAAAAAGTCTATCAGACCGCAGTTGCAGTCGCTCTGCTTCCAGGACCCAAAGATGAAGAACTTGGGCCAGCGTGCTTTCATTGCGTACTACAGATCCGTGTATGTGCAGAAGGACAAGAGTGTGTTTAATGTGGAGGCGCTTCCCACGCAAAAGTACGCTGAGTCGCTTGGCTTGCCCGGAGCTCCTCAGATCAAGATGAAGGGAGGCGAGTCGCACAAGGAGAAGAAGAACCAGTCCAAAAAGTTACTCGATTTGCAGAGAGCCGCGTCCGAGGAAGAAAGCAAGAAGGAGAAGGCCGTCAAGACCAAGTACGACAGAATGTTCGAGAGAAAGAACCAGACGGTTCTCTCAGAGCAGTATTTGAACATGACCGGCACGAAGCTCCGGAAAGACGAGGACGATGACGACGACGACGACTTCATGAGCATCAAGAGAAAGGACCACGACTTCGCGGAGGATGAGCTCCCCGAGTTGTTGCCCAACAGCTCCAAGAGAGCATCCAAAAAAGCACTCAGCAAAAAGCTCTCGTCGGCCAAGAACGGTTTGCCTACAAAGCTCAAGTTTGACGAGGAAGGCCACGCGCATCCTTTGTACGAATTAGAGGACGAGGAGGACTTCAAGAAGCACGGAGACGCCAAGGACCAGAAGGCGCAGTACGTTCTCCGGGAGACGCAAGCCATGAACGAAGCAGATTTGGACGACAAGCAAGTGGCAAAGATGAAGAGACAGGAGAAGAAGCGCAAAAGGAAGGAGGCCGAGAGGCGGGCGCAGGAAGATTCGGAGTCCGAGTCTGAAGACGGCTACGGGGTCACGTTGGCGACGGGCGACTTGGATAAAGATCTTGAGTCTCTGGATGATGAGGACCAGCGGGAGAGCAAGAAGCCCAGATGGTTTGACGAGAGGAAGAGGCGCGATGACGACCAAGACCGGGGCGGCGTGGTTGAGCTCGATGCGCCAGAGAGTCTCGAGGACTTGGAAGCCTTGACTGCCAGGTTGATCAACAACTAAGGTAGACCAGCATATAAGATAACGTGCATGAGTAATAGAGACTGTAGATAGTAGATAGAGCAGTCCACGGCTGAGTCACTTGGGAAGACAATGACGAGAAGGATGAATAGAGACTGTATGAGAGAGTCCGACTTAGGCTTGAGCGGCACCAACCAGGAACAGAAGTGACTTACTCACCAGTATACGTAAACAGATAGAAGTCTGACAAGTGGAATACGCAAGTCCCTCACTTGTTAGAGTATTAATTACGAGGGTATACATGAACTCTGGGCATTACCCTTATACTACTAGTACTATTACTATTACTATTACTATTACTATTACTATTACTATTACTATTACTATTACTATTACTATTACTATTACTATTACTATT
>NKZR01001179.1:0-18634 GCA_002370795.1 Metschnikowia sp. 03-147.1 | reverse complement strand
ACTACTACACTACTACACTACTACACTACTACACTACTACACTACTACACTACTACACTACTACACTACTACACTACTACACTACTACACTCTCCTCCTGTATGGTCCAATTCACTAGCAACAACTTGACCAATCTCCCCATGTCATTTTTGGACCCGTATGTCTCTCAAGAGTTAGTATTCTCCTTCCTAAGCCATCCACCTTAATGTAATACATGACAAAGGAATAGGCAAGAAAGTAGTCTCAATAAACCACTAACATTGCATGACACTGACAATTCACCATCATTGAACCAATAGGCCATGCACCAACTCATCCATTGCATCGTCCACAGTAAAACGAGCACATGCATCTAGAACTAGAAGACAATGCCATCAAATGTGCAAAATTAAGATTTCAATAGCTCATGTTCCTAAGATCCAGCGCTAATTGGCTTGGCAAGCCTTGACCCATCGGCACTATCATAAATAGGCTGCTGGTGAGAATTTTCGAGGCGTACTGATAACTCTGGTGATACTCTGGTGATACTCTGGTGATACTCTGGTGATACTCTGGTGATACCCTGGTGCTTTTAGTTCCCGTTTCGACTCACTTCTGATTTTCAGACAGCTAATAAAGGGGGCGATGTGCTACTTGCACATGCTTCCGTGTGGAGCACTTGTCCGAATTGATCTTCAGCAGTGATCAATGTGTGATGTTGGTAGAATTGATTACAGCTCGCAATATCTATTGAACCACATTTAACATACAGCACTTTTATAGTAATACGTAGAGAATAGTTAAAATTTAATTTTCCCGCTAATTAACATTCACTAGATTTCTCAAATAGAAAAAGGTAGAAGGGTAGATTTTAGGTATTTGAAAAACAGTAGGTGTTATCACTGAGACCAAAAGGTCTTTGGTGTTTAAGATTGACTACTATTGTTCATGATTCGCCCATCTTTTGGCATGTGAGGTGAAATAGAGCAACCCTCTGCTGTTTTCGGAGGCTACATATGTGTTGTGACATGAGCTTTGCTTTCGGGCGGAACAAAGCACTCCCCTGCAGTCAAATGGCATACACGAGTGTTCAATTGGAATCATAAACTAGTCGCTCTGGTGTGTACTGTAAGACTTTGGCGGAAGTGGGAAAAATTTAATGTTCAAGCCTCGTGTGGTTACACAAGCTTCTTGGTGCTAGGTTGAGGCGACTTGGATACAGATACATAGGTACATAGACTATACATACATAGACTATACATACATAGACTATACATACATAGACTATACATACATAGACTATACATACATCGACTATACATACATTCATAGACTATACATACATACATACATACATACATACATACATACATACATACATAGACTATACATACATACATACATAGACTATACATACATACATACATAGACTATACATACACAGATACGTACTCTTAGACTCTAGTATTCGGCTGTCTATATGTTGCCCTTATCTCCTATTGTCATTGCGTGCCACCTGTTGTCTCAACTTGCTTCTTAGCTACGGGAGTGACTTCCCAGATACAAAGTGAGGTCCGTCTATCGAACAGCGTGGCTACAGTTTTCTTGTGGCACCCGTGCATTCTTTCAGTCACATACATTCATTCACATTGGGATAGACATTTAATACGCCCTCTCTTGAGCCCGTCGAACGGCCGCTGTCTAGCAGCAGAGTATTACAATGCAATGACTGAAATTTTGAGCATGACATCAGCCCGTATAGAAATGACCGGTGCTGCGTACTCACTGCTACTTGTCCATGGCACATCGGGGGTTTTAGAGTCTCGTCTGTTCAAAGGCGTGCTTTGGATGTTTATAGTTGTCCTCATAAACGAGCTTCCATGCAAGTGTTCCTCAGGGTACTCTGATAAGCCAAAACTGCTAGTCAGTAATGACAGGACAGTCACTGTTTCAGATCTAGAGATGTAATTCTAGAGAAACCAGAACTGCAATCGAGAAACGAGAAACAAAAAATACCAAAACTGATATTTAGAGAACCTGGACTACATTCTAGAAAGCCAGAACACAATCCACCAGTAACTTGAGGACAGTACATTAGTAGACTATCACCACGTATACTCACTACACCAGTGTACTTCACCCAATACTCTTCGTCATAATTTATGATTTTGCCAAATCTGGCAGTCCAAGTCAGCTCAGAGACAGGTGCTCAGCCAGAAACTACCATCACAATCTACCACCGCTGCAGCCCACTCTATCCTAGCGAGGTCCCCTAATCCATTGTTTTTCGGTAGCCACTTCAAGCCACCATCACCCTAGCTGAGCTCTGTAAGTGGGGAGAGATCTGGTGTGTGAACAAGACCGCAATCCTGCGTTAAATGACTCTATTCAGATACTGCACCTCATGACTATTAAGGTCTACGTCTTCGGGTGGCCCATAGGCGCTTTCACATAACGGTAAGATACACATCATGAGCCATTCTTTACCCTGTCTACTTACTCATGCAATTGCTTATTCTTGAAACCCATACCAGGGTCTAAACGCCCAGCATCTATGCTGACTAATAACCCCGGCTCTCATTGAGCTCCATGCGAGGACTGCACATCTTTCCACATGCACGCCAATCCGGCGTAACCACTCAGTACAACGAAGGTCGTCTAGATTTGCCTGTCTTGCATACTAGTCCGTTGTCCACCTGTCTGCTGTAGCGTTCGTTCCGCATATCAGCTGACTTCTTCAACCAAATGCACAGCTATCGATCTGTCCATGTAGGTAGTGTCACTTGCAGGAGCTTGTCTCTGTTGTCCCCGCCCCCGTGATGTTGCATCCAAAAAGGCCGTTTCCGGTCTAGTTAATGCAAAGCTCGGCAGCTCCAACTATCGCCGACAATCTTGTAATTCCTGGACAAAGTGAAAACACAGGTGTCGTGACTCGGTAGATGAGATGGAGTTTATGGCCTCTAAGGGCCTTTCCAACTGCTACGACCAAACATCTGCTCATTGCTCCACACAGCTGGACTATGCCCCATTTATGATTCAATGACATGTCTCCGCATACCTCTCCTGTCAATGACGAGCCCCTTGTTGGAGGTAGAGCAGGCAGACGAGCCTGAGCCTCATATTGTCGTAATGAGGACGAGACGAGGCGTGGCTGAAGATGACTGTATTCGTCACTGGAGAAGTGCGTGAATCACAGGGAGCTGCCTCGGGACAAGAGGATATGCTCTGCCAGCCCAGAACTGGAATGGGCTCTCATAACCGAAGCATTGGCGTAGTGGTTGGAGTCTGCATTAGGTGATGACTTCGTCTTCTCTTCATTCTGTTAGAACCACAGCCAACTAAGGCTAGCCTGTGCTCCCTAGCAGTCAACGGCTTGCGATTAAAGCAGGTGTCCAGGACCGGAAACGGATATCTGGATTACTCAGCCAGTAGTAAGGCTGTTAACCAAACTCAAAGTAGCAGGATAGCAGTATCGTGATACCGTAAATTCATGATTTCGTCAAGCCAGCATCGTGATCCAAGTTCTTTGACGGTGTAGATGACCTAATAAACTGTCCAGTATTCGAATACAAAACTGACCGGTTGCGAGGAACGTGCCAGTGGGAACACGAGAGGTTTCCAGCATACAAGCTCGGCGCCAGTGCATGATCCCTAACAACTTGATGGAAAAACCTTTGGCTGACGTCGCTGTTGTGCAAGCTTCTGGCTGCTATAGCGTCAGAACAATAGGCTAGACCGTGTCGAGACAATCCTGACGGATGTAGTGAACACCCGTACTATATTGACAGCCTGCATTAATGCTTTGAGTAATTTTTCTTCAACAACCTTTCTGAACCTCCTGACCCTCCTGAACCTCCTGAACCTTTCCAAACTCTCTTCCATCTAGAACATCCTTCTTGTTGAACTTCCCCTGCTTATCCCCTCAGACTGCTTCCGGTTGGAGGCATCGCGGTGTATGGGTGCAGCGCGCGCAGCAAATAAATTCAAAGCTCACCACACCCACTGATCCGTAGCGACCCAGCCGCGTCCAGAATCTAGCATGTCGTTCATTGCCAGCAACACCACCCAGACGAGTGCGGCCACGGGCCAGGAATTGATCAACGACATCGCCGTCAACAACGGCCCCGAAGACACAGTCACGGACTTGGCGTTCTCGCCACTGCTGAACTTGCTAGCCGTCGCCAGCTGGGACAAGAAAGTCCGCATCTACGAAATCGACCCCAACTCGGGCAACAACCAGGGCAGGGCGCTTTTTGAGCACGACGGCCCCGTGTTCAGCGCCCGCTGGTCCTCGGACGGCGCCCGCGTGTGCTCGGGCGGCGCAGACAAGCAGGTGAAGCTCTTTGACTTGGCACTGCAGCAGACGCAGCAAATCGGCGTTCACGACGCCCCCGTCAGGTGTGTGCGGTCGGTGCAGTGTGGCCCCACCAACACCGAGGTGGTTGTCAGCGGGTCGTGGGACAAGACGTTGAAGTATTGGGACATGCGGTCGCCGCAGCCCGTCTCGGTGATCAACTTGCCGGACAAGGTGTACTGTATGGACTCGGCACAGAAGCTCTTGGTGGTGGGGTGCGCCGAGCGCCACCTTGCCATCATCGACTTGACCAACCCGCAGCAGATCTTCAAGAACGCCATGTCTCCGTTGAAGTACCAGACGCGGTCCGTGGCGTGCTATCCACAGGGCAACGGGTATGCCATTGCGTCCATAGAGGCGCGGTGTGCCATACAATACATCGACGATGCGGAGCAGCAGAAGAGTGGCTTTTCGTTCCGGTGTCACCGCAAGCCGCCCAACGGCACTGCCACCACGCGCACGCTGCTGGTGTCCAGCAACGAAACGCACCTCTACACCGTCAACGCCATCTCGTTCCACCCGATCTACGGCACGTTCTCCACGGCGGGGTCCGACGGCACGTTCTGCTTCTGGGACAAGGACGCCAAGCAGCGGTTGAAGAACTTTCCCAACGTGGGTGCGCCCATCACGGCCACTGCGTTCAATAGCAACGGCGCCATTTTCGCCTACGCGAGTGGCTACGACTGGTCGCAGGGGTACCAGGGCAACCGGCCCGACTATCCCACGCAGATCAAGTTGCATCCGCTGAAAGAGGAGGAGATAAAGCAGAAGAAGAAGACGAGGTAGGGAGTGGACAGAAGATGAGCCTGTGGAGAGAGGATTGGGGCGAGGTGAAGAAAATCGAAAAAGTCAGGAAATTCAGGAATCCAGGAAATTCAGGTAGAAACTCCAGGGAGAATCCACAGCGACCACCGGATAAAACCAGAAACAATCAAGAGTGAAACCCCCGACCGGACTCCGTCGCATCCTCCCTATCTGCCCTACTGGACTCGTCTAGCGGATGTCCAGTGTTCACAACTCGACGCCACGGAGACCTGCATCCCGCGCCGTGCCTAGCTTTCTACGTAGTGCCGAGAGCACGCTGCACCTGTGTGCAGCCCAATGTAAGCGTTCACGCTGTCTGTTTTCTGTCCGTTCTCAACTTCCCGTTCCTTTTTTCCTGTATTGTGGTTATGATCCCCCGTCGCACCCGTGCACCAGCCGAGCCGCGATAAAAATTCTACCCACAGAACCACTGCAACTGCCACGGATCCAGCACACGCCATCCACACATTCCTTCACGAAACCTGTTCGTTCGCTCTCCACGCTACCGCACCACCGACCACCGCTGCTGACGGCACTACCAACCCACAGTCAAATGAGCTCTGACACACGCCCCCTCGTGCTGGAGCCCTTCGCCAACCAGCTCGAGATGATCGAGAAGGCGTTAGTCGAGGCACACAACCAGCCGACCCAGTATTTTGGGCGCCGCCACCGGCCCGGCGCAGGCATCAACAGCGGCATCAACAGCGGCATCAACAGCGGCATCAACAGCGGCATCAGCATCAACAACATCAACGGCATAAACAACAACAACTTGAAAAATAACGGCAACACCATCAATCCTAGTGTAGGGTACGCGGCTCGTGGCTTGGCGGGAAAACCCTTCTACTCCAAATATGGGTACCAGAACATGGACTACTATAACTACCGAAATGGAATGGCGCCGGAAATAGGCACCTCGAATTTGGACAGTGTGCCACAGCCGCTTGCTTACGAAAGGCCGAGCCACGATCACATTCCGCAAGTTTTTGACGAAAAAGTCTTCACTGATGAGATGTTCCAGGACAAGGCTTTTCAGGATAAGACTTTTCAGGATAAGGCTTTTCAAGATAAGACTTTTCTGGATAACACGTTCCAGGACAAACCGTTCCAGGACAAGCCGTTCCAGGACAAGCCGTTCCAGGACAAGCCGTTCCAGGACAAACCGTTCCAGGAGGCAGCGTTGCAAGACTTCAGCGATGACAAGGTGTTTGCACTTGGCGCTGTTGATGGAAAAAAATATGACGGGTTGACCACGTTTGACCCTTTCAGCACAGACAAAGAGCACTCGGCCCAGTTCTATTCTCCCGTGTTCAACTCGTCCAACCTTCTCGGCTCCAACTACACCTCTTCGTCATCAAACATTTGGCGCAGCGGAGGTAAGACAATGGCTGGCGATGCCGCTGTGTGGGGCTAGACGATTTAGGAGCGTGCGCTGATTCTCGAGGCGATGTTTTTCGAGGCATGCGACGTTTTTCGAGGCATGCGATGTTTTTCGATGCATGCGATGATAATTGATGATTTCTCGAAAGACGATACCTTAGGGTGGAAAATAAGTGGTGACTCTGAGGTGAACAGCAAAGTATGCACACTCACATGATGAGGTATCAAGATGAATACGTCCTGGCAATGTCTAGGGACTGCCCACATGTGAACATGACAGGACAGTTGACTAAGTGAAGATGACGTGACATCACAGAGCATGACCTGGATATGAGCATTACCCACTCACTTGACTGAAGACTTGGGGACTTGCGGATTGTTCGAAGTGGCGTCTTTTGTGCAGTGTCAAGTTTTCGGGAGAAAGGATAAGTACAACATACATGAAAATAGAGTGTCAAACTCAGTCGCGTTAGCGTCATGTTTATGGTATTTGTCATGTTTATGGTATTTGTCACTTGATCATGGTCCTGTTTGTCACTGTCATGTCTGCCATGTGTGACATGTGATCAGGTCTTGTCGCCACAAATGTTCGCCATATTTGTCACGTAATTCGTCTTGCTTGTCCCGTCGGAGTCATGTTTGTCATGTTTGTTTGTTCAATTAGAGTTTTTCAGTCATGAAGGAAAACATGCGAATTGTTCATGCCTGATCTGATGCAGTGGTTCATATTTATGCACGCGGGCCAATTGTTAGTCAGAACGACTGCATGTGGAATAATGAGATAACAGGTGACGGTACGCCTGATAAACTTACACACAGAAGGGACCAGCCACCACCCTGACCCCTAGTACCGCTTTCGTGCCGGGAAGGCTGGGGATGGATACATTAATTGACAATAATAGCACACGCCAAATACCTCTTTCTCCCTCCGCAGTGCGCTGCCACCTCTGTTCCTCTACTGCCTTTGTCCCCTGCCTATGTACACGGCCTTTGTCCACGGCCTTTGTCCACCCAGCTCTACCTCCTCTGCTCCGCTGCCTATTGTTTCACCACCTCCCGCCCCTCTCCTCCGCCCTCTTCATTTCCTCTCCCTCCCCTGGACGGCATGCGCCACGCCTACCTGCAGTACCAACGTGACAATAGAGTACAACATCAGCCATATGACGCCAGCGGCCGCGCCGTTGCCGGCAACGTGTTACATCGCCCCAGAAGGGCCCTGGGTGCCGGCGTGTGACTACCAAAAACGGCACCCGTCCCCCGGTGGCCTGGCCCGCTCGGCTCGTCCCCGCTCCACAGCCCAGCGGCTGCAAGCCCCGGGCACGCCGGGCTTCTCCAGCCCGGAGCCGAGCTTTTCCGGCCCCGGAACGCGCCCTGCCGCCGCCGCTGGCGCCGTAACTATCGGTGTAGAGGTCAGATTGTTCGGAGTGCGCACCCGTGCCTCCGAGCGAGGCTTCTCCTCATCCAGTTGTTTCTTTACCGTGACCAGCGTCCCACCACCGCCTGGAACTTTCATACCACGCAGCGCAGCCTCCACACCACGCAGCGTCCAACACAGAGGAGCCCAGCGCCATTGCAGACCCGTGTGCAGGAAGCTACCTCCCCGTTCCCACCCGTCTACTTCCGATCCATAGGAAGAATCTGCACTGTTCCCAGCCACACCATCCCACAGTCAGCGCCCACGTCCCCCGGCCCCCCGAGCGACAGCACCGACCTAGCAGGCTGCAACGCGACAGCACCGACCCAGCACGCTACAAAGCGACAGGCCCGACCTAGCACGCTACAACGCGCCACTCCACTCCCGCCAGGACCGCGCCGCCCACCCAGGCCCTAGCACCTAGGACCTCACCGCGCCGCCATGAGCCAGACCACGCCCTACATGGGCGCCAAGCGCACGCCGGGCACCATGGCGTCGGACCCACCCAGCCAGGCGAATCTGGGCATGATGAATGACCAGTCGCCGGGAGCGCCGCCTATCTTGAACGCCAGTCGCAGTGTCACGGACCGCTTCGCCGCCAACTCCAAGCAGCTTCTCAACGCGTACATCTACGAGTTCTTGGTCAAAAACACGCTCTCGGAGACCGCCAAGCTGTTTGTGCTCGAAGCGGACGTGCCGACCGTGGCCTACGACCTGCGGCACTCGTCGTCGAAAACCTCGCCCATCTTGTTGAGCACTGATGTGTCCGAGAAAGACGCCAACGGCTCCGCGCTGGTCAACAGCACGCCACAGACGCCCACCTTGACCGTCAACAAGTTCCTGGAGGAGCACAACATCCCCAATCTCTCGTTGAGTATGGACGCGCCGCAGGGCTTTCTCTATGAGTGGTGGCTGGTGTTTTGGGACGTGCACAACGTCAAAACCAACAAGCCATCGTCTGCGGCCGCCAACCAGTACCACCACATGCAGCTCATGAAGCTGAGCCAGCAGCCGGACTTGGGCAGCATGGGTATGGCGCAGGTGCAGCTCCAGCAGCAGAATGCCATGCTCAACATGTTCCCGAACATGGGCATGGCCCAGGGCCTCCACATGCCAGCGCGGCAGAACGCTCAGGCAGCCCAGAACGGGCCCGTGGGCCTAAACGGCCAGACCCTCAAGAAGCACCTCGCGCTGGTGGATCCCCGCCAGCAAAGACAGATGATGCAGTTAATGATGAAGCAGCAGCAGCAGCAGCAGCAGCATTTGCAACTGCATCTGCAGCCCCAACTGCAACCCCAACTGCAACCCCAACTGCTGCAACAACAGCCGCAGGCGCCAAACCAACAACCCCAGCAGCAAAATCCTGTGCCATCCCAACCATTACAGCATGCGCAAAGCCAATCGTCTCAGGTGCTCCAGCCTCGCCAGCTTTCTCAATCGGCTCAGTCGGTTCAATCGCAATCAGGCCGCACAGACGGCCCCAATGTGGGTGGTTTACACAGGACTGGCACTAGCGGCCCAGCCATGGACCAAGTCAACGCCATCAGCCTGCCCATGTTCATGCAAAACGGCCAGAACAGGAATCAACAGCAAGCGCAGACGCAAATGAACAACTTGCGACAACAGGCCGGCGTGACCCAAGCCTCGGGCCAAGGGCCAGCGGCCGCAGCTGTTGCAGCCGTGGCTGCGGCCGCCTCAGCCGCTTCCAATCCCCAGAATATGAATGCAGGGAGCCCTGTCATAAATGGAGTCAGGGCGAATCATGCTAGGCCAATGAGAGCTGGCCCATCGCCCAACGGCTCTGCCAAGCAGTTGCAGTACCAACAGTTGCACCCACAGCAGCAGCAACTTCTTCAGCAGCAGCAGCAGCAGCAGCTCCTTCAACAGCGGCCTCCTCAGCAAGGACTGCAGATTCCCCAGCAAATTCCTCAGCAGATACCACAGCAGATGCAAAACATGCAGCATGGCATGCCCCAGCCGGGGAATTTGCAGCATGGTAACATGCAGCACCCCCAGATGCAGCAGATGCTGCTGACACAGCAAAATGTGTTTGGCATGTCGCCATCTCCATACGGACAGCAAAATATGGCGGTGCCAGCGCCCCCTATCAACTCAAACGTGCAGCCCGGTCCTAACATGAACGCTCTACAGGACTACCAGATGCAACTAATGCTTTTGGAGAAGCAAAACAAAAAGCGGCTCGACATTGCCCGCTTCAATGTGGGCGGAGAGAACACCATGGCACAGGTGGTGCAGGCTGGTCACGGGGCTCCTAACCAGGGATCTCCGGCGCCGTCGCCTCACCCCAGCAGCAAGCCATCACCGGTGATTCCTGCACTGAAGCAGAAGAAGACGCCGGTGACCAAGCGAGCACGCAAGCCTAGCGTAAATGGCGCCACGCCGCAATCTGCTGGAACAGACAATGGCGCCACCGGACGAGCAGGCGCGAAAAAGAAGGCCGTGTCGCCGGAGCCGGAGACAGCCAAGAAGAGAAAGAAGGGCGCAGAGTCGCCCAAGAAGGGGGCGAAGACGCCCACATTGAAGAAGGAGAAGATCAAGGCGAAGAAGGATGACAAGGCCGACGACCGGCAGCAGCCTGCAGATGGCAAAATGCAGCCACCTAATGCGTTCTACAACCAGCCGTTGGCCGAGCGAGTGTCCACGGACATTTTGGGCAATGGCGGGGCCGGAGAGGGGGTCAACTTCTTTACATCTGGTGGTAATTCCAGCATCGACGACATCGACTTCGACTTCAATCTGTTTCTCGATGGCGGCGATGACGGAATGTCCGGCGGACTTTCGGGGTTCAACTGGGGCAATGCCGCGGAGGGAGAATAGTGGGCAATACCGAGGAGAAGAAACAGTTGGGCCTAATGTATGGCTAATTTCTATGTATTATAGGTGTCTGCCAGCGAGACACTCTCGAAGTGAACATTTAATTCCATACTCAGAAGCGAGTGGTGCGTTCTACTGGCAGGGCAGCAGTTTTTCGCTGACTAGTACTTTCCGTTGGACAGGAATGAGCCAGTACTGTTTAATTAATATCATGTAACTTAGTATCATGTAACAAACGCTAAATATCCGAGCACTTTTAAATTTTGCGTGAGAGAGTTCTTTACTTATTGGCACCACTCATGCATAAGTATGGTACACAACCGGTGGATCAACACCGCAAGACGTGTAGACGATTATCTGACCTTGAATATGGATCCGGTATGGGCTGGATTGGACACCTTGGGAAACACAAAAGCAACAGAGACCAACAAATTAGCAGATCAGCAGATCATCAGATCATAGGATCATCAGATTAACAGATAGTCAGGTCAGATTATCATACTATAAGATTGGCAGATTAAATTAATAGACTAACAAACTATCAGATGATCAGATGATAAAAACCAAATTTAAATTATCAAATTATCAAATTATTAATTTCTATTTATCTAATCATCAGATACTCAGTGAAAAGAGTTATGTGTCCAAAACTCTCAGATACAGTATCTGAAATACGCCGAGAAATGCCTTTTTCCTGGCTTTTATAGGAGACATGGTTTACACTTTTCGGCGTCTGGTACAGCGCTATCTGAAACACATTTCATAAAACCACCTTTGATGAAGAAGCATTTCCTGACAAGAATTAGCTCCAGGAAAGATTCAGAATTATAAATTTGGCTTTACCACATTTTTCACGATGGACTTAGCGCATATTTTTTTATGATCGTGTAAACGTCTAGCACTAATGTGTTTTTGCATTCGCTAGTGCCAGCTACATTTGGAGTTGAGTAGTCGATGTAGTAGGATATTGCATAACAACGGAATGAGAAAACATATCTTCCACAAACAAGCCTAGAGTACTTACAATTTCTGACAATAAATAGTGATCATTATCCTGGTTCTAACATTTGACAAAAGTCTACGAGTAAGTTCGATGAATTGTTTCCAAGAGCCACCTGCTTTCTTTCAAAGCCAATGGAATTACCCTATGATCGACGACCTGCGCTTAATATGAACCCCTTTTGGAACATGCACAGCCTTTCTAGCCTGGTCACATGACTACACACAGACGCAACGTCACTTTATGTGCTGACGGTGCCGGTTTTATGGAGTGGTAGGAAGAAATATCGTGTCTTTATGCTAAAGGCAATTTCCAGTCCCAAGAGTTGGTGCTGGCTGATGATTCACACCGTAACAATCTCATCACAGTATTGTGTAAGTCACAGGCTATGTTGGTACTATGCAAGACTAGAGGAAGTATTGGAAGGCTGAGACTAATTCGAGAATTATATATAGGACCAAGGACAAAAAGTGTCAGAATGGCTTCTGAATAACTTGTCAGCTGAATGAATCTGAGTCTGGGCGTGCCCAACCAAGGCCAGCCGTTCTTATTTCCCATTCCTCCATCAATACTTAAGAAACTCTGTTATGTCTATATGCAAAAGCAAGTGTTCGTTTCCTTGACGAGGAATCATGACATGAAAAAAAGACAGCTCGCCCTCTATTTTCAAACTGTAGAGCACCGTGGTGTAGCAATACGTCAAGTACCCAGCATGTACGATTCAAAGTACCCCATGGATGCAATCAGTGTATGAGCCCTTCACACTCGCACCGCATTCGCTACTTCGGCCATGAAGGCACAAATTATATCCATTTATGAATACAACGAGTTGACGCATTTAGAGTCATAAAGAACCATACACCAAATAATTAGGTTTGAAAGTCGCAAGTGGCACCCGACGCCCTTGCCTTCACACCCAGGCCTGATCGAAGAAGGCAAAATGCAAGGTCTCAAGCAGTTTTTGTTAATGATCCACATAGGACTATGATCGCACCTTGGAGGTTGAACATTGATCGTATGTTCTCCTTTCATCTTCCTATTGCAATGCTTTCAGATCTTTCTGTTTCTCGCCTGTATTCTCCGTCTCATGCTTTGGAGAACTGCCACCTCTAAACCACAAATCACTGGCATAGACCGAGATCAAAACAACGCTCAAGATCGCGATAAGGAGCTGCGAGCTCTGTGCTGTGGAGGGATACACGTTCCAGCAAAGCTCGTGGGCAAAAAAAACAATCGGTCCCACTACAACATTGCAGCCGCCTGCATATAGTAAGAACGGCATCAGCCAGCAGTACCACGAGAGAAACTGATAGTGGAGGGAGCGAGCAAACAAAACGCCAATAGTATTTGTCACGGAGAAGATGAGCAACACGAGCCGCGGGCCGGATTCAGCCGACAAGAGCAAGTTTTGCTGCGACGTGGTGTTTTCGAGAGGCCGGACCAAAGTGTCTTTGACTAACGCCCCGAGCAGCTTTCCCGTAATCTTTGGATGCAAGAACCTAGTGAAGACAAACACAGCCAACACGCCCACGTGGCCAACAAGCAAGGCGTTGGCAAATCCGGAGCTCAAAAACGTGTCCTCGCCCACAAACTTCCAGTTGACCGTCCACTTGTACAAGAACTGGCGGGAAAAGTCAAAGGCGTTGGACAAGTAAGCCCAGCGCAAGTAGCTTGCATCTTCGTCCCAGAAAAGCGGCAAAAGAAAGCGCCAGCCGATCACAAGCTGCACCACAGGAATCACCAGGAGCACCAAGACGGTATGCACAATGCGCTCTCCCACAAGGAAGAACACAACCACTCCGAATGCTGGGAGGTAGAGAAGCACGTTCATCTTCACGCTCAAAGCCATGCTGAACACATCGGCAGCGACCGCACACAAAAGAAGCACCATGGTGTCGGACATGTGGCCGGCCCAGTAGCTAGCCTGCTGGAGGAGAAGGACCACGCACAAAATGCCGATGGTGGCGAAGCAGTCGTTGAACAAGCGGAGCACGTAGATGGAGTAGAGCCTCTTGCTGCACAAAAGAAGATACAAGGGCCAGGGCGGAAGGTCGGCGGCCATGGAATACACCGCGCACGTGACCGCCGTGGTTGCGCTGAAGAGGTAGCCGAACGCATACTGGGCTCTCCGTATGTGCTGGCCGCCCTCCGTGAGCCAGTAGAGCGCCTGGTACACCTGCACGAAGCCCGCGGGGTAGACGATGGGGCCGGAGTCGCCCTCGATGGCGGAGTAGTCGAGTTCGCCGGAGTTGACCATCTCCACCTGCTGCATGTACGTGGAGAAATCGATTTCCGTGTAGGCGACTTTTGCAATGATGAGCTTGCACATTATGGACGAGAGGCACACGAGGATGGGCACCACCACACGCTTGGCGTGGGCGTCGAAGAGGAGGAAGTGGACACCATGGTAGGCGTCTAGGAGAACATTTCTGAGAGTGAAAGGCGGTAAGTCTTTGGATTCTTGGCTGTTTGCTTTGGTTGCAGCCTTGGCGACTGTGTCTGCAGTGGCCGCTTCGCCTGCTGTGGCGTTGCTTGGCCCAGAGTGTCTTGCTTCTGACATGTAGTTGAAGCGCGCTGTACCGCGCACCGGTAGACATTTATGAAGCGAATTAAATCTTGATTGATGAGCGATGAAGAATGAGCAGTGAGCAGTAGGTGACGTTGGAATTCATGGTATGGCATTTATGGTACTGGAATTCATGGTATGGCATTGTATTGGTGGCATTGACCATGATGGTAGTTGGATAATTTCGTAAAATTGGAGTCGCCAACAGCAATGGGGGTCTGGTGTGCTCCAGGTAGCATAACAGTTTGTGTGCAATTCAGCCATTATAAGACTGCACTACTGAGCCTCCCTCATTTGACAACTTCTGGGCCCGTTGGAATCACGCTTTGCAGGCGAGCTTCATAGGCGTACTTGGCACGCTGCCACTACCAAGTAGCGTCAGCTAATTGAGTTTAATGCATCATGTGCACTACGCTACACTGATTTTCACTACACTGATCTTCACTACACTGTAGACTACACTGTAGACTACACTGTAGACTACACTGGTATCCACTGCTTTGGTTGATTTGCAGTCGTTCCGGTTCTACACCTGGCTTCACATAGGTACACTAGCAGAACCCTGTAAGACAATCCCGCAAAGACTTCTCTATACAGCATGATTGTATAACGCCAAAAGCCTTACTGAACTTATCTCCGAATTAGATTCTTGGTTCAATTCTAGCTCCCAGACTTCTGTAGCACCCCGTATTTTGCAATGCAGGGAAGGCTGCGCATTCATGCAGCAAAATTCAGCCGTGCCTAAGAAATCAAGCCAAAGAACAAGAGTGATAGAATTAAATGTCGTCTTGTGGCTGGAGAGGCCTTTACTTTTGTGTGACGATTCATATTCCAGGCTGTCGCCCAGATGTAGTCTGGTTGAGGACGGCCGTGTATGTTTGAGTAAGAGAAGAGCAAATGGGGTAGAGAGAATGATACAAGGCCACGACTTCCAAATACTAAACTTCCCTAGAGCACTTACCTTATACGATTGTCACCCCAAATTATGCAAGTAGCGACACACAAAGTATAAGCTTCTATAGTCTCGATTGGATAGATATTTTGAATCCTGTCTTGCTCTTCAAGATCTCGTTACTACAAAAATGTATAGTACAGCTTGCTATGTAGGTCGACAGTGCCGTTCCAGGACCAGCACCTGAGCAGGGTGGGGTAGATCGGTGTACTGAGCTATGGGCTGTTGGTGCATACCAACTTTCTTCTCTCAAAAGTAGCATTAACGTCTACAGATACTAAGCTATTGATGAAACAGTATCCAGTGAATGTTCCCCTGGTGGTTTTCATCTGTAAATTTTTTCCAGTGAAGATATGTGTGCTAAAAAGAAATCGTACCCAGAGCATAACAGTAATCAGTAGTCCTACTGTGTGTCTCTCCAGCAGCTTATGGTTTACATGGCTTCTATCCGAATTCAGCTTAAATACGCCCATTTTATTCCCGTTTGCCCATCTCTACCCCACATAATGCAGCTGCAGGCGATCACCTCCGGGATCTATACAGCGGGCCCGCAGTGATAGTGACCCTAGTGGCCGCACCGAAGTACACCGCCATTATAGCGTGATAAAGGCCTGGCCGCGGCCGATTGGAACTATTTCCCAGAGACCCGCCGCTTGCTTTTCGCTCCAATACGCGGTGACATCCAAGCTTCCACGACCACATGATCCGGTTGAAGTTCTTTGAAATCTTGAATTCTGTTAAGTCCCGTTTCCACAAGCCTGCGCCAGAGTCTTTCGCCCTCTAGAGCAATTCTCTTGCAGCTGCTTGCGTTAAACAGTCGGGTGCGGCCGCTTGCGCATGGCCTTGGTCACCTCCCGCTTTCTTCTCTTGCACTGGCGATTGACCTCGCCTCTCATGGAGTAGAACCACTTTTCGTAGGCGTCATCGGCAAGAGAGTCAGATTCACCAGGCAAGTGGATGTTTTTTGCCGACGTACCCATCTTGCTCAACTGCGTCTGGGTCTGGAGAAACGCCGAGTTCGCGTGGTTCCAGAATAGGCCCACTTGTCTGGCGGGCGCGGCCTTGGCCTCAGATTCCTCGTTTTCTCTCTTCTTCTGTTCGATCTGCTGGAGAATTTTTTGCCGTTCGGCCTCCTCTGCCTCTTGGTCATTGCCGATGTCGTTCACAAGGGCGCCGAACCCGAACGACTTTTGTTCTTCGTTGAACAAAGACCGAAGGTTTTCGGTGGTGCTTTTGGGAGCGAATGTGGGGATCAAATGCTCTTCGTCCAGAGCATCATTGGGTTGGACCTCACTCTGTGGCACTGACTCTCTTTCTGAAACATCAGAGATTGGATTAGTGGTCGAGTCTTTCTTCTGTTGCCTTTCCTCGGTGTTAGGTCTTTCTGGCTCTTCACTTTCTGGCTCTTCACTTTCTGGCTCTTCACTTTCTGGCTCTTCACTTTCTGGCTCTTCACTCTCTGACTCTTCTGACTCTTCTGACTCTTCTGACTCTTCTGACTCTTTCTCTATCGTCGGCTCCTCAGAGTGGTCTGCTCCCCCATCATGCTCAAGGTCATACTTCTCCTTAATCGCCTCCGTGGTGTACTTGGCCCCGTAGCCCTCAATCTCCATGTCACTGTCACCCTCGGAAAAACACTCCGGTTCAGCTGGCCGCTCGTGTGACTCTCTGTACTTCTGCACTAGGAGGTGAGCGTCCTTGGAGGGCAGGTCGCTCTCCGAGTCGGAGAGTGCAAGTGCACCTTTGGTTTCGTAGTCGAACGCTTCGACAGTGCGTCTTCCCTTGCTGTCGTATTTGACGGGCTCATCGTCACTGGGTGCGTCGTCGAGGTCGACCTTCTTGTCGAAATCAAACGTGCTGAAGAGGCTGGCAAGGACCGCATGGTTTTTCTGCATGTCTTCTTCGAGGGGCTGTGCGTGGTCTGTCTCTGCTGTCCTTTCTGTTCCTCCTTCCAGTTTTCCGTAGACCAGTGCCTCTGCTCCGCTGACACCGCAGCCTATCTCACTCAGATGCGCCCCGCCGAGGTGTACATTTCCCAGATGCCCCTCCAGATGCCCCTCCAGATGCCCCTCCAGATGCCCCTCCAGATGCCCCTCGCCCAAATGCCTCTCCAACCGGCACGGCGCCTGCGAGTAGCGCTCCACAATGTGGTCGTCGCCACTCCGCCACTCGCCGTCCACGAAGCGGTGCGTCAAGTCAAGCGCAGTCTTGCTTTCCACGCCCCACAACTTCGTCTTGTAGCCCTTGATGTGCTTGAGCTCGCCGTTAATAAGAATGCGCAACGTCTGCTCCTTGCGCATGAAGTGGGCCTTGGGCCGTGGCGTCTTCCGCATGCGGCCCTTGACCACGTCGCCGTGGCCGGCGCTGCGGCTGTAGTGCTGGGCAAAGGCGCCTCGCGGCACCAACGTGCTCCCATACGACAGCATGCCCACGAGCAGGTGCGACGGCGCCGTGGCCTTGGTGTTGCCGGAAATGTCGCAGAACGTGTGGGCGGACTTTTGGTAGCCCATGCTCTGGTTGTTGGCGCCCACCACGCCCATGTGCGCCATGGGCGCCCTGGACACCGCGTTGCACGGCACCAGCGTGGCGTGCTCGGCGATGCGGGCGGCCCGGGACGCAGCAATGCCGGCCTGCTTGCTGAGCCGCTTGGCACTGGCACAGGGCGTGCGGGCGTCCTTGGCCCATTCTGAGCGGTAGTCGCCCTTGGTGGCCTCAGCGATGGAGATCCTGCGGCCCATGAAGAGAACGCCGTTCAAGGCCTGCCGGAGCCTGCGGAACGCGGCGGGCGAGAGCTCCATGTCGGCGAATGCAAAGTAGAAGTCGTTGACGGGCTTGGTGTGGAAGTCGAGGGGGGCGGTGAGCCGGCCGTACTTGGCCAAGCGGGCCTCGAACGTGTGCGACTTCTGCCTGAGGGAGTCGCTGATGTTGCCGATGTGGATGCGCATGCGGCGGGGTTCGTTGTCCATGTTGCCTTGATGCAAAGTAAGTGCTGTGGTGTTTCAAAGGGGTGCACTGCTGTGGTGTTGCCAAGTGGTGCGCTGTGGTGACAGGCTGTGATGGGAAGTGTCTGCGATGCGATGCTTTTTCGCGATGCCTGTGCGATGCGTGGAGATGGAAACGCGCAGCTGGGGAAGATGGAGTTTGATGGAGAGCTCTTTATCAGGGGGACAGTCTGGTAAGGAGGACAGAGCATAGTGGTAGCTCATGGTTGATGATACTTTATTATGGTTCCGTACTATTACACAGCATTGGTAGCTCCATATTTATCTCCATATTGATAGCTATATTTATCTCCATATTGATAGCTATATTTATCTCCATATTGATAGCTATATTGTATCTCCATATTG
>NKZR01001178.1:0-15097 GCA_002370795.1 Metschnikowia sp. 03-147.1 | reverse complement strand
GAAGTAGTATAGTAGTAGAAGTAGTATAGTAGTAGAAGTAGTATAGTAGTAGAAGTAGTATAGTAGTAGAAGTAGTATAGTAGTAGAAGTATAAGTTATATCGAACAGTCAGCAAAATTGCTGCCAATTATTGATCTGAACTGTTCCGACATGACTCATCCTCCTCTTGAGTCTTTCATATTTTTGGATCGGCTGCAATACTATGTCCCCTCCTTTCATCCCTTAACTTAATACAAGAGCACAAATGTAATCATAATTGTATTTTCATGTAACTTCCCACAGTGATAATGCCTAGAAATTTCTGGCTTCTCCTAAACCCTTCAGTGAAGGTCCTGCTCGACATTTCCTTGTTCTTAACACATCTTCATTATTTCAAGTAGGTCATCCACAGTGCTTTAAAACTAGCGAGGACTCTGTCCTCTGCAATGAGTGATGTCCCATTTGGTTCTTTAGCCCTTTTTATGGTTTCATTATCACTAGGTTCCAGACAAGTGAAGTTTTTAGTCATGTAGGGTTTGTTTACAATTTACTTGGAGTCCTCTTCCTTTTCAAGGGAAACCACGAACTTGCTTCATGTAAATGTCTTCAGTTATCATACCGTTAAGGAGTCTTCCATGATAACTAACATTTTAAATAGGTAGCAACCGCAAGAAGAACCCTCAAACTCTGGTAGATGGCTGCAAAAGTCTCTTGGTAATCAACTTCGACTATAGCCTTTAGCCACTATCTTGCTTACTTACCACCATCTTGAAACCCAACGGCACCCTATAGGATTGACATCAGCAGAACACTGGAGAACGTTAGATTTCCTCAGGCTCCTTCTCAGATGCATGCTTCTTCCAGAAGAACCAGTCATCTGATCTCTGTGCCTCTGACAAGATTGACGAATGTGGTGAGTATGTGAAGAGTCGGTACGTGCTCCTATGTCTTTGGTGGGAACTTCCCTGGGTTAGTAGAGGAGAACTCTGTGTTATCTTCAGCTCTCTTGAAAACGGAATGAGATCCTCTAATGTCTTGTGGACTAGAACACTGTGTTCTATTTGAGTACCTCCACAGGCACTTCAAAGGGCTATCCACCCCAGTGCCTGGCCACTCACCTGGGCTTGGAATATAGCGGCCACGTCCTGCACATGGCGCTTGCAACCAAAGCGCATGCCTTATCGTCCACACTAGGAGATAAAGCAGTGACACATCGAACAGAGATTTGACACATCAAAACAAAGCATCAACACTGGCTCAATGCAGGACTGTCCAAGCGGGCAGAGAAGCCTTAATAGCAAGCCAGTACCCTCCATGGAGACTCCATGGACACTCAATCCAGTACTGCTTCAAGCTTCATGTCCATTACTTCTCTTCCTTTACTGACAGGGCTCGGTGAGAACAGGTAGTACCACTTTACGTTCTCCCTGGCACTTAGAACCAAGGTCGTACCATTCCTGGCACTTCTCGTGCAGCGGTCACCAACACGTCCTGCACCAACCACGTATACTACGTCGGCACTAGCATGGACACCCATGCTCCTCATACGGTATTTACACAGGTTTGGTGACTATATACAGCTAGTTGTCGCCCTTGACCAAGCCGACCTTGGCCGGCCTCAAGACTCTGGAGTTTAACGTGTAGCCTGGCTGCTGCACATGGAAAACGGTGCCCGGCTCCTTGTCTGGCTGCGGGACTTCGAACACGGCCTCGTGCTGGTTGGGGTCAAACTGCTCGCCCACCGGGTCCACCTTGACGATTCCGTGCTTCTCCAAGGTCTTCTCGAAGACGTTGCGCGTCATGGACACTCCGTCAAACAAGTTCTTCATCTCGGCATTGGCGCCCAACGTCTCCTCCTTGACCGAGCTCAACGCCAAGTTGAAGTTGTCGATGGACTCCAACAAGTCCTTGGAGAACTTCTGGAGCGCAAAGTCCTTGGACTTCTGCACCTCTTTCTTCGTGGTTTCCTGCAAGTTGCGGAAGTCTGCCACGGCGCGGGCGTAGTGGTTCTTCATCTCGGCCAACGCCTTGTCTTTTTCGGTCAACTTCTGGCTTAAGATTTCGATCTCGCTGGGCTCGGCAGACTCGCCGCTTGCCTCCGGCGTCTCGGCATTAGTCTCCGCACTGGCCTCTGCGGCGTCCTTTGTGGCTCCATCCTCTGCTTTGGTGGCGTTGTAGCGGACGCCGGAGAAGCGGAAAGCCACTTGCGGCACAGCGTTGATTCTGGGCACTTGCACGCCCACTCGTGTTCTGGCAACACACTGGCGAAGGGTTCTGGGAAACATGGCAGTGTTGAGCGGTGCAGATTTTTTGCCTCGCACTATGTCATTCGTGTCACGCGACACTGCACGTGCCGCCCGCCGGTCCCCGCTCACGTGGAACAAGTCACCTGACCAGACGCACCGAGTCACGCGTTATCGTTGTACGGCGGTCAAAACGGCACCGCCGGATTTCGCGCGCACCGCTAAAAAAGCGGCGCTTCGGCGCTTCTTCGGAATGCGATAACCATCGTGCAGCAAACTCTCTGGCGTAGCTGCAAGGAAAAATGATCCAGCTTTCTTATCGGAAAAACTATGGCCTATCTCTGGCACTGATCCGCCCCGTCTAAATCTTCGTATCTCTGCATCTTGTTGCATCTGGTGTGTGCACCATCCCTTCCATGTATCCCAGCTTGTATCTAATCTCCCCCACTTTCTCCATGAAGCAACGCGCTGGGTCCTTCAATAATGGAAAAGTCAGCGATGCTTCGAATTGGTTTCATAACTAACATGGCACTAGGTGGCACTAGATCTAGATGTTAGAAACCACGACGATTCGTATCTTCAGCGTTTGACGTTGATCATCATTATCAACGTGTATCATTATCAACGTGTATCATTATCAACGTGTCATTATCAACGTGTCATTATCAACGTGTATCATTATCAACGTGTATCATTATCAACATGATCATCAATATGTTCGAATCAGCATGCTTGAATCCTAACCTTTCAAGCTGCATGTGCACAACCACCTGAAATGTGGGATGATGTGACGCCTAGTTCCTGCATGCACCAGACGTTGATAACTCTAACTGAGCTCTCAAAGATTATGCCGACTCTTGCATTGGACTGCAGGTGGCGCCCCCAGGAGGCCAAGTGCCTCATGAAATGGAGATAAAGTGCTTTCGCGCGATTGTATGCAGAAAGCAATCGCTATCTTTATCTTCGCCTGTGTACAAGCACACGCAATCATCTGCGAAATTTCATGGCACTTGGTATAAAGCTTTTCCATGCCCGTCGTTCTCCACACTCATCTTGGAAAATCAGATAATTACTACCCTTTTGCAGAAGGCTTTTCGATATCACAACAACGGCGTGATAGAAATTTTTCACACCCAACCTTCAAATTCTTGAACCTTGGTCAGGACCAACACACATCACTAATACTCTCATTATGTTGAGCTCGGATAAAAGTCCCGTCATCCACGAACAGGTTTCCGTGGATTCGCAAGCCAGCAAGACCAGATGGCAGAAGATCGTTTCTCTTTTGGAGGTGGAGAAAAGCGAAGGCCTCACAATGGCCCAAAGGTATCTTTACAACTATGATTTGCGTCCAGTCGAAGCTGCAAGAAGACAGTGGTCGTGGTACAACTATGCATTTTTCTGGATCGCCGACTCTTTCAACATCAACACTTGGATGATTGCTGCGACCGGTGTTCAAAACGGAATGACTTGGTGGCAAACCTGGGTTTCTGTGTGGTTGGGATACTTTCTCTGTGGAGTTTTTGTGTCGATCTCTGCTCGGATTGGAGTCGTCAACCACATATCCTTTCCCATTGCCGTGCGCTCATCCTTCGGTATCTTTTTTGGCATTTGGCCTGTTTTCAACAGAGTCGTCATGTCTTGCGTGTGGTACTCCGTACAGTCCATGGTTGCAGGCCCCTGTATTGGTCTCATGTTGAGATCGATTTTCGGCCAGCACTTGGACAAAACCATGCACAATGGAATCTCCAACCCAAATCTCACCACCTTCCAATTCTTGAGTTTCTTTCTTTTCTGGTTGATTTCCTTGCCTTTCTTATGGCTTCCTCCACACAAAATCAGACACTTGTTTACATTCAAGGCGTATGTCTCGCCCGTGGCAGGTATTGGCTTCTTGATCTGGACTTTGGTCAAGTCTAAGGGCGCAGGACCTGTGATCCACGAGCCTTCCAAGCTCCACGGTTCTGTCTTGGCATGGACTTTTGTGGAGTCCACCATGAACTCATTGGCCAACTTCGCCACTTTGATCACCAACTCCCCAGATTTCTCCCGTTTTGCTGACAAGCCTTCGTTCAGCATCAAGTATGTGGTGCAAACGGTCTCCATTCCGGTCTGTTTTTCCATCACCTCCCTCATCGGTATTTTGGTGAGTTCCGCCTCCACTCAATTGTATGGAGAAACCTATTGGTCTCCATTGGACGTCTTGGGTCGTTTCTTGGACAACTACTCCCTGGGAAACCGTGCTGGAGTGTTCTTCATCAGTTTTGCATTTGCCATAGCCCAATTGGGAACAAACATCAGTGCAAACTCCCTTTCCTTCGGTACTGACGTGACCGCATTGCTTCCACAGTTCATGAACATCAGAAGAGGGCTGTACCTCTGTGCTGCGCTCGCGTTGGTTGTTCAACCATGGAACCTTTTGTCGACACTGTCCAAATTCACCACATACCTTTCTGCATATTCCGTTTTCCTTTCCTCCATCGTGGGTGTGATCTGCTGCGACTACTATTACGTCAGAAGAGGTCACTTGAAATTGACCCACCTTTACTCCACACATGCACCAGAAAACCGCTCGGAATTGTCCTTGTACATGTACAACAAATTTGGCTCGAACTGGAGAGCTCTTGTGGCATACTTGTGCGGTATTTTGCCAAATATCGTGGGGTTCGTGGGTGCCACAACTGGCCAAGACAGAGTTCCTATCGGTGCCATCGAAGTTTACCGGTTAAACTTCTTCATGGGCTTCTTTAGTGCTGGTATCGTGTATGCGGTTCTCTGCTATGTCAGCCCTGTTGCTGGAGCTGCTCAAGTGAAGCCATTCGAAAAGGCTTGGTTCGAGGAGAACCAGGATGTCGAGGACTTCGACCAGGAGTTGAAGGGTTTCGACGTGCACGAGGGATATGAGGCCCCAGTGTCTAGTTCCAGCGGCTTCTCTAACAAGAAGTTTTGAGTAGGATGAATATATGAGGGTACATGAACCACGAATTTGTAATGTTGCGGACACCGACGAGTAGCTAAACGAGTACTACCCGATAACAGCATCGATGTTGTTTCACTCTAGAACAGACATTGCCCTAGCACCGGAAGAATTTTAGTGGATCTGCTGTCCCCAAATGTTCCGCTTCATGGTATGCGATATCTTGGCTGCAACTGCGACCGCATGCAGGTCGGATCATTATCGCCATGGTGACTCATGTTCCCCAGAATCGGCCCGCCTGTGGCCCGGAGCGCACGTGACCCGAGGCCCTTTTTTCCAAGATAACCACACCACTTCTTCTCACCTTCCAACACCCAATGTTTTCCAAGTCCGTGAAGTCTATGCGTAGTTTCTCCTCAACTGCATCCTCCCTTAAGAAGTTGAAGATCGGTTTGATTCCAGGTGACGGAATCGGCAGAGAGGTCATTCCTGCCGGTAAGGCCGTGTTGGAGAACCTTCCATCCAAGTACGACTTGCAGTTTGAATTCGTCAACTTGGAAGCTGGTTACGAATTGTTCCAAAAGACTGGAACTGCGTTGCCTGAAGAGACCGTTGAGGTGTTGAAAAATGAGTGTGACGGAGCATTGTTTGGAGCCGTCTCCTCTCCCAGTGTCAAGGTCGCTGGCTACTCGTCGCCCATCGTGGCCTTGAGAAAGAAGATGGGCTTGTACGCCAACGTGCGTCCAGTCAAGTCCGTTGAAGGAGTTGGTAGACCTGTTGACATGGTGATTGTGCGTGAGAACACCGAAGACTTGTACATCAAGGAAGAAAGATCATACACCAAGGAGGACGGCACTAAGGTGGCCGAGGCCATCAAGAGGATAACTGAAACCGCCACATCCAACATCGCCAAGATGGCATATGAAATCGCCTTGCTGAGACAAAAGATCCGCGAGTCGAGCTCTGTCAAGAGCATCCACTCTTCGCCTTCTGTTACTGTCACGCACAAGTCCAACGTTTTGTCTGTTTCAGATGGTCTCTTCCGTGAGACTTGTAAGAAGATCCACGAGAACGGTGACTTTGCCGCTGTTGAGTACAAGGAGCAGATTGTCGACTCCATGGTGTACCGTATGTTCAGAGAGCCTGAGATCTTCGACGTCGTTGTTGCTCCCAACTTGTATGGAGACATTTTGAGTGACGGAGCTGCTGCGCTTGTGGGATCTTTGGGAGTGGTGCCATCTGCCAATGTCGGCGACAACTTTGCAATTGGAGAGCCATGTCACGGCTCTGCTCCAGACATTGAGGGCAAGGGTATCTCGAACCCTATTGCTACCATCAGATCCACTGCTTTGATGTTGGAGTTCATGGGTCACCAAGAAGCCGCAGCCAAGATCTACGAGGCTGTTGATGCCAACTTGTCTGAGAACAAGATCAAAACCCCTGACTTGGGCGGCTCCTCCTCCACCAACGAAGTCATTGAGGACATAATTAGAAGATTCTGATGCACTGAGACATCTGACTAGGGTTAGCTGTATAGTTCCGTTGAATCAATGTATGCAACAGTCATGTACCAGGCAGTAACGGCAATGAGCAGATAGTAAGCAGTTCTGTTGGAGTTGTCACTTTTGATCTTCATTTTGATGAATAAAAATGTGTCAGAACCCTCTAGAGGGCGCCCCCTTATATATGTGCGCGCATACTTTTTTGCAGCCACGACAGCAGTGTATAAATAGCAGCCTTTCCCCCATAATTTGAGACAGGCAAAATTCTTAAAATGCAGACACATTGGAACTATTTTCAAAAATTGACAAGCGCATTGTCTCTGGTCTGGACAGTTGAGCAGTGTCAAACCCTAAGGTTCCTACAGTGGATCTAGGATTTTCGATAACCCGAAAGACATCTTCTGGCAACATGAAAACAACAAGCCAAAGTCTACTCAGAAGCTATCATTGAAGTCATTTGATATCAAGAGTAGCATTATTATGTTCTGACTGACCATCCGGCCGCAAGAGGAAATCACGTACGGAGAGGGCGTGGGTCTTTCTCTACTGTATGAGCTGGGGTTATGCTGGGTCACCTCATTATCCGTGACACTTCGAATGGTGCATCATAAATGCTTCTTGCTGTGATTTTGGCCACAAGACCGTTTGATATGACGGCTGGAATTGCTAGTGCCAGCTCTCACAATTCAATTGAAGGATCGACTTCGATATTGTTGGAAGTTGGATGCATTCGTCTTGAATTTCTCCAAACTGATACGGAAACCCTAAGTGAAGCGCCCTGAAGCGCCCAGACAAATCAGGGGTGTGATGGAGGCTAATAGCATATTGTCTTCAACTCAGGAAAGATCAGTTGAAACTGCCCAGGTTAAATCTACTCAGTTTAAATCCAATGCATCTCTTTCTGCATGTTTTTGATCTTTAAACCTGGCCTACCAGTGCTATGTTCATTAGTGAGCTACTAGAGCTACGCAAGTGAGCTACACATCTCTCACAAAACACGCTGCAAAGAAACCGATTCCCCCGTCTTCTTTGGGAATCGAGCGCACACAACCTCCTGCCAATTGCTTACAGTGCTCATCGCTTGTTCCTACTGCAGTGAATTCTTGTTCCCAGCCTCGACGAGGCCATTCGGGGATCACCACTTCGCGGGACGCCAACCGCCAGCCTTGTTGCTGGATGTCTGCATCTCGAAGAAGGTCCACCACAACCCTCTCGTTTTCTTGTGGGTGAACCAGGCACGTTGAATAAACCACCTTGCGTACATTCGGAAACAGAAGGGCATGCTTGACTATAGAGAACTGAAAAGACGCGAGCTTTTGGAGCCGCTGTGTGTCAATCTCTTCTCGTGCTTGTTCTTGAGAGCTTGCATCCTCCACAGCTCGGCCAAAGATCCCCGACCCGCTGCATGATGGGTCGACGATAAGCCCAGTCACCGAAGGAAAGTCGGCGGGGGAGACTCTCGTGAAATCTGCGTGTGTTGGATGAATTAATGATTTGGAAGCAGTGCCAGTCGCTTTGTCGCACATCATTCGGAGCACCTTGACCCGCTTGGCGTCTCTCTCGAAGGCATAAACCACGGGGGCATTTTGTTCTGCATGTGTATTGGTAGTCTTGAGGAACGACGCCACATGAGTGGTCTTGTTTCCCGGAGCTGCAGTGGCGTCTATGACTTCCGTATGCACATCAGAGGCATCATTGAAGAGAATCTCTCCAGGAAAACATGATGCACGATCCTGAATTATCAACTCGCCATCCAAATAGGCAGCATGTCCTGTGACTTTCTCCCGGGGATGAACCCCATACAAATTCCGGATGTACTTATCCTTGAAGATAAGCCCCGGCAGCGTTAAATCCTTGAAATCGCTCACAGACTTTAAATTGGCGAAAAAAGGGTGCTTTTCGAAAAACTTGTCTGCCAGGACTTTAATGACATTAACTCGGAACCATCGAACCGGGGTCTCATCTCCACCAATACTGTCGTCTAGAGGCAACTCACTAGCGTTTTTCACCTTGTGAGCCATTTTCAACTTGATGAACTCGGCAGAAATGCGTGTTTTATGTTTCAAAAAAGCATCCTTGACCGGATGCTTTCCCAGCTGAATTCGGCCCTTGGGACTAAACACATAGTCATAAACGAGCAAGGACAAAAGATGCGGCGACACCTTGAGTTTTTTAAGATCAGCGCTGCTGGAAAGCTTTGCTTTTTTGATGATGTGTTGGATGTATTTTTTGAACTTGAGTGCAGAGATCACAAGGGCATAGATATGTTTTGGTGAGTTGTCGGTCTTGGCATTGAAGATACGTGTTTTCAAACCGGTCTCTCCATCCTTCAAGAATTTTTCCGCCTCGAAGTACAACTTCATGTTTCCGAAACTGATGCCAATGAGGGCTCGGCTGGTACTCAGGGTAAGGGCAGCTTGGCTAGTGCATGATGGAGATGGACATCACGTGCCTACAAATAGGTGACCAGATGCACGTGAAGCGCGAAGGTCACGCGTTTAAGGTCAGGTGATGTACAACACACTCACGAGTCTCCGCTCGTCAACCCTCCACCCACAATCATGCAAACGCCGCCGGATGCGTTCCCACCGGGCACGGCGCTAACTGTGGGCTCTCATAAGATCCAGATTTCCAAATATGTGTCCCAAGGTGGTTTTGCATACGTCTATTTGTGCTCAGTGGATCCGCCCCACAATAACAATGCCACGGCATGCTTGAAAAGGGTCGTGGTGCCCAACAAATGGCAGCTCACCCTTCTCCGGCAGGAGGTGGATGCTATGAAACGACTTAGAGGAAACAACCACATTGTATCTTATATTGATCTGCATGCACTGAGGATGCCATCCTCCAAGAAAGACGGCGAGCCCCAATACGAGGTTCTTTTGCTTATGGAGTACTGCTCGGGGAAAGGGCTCATTGATTTCATGAACCAAAGACTCACACATCGTCTCACTGAACCTGAGATCCTATCGATCATGAGTCAGGTGACTACTGCTGTAGCCATGTGTCACAACTTAAGGCCGCCGCTTATCCACAGAGACATCAAGATCGAAAATGTGTTGATCGATGGCAAAGGTGCTTTCAAGCTATGCGATTTTGGCTCAGCAGTGGGCTACATAACTCCTGGAAACGATCCTCAGGAGGTGCAGAGAATACGGAATGATGTGTTGCAGAATACCACTCCGCAGTACAGAGCGCCAGAAATGATCGATTTGTCACATGGGTTTCCGATCGATGACAAGCTGGATATCTGGGCTCTTGGAGTACTTCTATATAAGTTGTGCTACTATACGACTCCGTTTGAGCTGCACACGCAAAAGTGTCTCCAGGACTTGGAGAACGCTATCTTGAATAGCCTGACTACATTGAGATTTCCAGATTCCCCTCAGTTCTCGACGCGCTTAAAGAACATTATCAGCTGTTGCTTGCGGGGTGATCCTAGACGGAGGCCCAACTCAATGCAGTTGATTCAGGAATTGTCGCAAATACAGGGCCATTCTCTGATCCCGCAGGTGATTCCTTATTCGGTAAGACACCAGAAATTGGCTTCCCCAAGTCCTCGTCCAGTGAACAGAAATGAGGTGAAAGGCGACAACACCGAAAGTAAAGGCGATGTCTTTTCGAAAATCGACAAGTCTAAGGTCCTAAGCATGAAGCCACGGCCTAAGTCTGAGGTATACCTAAGTCAAGGCCTCGCCACAGCAACATCCAGCCTCGGCTCCCATACTAGCCTAAAGGACCCTGGACCAGGTAGGGGTGGCTCCGGAAACAAGCCTGGCAGCATCCAAGACTTTGTACATCTACAGCTCAGCGAGTCGACATCGGACTTGGCACAGATGCGCAAATCAGAAGAATCCGACAGAGGAACTTTGGAGTTTTTGCGGTCCAAACAAACAGGACCTTCACGGCAAAACACCGGGGGATCCATAAAGAACTCCCTTGTCAACAGTTTGCGGCGCATCAGCACTGGGGGCTCTATCAAGGCTCAGAACAGTGGTACGGCACCGCTTGCTCGATCAACTAGCAAAGGCAGGTCGTCGAGCAGCTCCGAGAACGACGAAGAAGTACGAGGCAAGGTCCCAGAGGAGCCAAAACGCCGCTCTTCCATCCAAAGAAGAGTGCAGCAGCTCCTCAGCAACAAGGATAGAAAGGTTTCGAGATCCACTTCGGGCTATGGCCGATACACTGACCAGGATGACTTGTACGCAATTAACAACAAACAAGGCTCTGCCAATGCCAGTCTGGAATCCTTAAACAACGTGGCAGTTAGTACGGAAAAGTACAATTTTGAGAAGACCAAGGAACCGGCCAGGGCATCCACGCAACCAGAATTTGGCACGGCTGCTCTTCCAAAAGTACGTGCACTGAACACATACGCTGCTCCGCCTCCGTGTCCTCCGAGCCTAGGAAGGGCGGGGAAGAGACAGACAAAGGAGCAAAAGGCGAAAGGGGACGAGAGAAAAGAGAAGGTGACAGCAAGAAAGGAGAACATAAATGAAAGAAACGGAAATGAACAAAGGCAGAGAAGTCAGGAAAAGAAAAAGGCCCCCCCGAAACCGTCAAAACCAAGTCACCTAAAAAGCCCTTTGAAGCCCCCGCTCAAAAGTCCCACTGAGAGAAGACTAAGTAATTCGAGTGAGATCTCGTTCCCTGACGTGGACGACCTCGAACAACAATTCTCAAGACGTTTCCCAAGCTACGTTTGAAGACCAAAATCATTATACCAGAGCAAATGAAGCTGCTTGTGAGTTTGAAGCAGAACTTGAGAATGTTTGGGCCATGAAATGTTCCGAATTCATTGTCAATAAACTATGACTTTGGTTCATTATGGATGAACCCTAATGACAATTCTAAATGAGCTTGTTATTTCTATCAGACCAACGAGCTTGAACGATATTCAATTGCGGCATTGCACTAGACTGCCAGCTAACGATGTGTCGAACAACCCGGGTTTGGACATCAATGTATCTAAAGATCTTGCTCACAGGTGAGTTACTTCTAGCGGAACTAGACAGCGGGAAAGTCAGGTGATAAGTAATCAGTTTGCACTGTGCTCTCAATTAGTCTGAGTAATCCGCGATCGAGTCCACTATGAAATCAATGCCCTCGTCAAACTTCTCGTTCGTGATGTCCCACGCACTGTCAACAGATGCTTTCAAAACCCGGCCGAATTTTCTTCTCGGCCTCTTTCCACTATCCTCGCCGTCCCCCTTCCCGTTAGATCCGGCCCAGCACGCGTTCATATAGCTGGCAAAGATGACAGAGTTCTGGTAGTACCAATCCACCATGCTTTCATCCATCACAGGCACGATGGGCTTGAGGTTCGACCGACTGGCAAACACTACCGTGCCCCGCACCAACTCCTTCACTTCCTGTGACGGTCTCTTGGCATAGAGGTGCACGATAGACTGGTAGGCATCACCGTAGCCAATAAACACCACCTTTTTCAACGCCTGGAAGTAGTTCAAGTAGTTATCCCAGATCCAGAGCAAAAGCTCCTGCGCAAAGATCGTGGCGTTGTAATTGTTCTTCGAGCTACCCAGGTCTATGTTCGATGAGGGTATGTTCACGTCGATATACCCCACGGTGTCGGGGATGTTTTCCGTCTTCAACTCTGTTTTGATCTTCTCGATAAACCGCGTCAAGGGATGCTCCAACACCACCAGCGAGCTGCATTCGATGCTCCCATTTATGGGGTTGATGTAGGCCCACACCTCGGGCGAGTCGTGCACACTGATCACCACCGTGCCACACTCGTCGATGTTGTCGCTGGCCAACACCAAGTCTTCCAAGTGTGCAGGGAGATCTGTGGTGAAGTAGGTCTGCAGCTTATCGGACTTTTCGTGGAGAACAGGCAAGTTGACGAACTTGTACTTGGAAAAGAGCTCCTGCGCCTGATACGCCCGAATGGGCTCAGCGAAGTTGGTGAGCCCGCTTCCCCGGAGCTCGTAGCTGTCCTCAAACACATGCGACGGGATGCCGGGCTGCATAGACTTCCAGTACTTGGACTGGATCCGCATCACCTCGCTGATGGTCTCCAAGGTGTCGAGTCGCGGCTGCGCTGATATGGTGGCCTCGGGTGGTTCTCCCACCAACACCTTGGCCACGCCCAATGCACTCTCGCTGATGGAGACCAAGTTGTAGCCGCCCTCGAGAATCACCGTGAGCTTTCCGCGTGCTATGGCCTTGAGCATGTGGGTGAGCTGCCCGTAGCCGGCCGGCGTCACGTGACACTGGCCGATGATATCGCCGTCGGCGGCGTCGAAGCCGGCACTGACAATGACCAAGTCGGGGTCAAACTCGCTCATGATGGGGATCACCACCTTGTGGAACGCATACATGTAGTCCGCGTCGCCCACGCCGGCCTCCAGCCACGGGATATTGACAGAGAACCCTTCTCCCTTACCTTCGCCCACCTTATCTGCACCGCCGTACTTGGTGCCGGGGTAGAACTTGCCATTTTCGAAACGGTGGATGGAGATGTAGAGCACTCTGGGGTCGTCGTAGAACGCCCTCTGTGTGCCGTTTCCGTGGTGGATGTCCCAGTCCAAGATGACGATTCGCCGCACAGACTCTGGGTACGCCTTCAACACGTTTTTCGCTGCCACTGCCACATTGCTGAAGAGACAGAAGCCGCCAGGGGCATTTGGCTCTGCATGGTGGCCCGGGGGACGCACAATGGCCAAGGAGTTCTTGACTTTTCCCTCCACCACGGCGCGGCACGCCTCTATGCTTCCTCCACACAGAAGCTTTGCCAGGAGAAACGAGTCGTTGTTGACGTAGATGGAGTCCCCGCGCTCCGTTTCATCCAAGAGCTGGTCACGCGTCATCTTCTCAGTCAGGGAGATAAACTGCAAGTGCTCGTGCGTGTGGACCTCCAAGATCTCGGACGCAGTGGCTTCCCTGACGGGGATCTTCACCATCAAAGGGCCGATATTATCCAGCCCGGAGAGAGCCGCGTCCTGGATGAGGCCGGCTTCCGCCAAGATTTTGTAGATTCTGTATATACGCCGGGGATCCTCTGGATGAGGGTCGATGTACTCAAAGTACAGCGTGAAGATCTTGGCATGGTAGCGCATCCGAACATCGTATACAAGTCCTGTCTTGAGAGGGCTGTAGACAAGATCGGGTTTTTTGTGAGGAACCACCACCATTTCGGGCCGCGGTTTTCTTGAGGTAGAAACCGGGCTTTCGGTGCGGGCCTTTTTGGAGCCGGGACTCTCTGGCCGGAGCTTTTTGGAGGTCGAGACGGGGCTTTCCGAACGCTGGTGTTTGAGAGCAGAGGGATCCAGGTCCGGGGCCAATGGCGGCGGGGTGGCCTCAGTTTTCACGGCCACGGAGCCGGCCACGCCGCCGTTTTCTTCGGTCTTGATATCCAGCATTGTGGCCTTGTCTATCACCATATCGTCCTCCCTGCTCGTCGTGTTCTCCAAGCCCTCGGCCTGGCTTGCTGCTTCACCGCCCACGGCAGGGAGAGGGCCTTCAGGGGTTCCCTCACGGGGCGCCGGTCGCTGGGAGTCAGAGAAAGCCGTGTTCATGGTCTGAGCCGGCGTGACAGTTCCGGAAGCAGAAAGCAGAGGAGGGCTGTTGGAGGGGTCTTTCTGCAGGACGGAAGGAAAAGCGGAGCTCGGCACGGGGGTTGGTGTGTCAGCGAAAGAGACCGGCTCAGAGAGTTCTGCGCTGCCGTGGCTGTTGTTCAGAGGCTCAGGCGCCGGGGTGGTTGCAGGTTGCGGTGCGCCGGAAGACGGTGCGGACTGCTCGCTCGTGGGGAGGTACGGATTTGCAGGGGCCATGGTGGTGCACGGGTTCGGGCGGAACGGGAGTGTACGGATGCTGGGCCACGTCTGTGCAGTGGAGGTCGCCTGGCGTGCAGGTGGAGATGTGTTATGGAGAGTTGCAGTAAGTGAATGAGCGATAGTCGAGATACCGCGAGGCGTGCATGCAGGAGCCCCAACGGCAAACCCGCGACTGCATCCAGAGTGCACATCGGTACACCACGGCCGCATGGTGCATATTTATGGACCGTAGGCCAAGAAATGACAAACAAAAAAAGGCTGTGGGTGGCGGGTAACAGTACGATAGGCGTCCAGCCTAGAGGCTGGGTGTTTGTTGAAGGGGTGGGGTGATGGGAGAGAGTAGCTGGGTAGTGAGTGACGATGCTGGTGCCTATGGCTGCAGTTTCGCTGAACATTAAGGCTACCCACACTTCTGACAACATCCCTCAAAGCTAGTGCCTCGTCTGCGGCAGGTTAAAGTATTGTGGCAATGATCCTTGCGGAAGAGATTGGCTGTATCAGCTATTAATTATGATGATCGTATTAACTGAGGATGTATGCATACTACCATATTGTACTTACATTGCCTATATTGATTATTGATTATTGATTATTGATTATTGATTATTGATTATTGATTATTGATTATTGATTATTGATTATTGATTATTGATTATTGAT
>NKZR01001177.1:0-10727 GCA_002370795.1 Metschnikowia sp. 03-147.1 | reverse complement strand
AGTGTAGTAGTGTAGTGTAGTAGTGTAGTGTAGTAGTGTAGTGTAGTAGTGTAGTGTAGTAGTGTAGTGTAGTAGTGTAGTGTAGTGTAGTGTAGTACATTCTACGTATTCTCACCCTCCATTCATCTTCATACAGAGCCTGACTGTAACTAAAATTATCGTATACTCTTTCAGATGCCTTTGCAGCTCAGTATGTCATTGCTTTTAAATGGAACAGCTAGCTGCTCTACCTAAGATCTTGCTATGATACTTATGATGTAAAGCTATTTACCTGAGGTCTATGTTTGGAATGGCTAAACTCGTCAAATGCCGTCTTGAACACTTAGGTAAACCGTGCTAAAGTACCACTATACTGCTTTATGGTGTACGGTAATACACACTACACACAGCCTCTCGACAATACCTCTTGGGCAGCTGCGAACTTCTCGGTCTTCCATTGATCGACTGCCATTCATAGAAATAGAGAAAGATCACGAATGTCATAATCGTGGAAACCTGAACAATGTTGGCTATCCGACATGAACAGGAAGCCGAGAGAAACGTGATAAATATGCCAGCTCAATGTACTGTGAATGGACATGGCTGAGCGATATGAGGGTTGAGAATATCAGAAATCTCTTAGTCACGTCTACTGACACTGTTCAGTTTGGTCATTATCATATCATTATCATTATTTCCATAGTTCATACACTGTCCCATGCTTCGACGAGCTGACAGTTTGTCCTGGGTGCTGCTTGTAGTACTATATTTAACTGCATGAATACTATTGTACATATTAGCTCCGTAGTCATACATCGTCCATCCAGTGTGACAGTCCACTTTAGAACACTATCCGGTAGAGTAGTACAATAACGCATCTGATGATATACTTGTGCCACTCTATGCCGTGGCTACTGTATACTTTGTTGTCTATGACGAGTATACTGCTGTGTCCTAGACCCAACATGGGTAGTTCACGGCCCATGACTGTATAGTACCTTTGCTGTTCGGTTAGATACAGCTATTGAGTGGTAGGATGGAGGTGATGGAGGTGATGGAGGTGATGACGGGATGAAGGGATGATGTGATGATGCGATAATGCGATGAAGGGATGATGCGATGACGGGATGATGTGATGATGCGATAATGCGATAATGGAGAAATGTTGCATCCCAATCACTCCTCAACCCCATACACACCTTCTAGCTCCCATTGTATTCAATCATACCATTCACCTCTAGCCAAAACACTCGCAAAACATCGTTAGCCGTGCGCCGCCCCCTCGTGACCAAAAGCTTATGGATGAACAACGACGCATTCTTCTCGCCCATTTTCTGCAAAACATCTCCGTCAAGTGCTTTCGTGAGCCAGCCCTTGGCATGCACCGAGTACTTGCCAATGAGCCCCCGAAACGTCTGGTAGAAATGCTCCAAGTTGGACCGCGGCGCCTGGACAAAGCTGGTCACCAAATTTTGAGTAAACACCACGCCGAGTCCGTGCTCCACTAGGATTTGCATTAAAAACTGCGCGTCTTCTTGGTTGCCCTTCTTCATCACTAGCAAAACGTACCAAAATTTCAGCGCCGATTTCACCACGCTGGCTTCGTTGGCATGGAGGCACTCTAGCAGAAACTCGAGCACTTTGGAGAAGTCGGGCGAAAAAAGAAAGAGGCTCGGTCTCTTTTCGAAAATGGTGCTCCACACATCTATCGCAGCCTTCACCAAGTCGGGGTCCTGGCGGAGAATGTCAAACTTGTCCACAATGGTGCTGCGCACGAGGCCCAGCACAAGCTCGGGCCCGAGTGTTTGGTAGTTGATGCTGATGAGGCATTGAATGAGCCCGTAGACGTGCGGGATGGCCACTATCAGTGTGGAGTGCTCATTGCGGGCTTCATGCGCCATGGCGCTGGTCCCTGCAAGGCCCTGCATTACCGAGACGCAGTATTCGGACACCACCTGCAGCTCCATTTCGAAAGGCCCGCCCAAGCTCTCTCCGAGGCCCACCTTTATGATCAGCGTGCACTTCTCGATCACCAACGCTCGGCCTGCCTTGGGATACTTGAAGGAGAACTCGTGGATTATTGACGCCAAAAGCGGCTTGATTTGTGCAGGATCGGCCGTCCAAAAGGCCCGATATTGTTCTTTTTCCTCGTCGGTCATTTGCTCGAGCGCCTCGTCGGAATGTACGCTGCCTTTGGCAATATTCACTAGGCACGATAAAAGCGAGATCACGTAGTCTTCTTGCACGTCCCCGAGCGGAACCTCCTCTTTGAGAGTCTCGACCGCCGCCGCAGCGATAGCCAGAATCATCCCATGAAGCACCTGGGCGTATTGGCTTAATTCGCTGATGTTTTGCGCAACCAAGCTGTAGGCATTGAACATACGCAGACGGACCAAGGCGTCGTACGCAGGGTCTTTCAACATTTGCACCACGGTTGCCTCCAACTCGGAGAGCATCTCCATCAAGAACGGGGAGCACTCCTCGCAGATTTTGATGACGGACTTCAGCGCCAAAAGGGCCGTGCTCGTATGCAGAAGCTGGTTGGTGTCCGGTTTGGCCTGCACGACGGGGAGAAGGATCTCAAACACGGGCTTGAGGAAACGTCGACCGGTTTCTGTTTTGAGAAAGAACTCCGTCGACGAAAGATACTTGACAAACGTCAGGAGGTAGAACGGCGTCATGTCCTGCAGGCTGTGTGCAGACAATGTCGCCAGCAAGTTTGCCATGAACGGCGACTCGAAAAGCCGTAGCGTGAGCCTGGCCAAAGGCACCGCCTGCGACTCAAAGTACACCGAGTCGTCGTTGATTTTGAAAAGGAGGTACAATGTGGCGTCGATGTCGGCCATGTTGGAGGGGTATGACGCGATGTCGTTCATCCCCGCTAGCGACTGAAGCATGGTGTCGTAGAGCTCGAGCTTCAAGAGGGAGTAGAGCACAATAAAGAAGTCGCTGACGTTGCTGCGGTATGCGTTGAACTCGTGGTAGATTTCTCGGTATGTTTCATGGTCGGGCACGTGCGCTTTCTTCCAGTACACTTGCGACACGCGATGGAAGATGTCGTTCTTTCGTTGAGCAAAGCCACGGTCGGTCTCCTCCAACTGAGCAAATGTCTCGGGAGAGTCCTCAAACACCGCAGCAAAGTCTTCCCAAAAAAGAAGCATACGCTCAGAAACGGTGTCTTCTATGCAGGGCACGCCAGGGAACTCGGAGAGTCGAAGCGCAAAGGCAAGCACAGACATCGATTCCGGACTGGAGATGGTCTTGGCCAAGCGCACGCACGTGAGCTGGAGGATGGTCAAGAAAATGTCCACGAAAGGCGAAATGTCGTCGTAAGACATTTCCACGTACCGCTCGCCCCACGTGCCACACACACTCTCGTAGAGCACCTTCTTGTCGGGCAGGGGTAGAAGGGTGGCGTTCACTTCCAAAATGTCGTTGAAGATCGAAAGGCAGAGGTTTGCAGCCTGGGGGGTCGCCTGCAGGCCGTCGCCGAAGAGGTGCTGCATGAGGTACAGCAGAAACACGTGGATGTCGTCGTAGCGGATGTCGCCCGTGACGTCCGGTATGTAGGCCATCCACGAGGCCAAGCACTCCAACGACCTGAGCACCACAGGGGGGTCGGGGGCCCGGCGGGCCAAACACCCGTACACCGCGCCCAAGCAGGGAAAGATCTCGTGGCGGACGGCCCGGTGCACCGGCGCGCGGAAGTCGTTGAGCTTGGCAATGTCCTCGATGAGCACCGCCAAAAAGGAGAGGAGGAGAAGCCACTGGTCACGTGACAAGCCGTTATAGGCCGCTGTGTCTGAGGCGTCTGCGTGGCGGCCCTCCAAGAGCATGTCCAAGACCGCCGCCACGGGGTTCTTGAAGAACCCGAACGTCTTGAGGTACAAAAGCGAGATGTTGGACAAGAGCTTGCGCACAATGAACTGGTGGCCAGCGACGGCGCTGAAGTCCCGGATTTTCGCTAGCATCTCCGCGAGAATAGCGCCATAGCTGTCTGGCGTGAACGTGTTGGTCAGAATGACCACCGTATATGTCAAGGCACCGAAGTACCTGCAGTTCGGGGAGGGGTTTTGCAATAGGGACTGCGCCATGCAGTACCCGAGCTCGGAGCGCTGGAGCTCCTGGAGCGCCTTCTGGTGGCTGCTGATGAGCACGGGATCGGTGGAGCTGTAGAGCGCCTCGACTTGCTGGGGTTAGTACTGCACGCACGGCACGATGCTGGGACATACCTGAGCCACGTCCTGGAAGTCAGGCATAAGAGGTAGCAAGACAGGCGTGGGCCAAGTGCGGATGGGGCGCGACCCGTGCACCAAAGACCCGTGCACCCGAAACACCCGTGCATTTTGCTACACCCGTGCACCGGGTGCACGGGTGTGTCGGTGCACCGGTCTGGGCGCGCAAAAATCAAGCCATTGCCCCCCACCGCTCTACTCTACCAGGCTACAGTACTCATTAGCGAAACCAGGCTACAGTACTCATTAGTGAAATCAGGCTACAGCACATCAGCGTGACCAGACTACAGCACTATTCCAGACTACAGCGCTACACTCCTTGCGTGCTACGAGTGCCAACACAGGACCATACTTGGAGCTAATAGTGCACCACACCAGTGCCCCACTTACACAGCTCTACCGTTTATTCGTGGCTAACCCCATTGCCTGCTCCCAGATCTCAACATATATCCGTTAAAAATGAGAAGCAGAAGAATCTCCCGCCCGGACTGCCACAACTGCACCTGCTCGCCGGGATTGCTTTCTCGCAGCAAAAGATCATCCGTTATTGCAAAACGGATCGGGTTGAAGAGAAATGTGTCCGGGTCCAACTCGCCCTCGGGGTCTCGGAAGGCCTCGGTGTTTACTATCGACGCTGCCTCGTTGTGTTTGCCCGAGGTGAAGGAGATCAACACCAGCAAGCGCTTGGAGGCTTTAAGAAGCGCCATGGCTGCACATGACGTCGGCGTGTACATAGTACCCAGCGAGGACCAGCACCAAAGTGAATACGTGGCGCCTCTCGACCAGAGGAGGAGTTTCATCTCGGGCTTCTCGGGGTCTGCGGGCACGTGTATAGTGACGCGGGACGTGGCGTCGCTCAACGAGTCCCCTGAGGGCTTGGCGGCGTTGGCCACAGACGGGCGCTACTTCAAGCAGGCGCTGGAGGAGTTGGACTTTAATTGGACACTTTTGAAGCAGGGCACCAAGAACTCGCCTTCGTGGGAGGAATGGGCCGTGACGCAGGCCGTGCAGATGTCTTTGGATTCGGGGAAAATCGTCAATATCGGCGTGGATCCCAAGTTGGTGCTGTACGCAGCACACGAGTCTTTGGTGGCGCAGATCAAGGCCTCTGTGGCCAAGAACGCTGGCGCTCGCGTGGAATTGGTGGCCGTGAAAGACAACCTAGTGGACCTGATCTGGGCGCAGTTCGAAGAGCGGCCCGAGGTGGCCAATGCCCCAATCAGGACTTTGTCTGAAAAGTACACCGGCCAGTCAGTGACGGAGAAACTCTCGCAGGTCCGGGCCTTCTTGCAGAAAAACGGAGCGCAGGGCTTGGTCGTCAGTGCCTTGGACGAAGTGGCATGGCTTTTGAACTTGCGTGGCGCCGATATTCAATACAACCCCGTGTTTTACTCCTACATGATTGTTTCCCGGGGCAGTGCAGTGCTATATGTCAGCGAGCTGAAGTTTGAGCAGGATGTTGCAGGCTACTTGGATGGAAATGGCATTCTGGTCAAGCCATACGCCCAGTTCTGGACCGATTTGGTCAAGGTCTCGGGCGACTATAGCTTGAACAACCAAACTATCATTGCAAACACGAATACTGCATCGTGGGAGATTGTGCGCTCGTTGAAATGCAACTTCGAGTCAGTGTCGCCCTCGCCCATCGAGGATTTGAAGGCCGTCAAAAACAAAACTGAGTTGAAAGGTGCCCACAGTGCACACCTCAAAGACGGGCGTGCGTTGGTCAAGTTCTTTGCGTGGTTGGAGAACAAGTTGGTGGCGCAGGCGGAATTCGTGGACGAGATCCAAGCTGACGAGCAGCTCACCCAATACAGAAAGGAAGAGGCCAATTTCGCCGGACTATCCTTCGACACCATCAGTGCCACTGGCGCAAATGGTGCTATTATACACTACAAGCCGACTAAAGGTGCTTGCAGGACCATCGATCCCGAGAAAATCTACCTCAATGATTCCGGATCGCAGTTTTTGGAGGGAACAACTGACACCACGCGGACTTTGCATTTCGGCACTCCCGACAAGGACCAGATCCGCCACTACACGCTTGTGTTAAAGGGTAACGTGTCCCTCGGAAAACTCAAGTTCCCAGAAGGAACTACAGGGAGCCAGATCGACTCCATAGCCCGGCAGTTCTTGTGGCAGCACGGCTTGGACTATGGCCACGGCACAGCGCACGGAGTGGGAGCGTTTTTGAACGTCCACGAAGGGCCCATCGGAATCGGTCCACGTCCGTCGGCAAAGAACGCCTTGAAGATTGGTCATTTGATTTCCAACGAACCAGGATACTACGAGGAGGGCGAGTACGGCATCCGCATTGAGAACGTAATGTACGTGAAGGACCTGGGCTTGATGTACGGCGGCAAGAAGTTTTTCGAGTTTGAGACTGTCACAAGGGTGCCGTTTTGCAGAAAGTTAATCGACGTGTCGTTGCTCACCAAGGATGAGAAGGAATGGATCAACAGGTACCACGGAAAGGTTTGGGAGGAGTTGAGTCCTCTGTTGGAGAAGAATTCGTTGGAGTTCCTGTGGTTGCGGAGGGAGACAGCAGCTTTTAATTAAGCCCTGCAAGGCCACTCGGTACTAACTTTCTTGTCAAGACTAGTCGTTTCTTTGATGGCGTCGGGCAGTTATTGGAGCCTCAGATGATACTCTGATGTATAGATCGCTAATGTGCAACAGCATGATAATCTGGTCTAGAGTAATCCGTGAATCCATGCTGGATACTCTGTACTCTCTGTGCTTTCAAGACCTAAGCACTGCCAGTTGTATTCTATGTACTACACTCCGTCCTCTGGCCTCAGTTCTCCCGACAGCCATGGTTGTTCCTGCATACACTGCCGAGGCCGAGCCGATCCACTGGACACTAGATTGCCGTGTTCCAAATCCCTGTGGCCTGGCGACACCCCGCTGTCCCATTTGACTGGTTCTTTCTACCGATGATCGTGGTGTACGGGTGTTTTTGCAGCCGCGTTCACCTCAAGGTGTACGCTTGATTCGGGCAGATCTCGGCTCCCTCTTCCTTTCTGTCCCTCTGTGCCTCTGTGCCTCTCCCCTCATCCATCCCAGTTGTCAGTCATCCCAGTTGTCAGTCATTCCAGTTGTCAGTCATTCCAGTTGTCAGTCATTCCAAACCTGCATGGTGTTCGGGCCCGCTCTCGGAGCCGTCGCGAGCCAATGGCGCGCGCAGCAAATGTTGCTTATGCCTATACTGCACTCACCAAGCCGGGGCATGTTGGTGCAGCCACGACCGTCATTCTTCTCGGTGTGTTAACATACGCATACTGCACCAGAGACCACACTCCTGACTACTGAACACGAAGCGGGAATATACTGGAGACTTATCATAGGGACCACTGACTGACCAGACACACTGATCAGATACACTGACTGTTACTGACTGCTACTGACTGTTCCTGACTGTTACTGACTGTTACTGACTACACTATAGATTGAACGTCACTGCTCAGACGATCTCATACTACTTCACACATCCACATCAACACTACCATGTTGAGGAGTCGAGTCAACGTGGCTCTTTTACGCACACCCCAGGCCTCCTACGCCCAAGCCGGTCTTCGGTTCATGAGGACAGTGCCCCACGCGCCCAACCCAGCATACAAAGCACTCAAGAACGCCGGAATCGAGGATGCAGAGTTCAAGGTTGTGCCCGACTTGGTGGGCGGCCAGCGCTGGGCCAAGCACTCCATCGGAGCCCAGCCGCCTGTGGCCAGATGGGAGAAACATACAATAGGGAGCGGTCTTGCGGAGAGGAACACATATGACATCAAGGGCGACAGTCCGAAGAGAAGGACGCGGCTCAGTCGCTTGCGCAAGGCCAAGAGCGAGGTCACCGGCAGGTTACAGGCTGGGGAAGAAGCTGGTTTTGAAAGTGCTGCTTCTGAAAGTGCTGGAACTGAAAGTGCTGGAACTGAAAGTGCTGGAACTGAAAGTGCTGGAACTGAAACCGCTAAAACTGAAACCGCTGGAACTGAAACCGCTGGAACTGAAACTGCTGCAACCGCTAAAACCGAACCCACTGAAACCACTACCAAAACCGCTGAAACTACTACCACTGTGCAGCCAGCCGAACCAAAAAAAAAAAGAAGGGTCCTCAGACCCCGCAAGGCGCTCATCACGCTAACGCCCAAAGCAGTCAGCAACCTCCGTGCGCTCTTGGACCAGCCCGAGCCGCAGCTCATCCGCATCGGCGTGCAGAACAGAGGGTGTTCGGGCTTGACCTACCAGCTTGACTACGTGACCCAGCCAGGCAAGTTTGACGAGGTGGTGGAGCAGGATGGCGTGCGCGTGCTCATCGACTCCAAGGCGTTGTTCTCCATTGTGGGGTCGGAGATGGACTGGATCGACGACAAGCTCTCGCAGAGGTTCATCTTCCGCAACCCCAACTCCAAGGGCACGTGCGGCTGTGGCGAGTCGTTCATGGTGTGATGCGAGATGAAAGAGTAGAGGATGAAAGATGAGATGATAGAGATAGAGAGATGAAAACTATCGCCACTGATCCTTTGGAATTGCGTGTTGGTAGTACTATTGCCTTATCCGACAAGTCCCACTACAAATCGCCGGTGAACAGCATGAAGATTATAGGGTAAATAATGACATCCAAGTTTTCAGAGTGGATATACATGTTCCAATTTAACTATGCCACACCATAGCGTCCGGTCCTATGATGGTCTTCTATGTGGTAATGTGAACTTGGTACTTCAACGTCAATCGTTTTCATAGACTACTTAACATACTCGCTAAGGTATGCAATAATCCTCTATTCTTAGAAGAATGAAAGTAAATACAAATACTTGGGAATAAATTGGTCAGGTTGATAGACTGCAAACGGTCTTTAGGGCAACGTCAGTTGGTCTCACAAAGTACTCTGATTACATACATATCTGTATAAAAGTTGATGATAATCTAACAAATACAGCCTGTCCACTTTGAGTGTGGGTTATGGAAATAATGAACATTCATAATCGACTTCTTGCAGCGAATAATATTAGTTTTAGTATATAATCATCTTGTACATAATTGGTAAAGTAGTACCCATTAATGAGCATACTAATCCTACACTAACTAATGTTGAATAGATAATTTCAATTGATATATGATGGATCATATTTACATCGACTAACCGATAATTTATTTGGAAATAACATTTTATGTGTTGATATTGAACTATACAAAATAAAAGATTATAAATAAAATAAAAATTCGATAACCCAGTAATTGAATGAGCTAAATATTACTCCATATGAACAAAATCATTTCCATAATTTCTATTACTTATTTCAAATATTTTTACTCCATTCAAGGCAACTATGTGTTGAATATTGTACACTGTAAGTTACCTCTTCATATTTTTGTATGAGGATCGAGCAAATGTATGATAATTCACAAATATCAATTTTGCAAATGATTAATTCCGAGCTGTTTCATTTGATACATTCATCCATCAGATAATTCCTGGGCTATAATTAGCAGTATGATTATGCCTGACTTAGATTTAGCTAATTTTCCGGTAATGAGCTAAGGACCAGTCCAGCTACCAGGCCAATACGGCACACTAGCACGATGCCACTTAGAACTCCTAGTAAGCCATGTGGTGCTCTAAATGGTCCGAGAGACAGTATTGGTCCCAATCGGACAACTACATTCTTCTGGGCACTGAGTCTATGCACCACCGAAGGTTCATAATGATAGTGTACCTCCCATTGCAATACTGAAACTCCTGGGGTAGCTACTGGTCTAGTAAGGTACTATATTCCAGACCAGAAACTAGACAATCACTACACTGCCACCACCTGCTTCCGTGCCCAGAATACGTATCACAAGTTACATAGTGAACTCTGACACAGCCATGCTGGGCTTTTCTTTCAAGCTTTCAATGCCAGATAACTATAGTATCGCTGCCCTTTAGAACGCTGAGCCTGATACAGAGGTACTTATCCAGGCAGTGTCAAGCCAACCTAGACACCTGAACCCATCATTTAAATACCGTCTGAGACCATACTAATCAAAACCCAGCAATACTAGAAACGTACTTGGAACAATCACCGAATTTAATTGATGTATTCGCTTTAAGGTCTATATGGCCTCGTATTTTTCTGGATGCAAACCTCGTTATCTCATGTAGTAGTAGACGTCCCGAACCGCACTAGGACAGCTAACGCACAGAGTTACCATTCCAATTGTGAGGATATCACACTATGAACTTTCTAACGTTGAAAGGTAGCGTATTTAATGGTATGAAAAACCTGTAAAATTGTGGGACTAGAGGTTGGGTAGTGGGTGGGTAAGAGTGACACCACAGTAGAGATGATGGTGGGGGTGTGACCACGCTAGCTGATTTCAGTCAGAAGCTCTGCTAGATTTATGCGGTACAGGGCTGATATTTAGTAGGGATTTTTGAAGAAAGTGTAGTGTAGTAGTGTAGTAGTGTAGTAGTGTAGTAGTGTAGTAGTGTAGTAGTGTAGTAGTGTAGTAGTGTAGTAGTGTAGTAGTGTA
>NKZR01001176.1:0-10323 GCA_002370795.1 Metschnikowia sp. 03-147.1 | reverse complement strand
GCCTCCTTCTGAGTGCCGAGCCTTGTTTCATCTGTATACCGTCACGTGAACATGCAGTGTCCTCAGGTGCACTGATGTCTCACATTCAACATATACCAAACGGGTTTACCGATATACATACAGGATCAACTACTAGGATACGGCGGAATGACAGGACAAGACATGAACGCACTTGATTGAGAATAGGCTTCCAGGACGCACCGCCTCTTTCGCGAATAGACCCGACCGCGGAGAGGCGAGCGTAGCGAAACGAGCCCGCAGACGAGGACATACTACCCGTAATGGCCCGGCTATAAGAACAGATCATTGTTATGAAATTCCAGAACTCCAACACCTAAGTAAGATACTACAATCAATAAAGATACCTCTATATCTAGTATCCCCTCAACGGGTGAGTTCCCACTATTGGAGTAGCCATTCGGAAGAGTCGTATGCCATCGAGCCTTATCGTTCTTGGACGATCCGAGAACCTTTGACCAGCAGTTAGAAGTTTAAAACCCAATGCGAATACAGGTTAAAGTCCCAGGTCACATAATAATCCTTTCAATGCTGATACACATGAGACTACCCCTTCTTCAGACAGGACCAAAAACAGGATACCACGACTTTAAGTTCGCATATTTAATATGCGAGAACCTACGTCAGGAAAAGAAGAAGCAACAGGACAAGTATCATCACTGCCGAGGCGACGTTTGGGCCTCATTCAGAGGCGACCGGATCAGGGCAGCAAGGGCACGCGCCTGATCTATTATTTCTCGACGAGCTAATGACCACCGCGTCTGAGCAGGCATCGTTAGCTGAGCAATTATCCCCGCAGGAAGCGGTAGCCATAGGAACTATAAGGAGCATGCGAAAGCCCAGTGAGGAAAGGCTAAAAAATACATCACTAAGCTCAGCCACAGACCACATTCAAAGGTATTTAGCCCTATGTAATACTCATCATATTTTTCAATGACTGATCGGACGAGTTCCTACTGTTGAACGCGAAGGACGAATGGACTGCATATGCATGAGTCGGTTCATCCTACACGTATCAAGCAGATGTCCAATGACATGCTTGCATCACTTTAGATGAAGTGTTCATAGTTATACAGAATGTTTACGTTCTCCTACTTGATTAGGAAAGGTTGCCAAGACAAGCACCAGAAAAGCGGATAACTCCTGTGTATAGAATTCCAGAGTTAGCCCATACAAGAGTGGCTTAATCCCGCTCTTCACCGGCATCGAGTTTGATACTGATCACAAGCCAACCAAGTATTAGATATGACTAGACGCAGTGTGGGACCTTCTTACATAGAGGGATTGTTGAAGTCACATGACATCCCCGTTCCTATATATGATGGCGTCTACTATAATGCGTCACAACACCAACAGTAAACGCAAAGGACATCTGAACTGCATGCGAGAATCAGTGTATTGCACGTACAAGTGAAAAGTTTCATATGTTCTGTCTTAATCACATGTGATGAAAATAGACTGCATTACACGTGAAAAAGGGACTTATTCTGATTCGTTTATTCTGTTTTCTGATTGGACATGCAGCCGTGCCAAGCATGGATTTGGTCGGGTAATTCCGGCATATTGAATATCAGGGTATGGCTATTTGAGAGTGGCATATTTCCACTCTAAATAGGCATCGAATTTAATACAGATCACAATATTATTAGCACTATTAATAGAACTTGAGATAACTGAGGACAACAAGCTGTCCTTACATAAATAATATCTTGAAATCACGTGATATTACTGTGCCTGTATATACCGAAGTTCAAAATAGTGCGCTCCAACAGGAAGTCAGCTTATATCACTATACAAAAAGTGATTATGGAGGATTTGCTATTAGACCCGCGATTGAAATGGTGGATGATTATCCCGATTTCGGTAGCAATGGTACTTGTTGGACTTTTGCGGTCCCAGGTAACATCTCTATTGAAGCTGAAACCCAAGACAGTTCCATTTAAAACAGCAAGAGAAAGGTTTGTATTGATTCTGGCCGGTAACACCACCACTTACTAACATTGAAGCGACTTTCTCAAACGTGCAACAGTATTCCGTGAAAACTTTTACGTTTTAAGTAAACGGGAGTTTAAAACGAGGCAGAGTTACCTAATAAGAACCCTCAAATCGGAGAAATTTTACGCCAAAATCGAAATCCCTGAAAAGCCTGAAAATCCGCTCGCCGATATGGGCTCTAATGACGCGCTTATGAATATGGCGAAGGGAAATTTGATGAGCTTTGTCCCTCAAACATTAATCATGGCATGGGTGAACTTTTTTTTTGCTGGATCTGTAGTGATGAAGCTTCCATTTCCCCTCACGGATGGTTTTAAAAACATGCTCCAAACCGGAGTCCACACTCCGAATTTAAATGCACGTTATGTTTCGGCGATTTCGTGGTACTTTGTGAACTTATTTGGTCTCAGACCCGTTTACTCGCTTCTAATGAATGATCAAGAAGCTGCCCAAGATCTTATAGCTCAGCAGCAGCAGCAGCAGCAAGTTCCTAACTTGAGTGGGCCGGGAGCTCCGAAAGCTGAGAAAGTGTTCAATGCTGAGGCCGAGAGTATTCAGATTCTAGACCACAAGGCGATATACGAGGGCATTCTTGAGAGGATCTTGGCGAAGTACGGGTCTAAGTGAATTTCACTTAAGCCAATGACGATCCTGAATAGCGTGAGCGATGAAATTGACATGTTCTGATGGCCATATAGATCGCTATATTCTTGCAAAAATTCGGAAGGGCGACATACGTGTGCTCGGCTTTTGAGTGTATTCTTGAATTTATAGGCTAACATTAGTAATATGGTCCTGTGTATAATGGGCGTTTCAATGACCATCTCAAGTTTTAAAACCGCACAGTACAGGGAGCACGCGGCCAAGATTCTTCGTACTTCATAAAATCCCCCTTTTTTCTCATAGATTTCTAGATAAAATGGCACCAGCTACTATTATTTGCATAGGTATGGCCGGTTCGGGTAAGTCTACGTTTATGCAAAGACTAAACTCGCACCTCCACACACAGAAAAAGATTCCTTATGTGATCAACCTCGATCCAGCAGTCTTAAAAGTTCCTTTCGGAGCGAATATAGATATCAGAGACTCTATCAAGTACAAAAAGGTCATGGAAAAGTATAATCTCGGGCCCAATGGTGCAATTGTGACGTCGTTGAATTTGTTTTCTACTAAAATTGACCAAGTGATCAAATTAGTGGAGAAGAAATCGGAACAATTGAAACATATTATTATCGATACACCAGGCCAGATTGAATGTTTCGTGTGGTCTGCTTCCGGAGCTATTATCACTGAGGCTTTTGCCTCTACTTTTCCCACAGTTATTGCATACATTGTGGATACACCCAGAACGGCGTCCCCCACTACTTTCATCTCTAATATGTTATATGCATGTTCGATTTTATACAAAACTAAACTTCCCATGATCATCGTCTTCAATAAGACTGATGTGAAAAAGGCTGATTTTGCTAGAGAGTGGATGCTGGATTTTGAGAAGTTTCAGATTGATTTGACAAAGGACCAAGAGTTGAACGGCGATGACGGCTTTTCATCGGGTTATATGGGCAGCTTGGTGAACTCTATGTCGTTGATGTTGGAAGAGTTTTACTCACAACTCGATGTTGCCAGTTGTAGTGCTTACACTGGAGAAGGATTTGATGAGTTTTTGGAAGCAGTGGACAGAAAAGTGGATGAGTATAACGAGTTTTATTTTGCGGAGAGACAAAGAATTCTCAAGCAAAAGGAGGATGATGAGAAGGCTCGTAAGGCCACTTCTTTGAATAAATTGATGAAGGATTTGGATATCAAAGGCGAAAAGCCCCAAGACTCGCAAGTCCTCTCAGATTATGAGGACAGTCTCAATGGAGAGGAAGAGAGAGATGATGAGAAGAGCACAGAAAGACATTACACTTTTCCCGAAGATAGAAGCACAGAATTGGGTGACGATGCTGATTTGCAAGCACTGTACCAGGCTGCTTTTGAGAAGTCGGCCAAGATAGCAACATCTCAGACGGCAGAAAACATTGCTGAGTACATCAGGAGATAGAGAAGTACAGGTTTATGATGATTAGAAAGTAGATAAGTCGGACTAATTTTGGCAGAAATGAATTATTACTTCTCATTGAAAAGTGCGTCCAAATTGTACGGCTGGTTTGCGTATTCCTTCTTGAAGATTAAATGAGGCTTGTGTTTTGCCAAATGAAGAATAGTCCTCCCAAATTCAGAGTTGCACCACGAAAACCAAGGCCGTGTATACTCTATGCCCTTAGGATAATTCACATTAACACCTTCATGCATGAGACCTAAACCAGCAGTTGTTTTCATGAGACGTTCGAGATTCTCCATTATTTCTGCTTCATCATCAGACGTTCTTATGCGCACGCATAGAGACATCGGCCAAGCGTGACGCACACCGACGTGAGGTCCTCCGATACCTTCGAAGTGAGGTCCCTTCAAATAGTATGGATTTCCATCCTTAGACAATATCATTTTCCTAGTGTTTTGGTACACTTCGTCTTCGATATCGACGATCCCTAGTTCAGGAAGCGATAAAAGTGATGGAATATTGGCGTCATCCATGAAAGTTGCTCCACCGTAGCCATCCACTTCATATGCATAAACGCGGCCCCAACTTGGATGCTCAACAATGCCGAAATTTTTCAAGCCCGAATCTATGGCTGAAATGAACTCTTCGGTAAGCTGTATGTGAAGTTCATGGTCATGGGAGCGCACGCTAAGTTTACCGAAGACATTCTTTCTTAAGCGTTTTAATTCTCCTAACATGTGAGCATTTCCAGGCACAAAGAACTGGAAAGTTGTTGCATCGTCTGAGGGTCGAAATGCAGATCGAATCAAACCCGTATTATAATTGACTGGATTGCCTTCTCCGGATAAAGGAAGGGTCTCAGAGCCAATGTTTGTAAATCTTTGGAACGAATAGAATGCCCCGTTGGCATACCCAGTTTGATCATTGAACAGTGGCACAGATTCACGACGCAATACTGTAAGGATCTTTTCGAATGCAGTGAGCCATCTCAGATTTATCACTGTCAAATCATAGTCGGAATGCTCCAAGTAATCATTCGTTAATGTCAAAAATGATGCCAACGAGTCAATTTCATATTTGCACTCAAAAACCTTGGTCCAGTCGGGGACTGGAAACACCGAGTCTTTAGCAGTACTTCCTTTTTTGACTAGAGATTCCGGGGGCGGGTGAAAAGCATTACAATAAGGCGCTATGTTAATGAATTTGGCCTGTGTATTGATGGCACCCTTCATAAGCTTTTTTAGCAGCAAGTCATGTTTCACCAAAGGCATGAATACAGAAAGCTGACGGGCTGAATCACGAAGCCACTCTGCATGTATGTCGCCTGTTACCACAAACGCTTCTGGTATATCATCAGCGCCCTTTTCTGTATGCCATAGAATTGTGGTATCAAGAGTATTTGGCAAGGTATTCTCTACTAATCTGGCAAGGTCTTGATCTTTGATCTTCATTTTCAAATCCTTAATAACTGTTTCCAATGCTGGCGACTTGAAGGTTCGACATTTCGGCGCTGGCCTCATAAAAGGGTAGCCAAAAAGGCCCAATGAATATGGAGGGTGAGAATTTTTGGAGTATTCCGAATATTCTGGACAAATTTCTGTGTCTAGATCGAGATCACTCAAAAATTTCAGGGAAATCGGGTCTGGAAAGTAGTTATCGTCTGCGAGAAACAGGCTCTCAACGGAGCGTTCGAACTGGCTTTTTGCAATGGTTTGTGGGTTGCAGAAATTTCGGTATAATGCAATGCCGAATAATGAGGCTATGATTAGAATTAACTTGTACCCAAGCCGGAACCTGTGGCGAAACATGTAAGTGGTTGGGAACAATCGCTGTGGCAGTTTCGTCAAGTTCCATGTACTTGAAGCTAATTTGTTGCGCGTGATCTTAAGTGCCTGCATAATATATGGTAATAGTGTTGAAAAATGAGGACCAGTGCATCTCTGATGTACATCCGACCAACACATTTATAGACCGTAGGCCAATAAATGACAAACAAAAAAAAAAATTGTTAGAATTATTATGCGACCTGGGGCGTTAGCCTGTATTCGCAAAGGGTTTAAGCTTCTAACGGCTTGTCAAAGATGGGGATCGTTTCCAGGAACGCTTCCTAAAGGAACTGGATTAAATTTCTGACGGCTACTCTAATAGTAGGAAATCGTCCGTTCATTTATTACGTGGAAAGTTAAAATAGCTTTTCTCTTATAAGTATATCAAAGATTCAAGCACTCGAGTTCTAGCCTTTTAGACTGAGCTGCTTCGCTTATCCTTATATATTTCATAGCTATTGATTCTAGACCCTTTTCTCCTCTTTTCTCCTCACGTCTCCTTACTTCTCCTCACGGAGCCTGCTCGTGGAGACAATGTATTTCTTCTCTGGAGATTTCTATTGTTCTGCACATAATTGAGGTGGGTCCATTTATAGACTTTCCTGTCTACTAGTTTGGATGTCCTGTATCGAGACGTTAAATCTCAAACCTAACATACATACAGGGTTTTTCAAAATTATTCCAATCAGCGCGGCAGTAAGATTCACACCACACTAGCGAAATTATTCAGGCCGAATGACGTACACCAATTTTCATTAACCTTCAATAATCTGAAGTCATTCGGCCTGAATAATTTCGCTAGTGTGGTGTGAATCTTACTGCCGCGCTGATTGGAATAATTTGGGAAAACACTGTATCTAACATAGATTGCATAGTAACCGTTTCATCGGCCTCAACCAAGTCTTGCAAGTATGACTTGTGTTCTTCTTTCAAATTAGGTTAACGTCGGCATGTCTTTGTGACTTCCACTTTCCTCTTTATTTGCATGCATGCCTCCTTATTCCACTTTTTTTTTCAAGTGTAAGCAGTTTAAAGTTTAAAGTTTTTACTTCTTCGCTGCCGCATATGCCGAGTGACCCTTCTCTATGACATCATGTCAAAATCTTTCCACAATGCACTTTGGTCAGATAATGTATTGGCCTCGCTTACCCGATGCTTTACCCACTTTTATTGCCAGATCATCGTCACTCATAGGTTGGTCATTAGTATCGTACATCCGGGACACTTCCCATTCCATCTCATTTCGTTGTACACTCTTGCAGTAATCCAGAAACGCAAACAATCGCCTAGACCAGAATCGCCTGAAATGGATTTGGTAAGTTCAGGATTAATGAGGTGCTGATTACTTGGCCCATTGATGAACCCACCGGGTTTCCATGATCCCGGTGCTTCATTCTACAAAATCAATACACATATTACACTAAAGTAGTTCAAATAGATAGACTCAACGAGTAATTCGTACGAAACATGGTGGATCCGGGGGGCCTTGTCAATTCTTATCTACTTTGTTTAGTAATATAACTGTATCTACATGTCCGCAACATGGGAAGTAGCTTTTCAAAGCCAATGAAGGGACTTTGTCCAACACCTCGAAAGTCTTCACGAATTAAAAATTGGAAACCATAAGGGAGCATCGCACAGCAATTTTTAGCGGTGAATTTTATGCTAGAGATAATGAAACCCTGTAGAGTCTTCAAATACTAATTGATGAGCCAAAATGCTGATAATTTTTTTAAATGCTTTAAAACTTGAAGAGGTAAAATGCGGTGCCAGGGCTATTTTCTTCAACTGAAACTAATCCCCATTCGCCTAATCTCTGAAATAAAGAGTCATTCGTGTTTCTTTCTGATGCTTTGGCCTGTCTTATGAGCTGATCGTAAGTGGCGTTCGAACTTTTGAAGGTCGAGCTCCTAAAGTCTGTTTCGGAGACCGCAGACTTGGCAATACGTATGGCATACACCTCGAAATCCTGCGCTGCCTCAAGCATATTAAGAAGACATGCGTGATTATCTCTGAGAACACTGGCTTCAACAGTGAGCATGTGCAAGCTGTTGTATGCAATATCGAAGGGAAACACACTTGTGATATCGGTCACATCATCTAATTCCCTTATTTTTTCCACTGTCTCAGATATTGGATACTCACGTCGAAATCTTTTCGGCAAAGGCGTACTAAGAGGGCTTTTTTTATAGAGTATTAAGGGCTTTTGGAAGCTTCTCACTCGTTCAAGTAGTTTATCATTCCTGGGCTCTAGTTCTCGCCAAAATTTCCGGGACGAGAGATTACTTTCGCTGACCATAACCAGCTCAGACTCTATGGCAAGACCGAACAAATCCGGGGTATCAAGCTCTGTTAAATGATAATTCCGGGTCTCTTTGTTCACATCATGGTTAGCTGCGTACTTCTCTCGTCGAAGTTCATTCAAGTTCTTCTGCAAATTCTTTAGTGGCAAATTTTGCTCCCAAATGCTTGCCTGATCCATGAGTAGTTGTTTTTGTCGAAGAAAGAATACAAGGGGTGTATCCCTAAGAAGTCTTCTGTACCATGCGAATGAGAGACGAGTATGCTTCGTGACGTTATCATGCGGAGTATAATATGATGCAAACATAGACAAAATGCGGGCTTGATAGTCAGTGAAATGTTTACTTCGCTTATTTTTCTGACTCACTATTGGCTCTTTAGATTCGGGCGCTATTAAATACTCTATGGGTATGTTCTTTGAAGTCAACAAGAGCTCATCTTCTAGATGTATAGGTTCATTGAAGATACTCGCCACTGCCTCGTCTAAGACAGGCGGAAAATCTTTTGGATTGTATCTCACAGCGAGCAGTCCGTTATGCAGGCGAAGTTTCAGCTGATTGAAGTTCTCGTAAAAAGAGTTGCTTTTGCTCAAGAAGCTGCCAATGGATGGGTCTAAGGGAGGCTTGGTAAGTCGCACCGTATTCTCATACACGCGAAAAATGTGTTCGATTTCTTTAGGAATTCTCCCAAGAGTATACTTGGACATGTTAGCGGGAGCTCTCTTTTGAAGTCAAATAGGGGGCCCTCTGATATCAGTTTCGTTGAGGAAGATCGTATGTTGTGATGTTTGTGAGCGCGCCAAACATCACAGATCCACGTTAACATGTACCAAATATCAACTTTGGCATTTAAGTGCATTCTTCAAATCCACCGAAGTAACCATTGTCTTAGTCTGTCTAGGTGAAAAGATTTGAAACTGACGTATTCGGTTTCAAAGTCTATTCTACGATTACAGAAACAAGGTAACGAAACCAATGTAATCGGGACGCAATCACGGGCGATGCGCTCATCAGCGCCAACATCTTCAAAAATCCAAAGAACTTTCACTACAGCGGCAATTACCCAGACGGGACTATTTCCGCGAAAATATTTTGGTGCTCCCCACCGCGATGTCGCCCGTTGTGGGGTACTTGGCCATAGGCGGCGACAACCTGGGTGCGGTGAGCATGTGGGACATCTAGTCGAGGGGTAAAAGCACGGCATGTCGCTGTGCTTGGTGTGGTTTTCATCGAGACATTCCAGCGACGTGATCTTTGGAATCAACATTTTGTCGTGGATCCGGGGCAGCGTGATCTCTGTGTGAGTTACCTGAGGGGAGAGTATGTGATGATTGAATGCAGAGGAACAGCCTACCAGCTAGAGCGGGGACTAATAACTAGGACTGGAACAGACAGGACAGAAAGTTCCGACTACTCTGACTAACTTTGACTTCATTATATGTTCAGAGGCAAACTCATCCAGTTGTGGCTCTTAGTAATTGCTTTATGAATAAAGACGGCTCCACAAAAGTTCTGGATTCTGACTATGATTAGGGTTCTTTATCCGAAGTACAACATATATTCTCCTGAATTTTGAGCCTTGAATGAGCAGGTATTGTAGTCTCTAACCGCGATGGTCTCGATATGGTTCACAGATAGGTACAGCTCAGAGCAAAGTAAAATTTGGTGAGGCCAAGAGAAGAAGTAGAAGATTTCCCGGCGACAACTTGTATGTTCAATTTTTCTTCTTGTTCCTAGACTCTTTTGACACGCTTGGCAGTGTGTAATTGAGATAAACCCTCAAAAAGAATTTTCAGGTCTTGTTTCTGCTATAGTTGGTATCGGATTCAGTTAGCAATTTCCAACCATAGGGTAGATAAGCTAGCGAATTACCTTTCTGGTTGGATGAGTTTTATTGAGTAGGACTTGCGTCTTGGGTTGTTGAAAAGACTGGTCTCAAATACACCTTACTAGCCTGTGATATGGACTCGTCACTCTTGTTAGAGTCGTCTATAAGCTGATTGTTGGGTTCTGTATTATATGGTCTTGGACTTGGGCTTGAGGAGCTAACACTATAGTCCAGCAACTGTCCAACAAGTTCATCATAAGCCAGTTCACCTTTTTCCTTTTGGGAATCCTGCTCGGCTTTCTGTTGTTCCGA